>OU342742.1:404338233-404832740 GCA_910589775.1 Avena eriantha
ACGTCTACATCGCCGGCCACCGTTCCTCCTCGACGCGCCCCCCGTCTCCATGCCCCCTCTCTGCCGCTGCGCGCGAGAGCGTGCCCGCCTCTGCTTGGAGCTCGACTGTGCCGTTCCTCGCCTCGTCCCCTCTCCACCATGGTGCTCCGCTCCCCTGCAGCACCACGCATCGGCCCGCGCGGCCTCGAGCTCGCCAGCGCTGCTCCTTTCTACACCCCATCCACGCTCACAGGAGCCGGCCCCTATTCCAGCGTGCGTGACAGCGGTTGCCGGCCCTGCACCGATCTATCACCGCCCTGCAGTCAACGCCTCGGTTTC
Source organism: Avena eriantha (assembly GCA_910589775.1). NCBI lineage: Eukaryota > Viridiplantae > Streptophyta > Magnoliopsida > Poales > Poaceae > Avena > Avena eriantha. The sequence continues at coordinate 404,338,552 of OU342742.1, forward strand.
CACCAGGTGTTTGAGAAAATGTATGCTCAGGGCATGTCCCCCCCCCTCAGAGCACTTTGATCTTGTTCTGTGTTTTATCCTTGTGCCTTGAGCTCATGTTTTGGAAGTGTGATGTACCGATGATGGCACAGTGACCCCTAAGATCTGTCCGCATGATCTACGAGTGGGGTGTGGCGTGGACGACGACCGTGTGAAGATGCGTGATGCCACCTGAAGAGTACCGAAGTATCGCGAAGTTCTATTCCCGGTGTTCGTCAAGGTCTTCCGAAGACCAACGGTACAAACCCAAGTTCGTCATCGATGACAAGATGCCCGATCTCGGACCCGAAGACCCCGTTCCTGTATGCGAAGTTCGAACCCAACGACAACCAAGCTCTTCTTCCCGGAACGACAAGTGCTTCTGCATGGATCAGATGGTCGAGACACCAAAGACTGATCTCGCCGAGCCCGAACCCCATCGAACCCCCGGAACCCCAAGATCTTCGGACCTTGATGTGTGACCCTATGTTATCCCTATTTTTATAATATATAATATCAATCTATTGCATTTAAATTGTTCATACATGCATACCTGTCTGTGGTTTGGGGGCATTATACCGATTCACCTAATAATTAAATATGGAGTGTTTATGTGGGATACCTTTGTCTTATTCTGGACTCCATTTAAATTTGTGTAGCGAACCGATGCCATGTTATGCCTTGTTAATACAACATTTAAATTGCGGGGTAGCTAAATAACTTGAACCTTCTAATTAATTGTCGGGGCCCTGGTTCCGCTTAATATTGCCTAGTTGCATCGCATATTTGCCATGTCATCCATCATCAAATAAACATGCCGATTCTTCTACCGTAGTATTAAATAGTGCATCCGGTGTTTCTTCTAGTGCTTTGGTTCTTCGCGGATTAGGCCGTTGAGTTGATGCGAGTATCGACAAGTCCTTCGGTTAATGTATCTTCGGCAATGTTTCCCAGGCGAGCATTCTCCCCCTTTCTACCTATTTTGCATTTATAGTCTTTATTTCCTCATGTTGATCTATTGCTAGCCGTGTTGCTATGCTTTACTTTCCGGGCACCATTTATATCCCTTGCAGCCTCTATATTGCCTTGGAAACATCCTATTGCCTGTTGTTTGATAGATAGTCGGCCTTGCGAGTCGTAGTTGCTTGCTCAGGTGCTGCTTCGTGTCATTGTTGTTCCACCGTTATTGGAAGGTTGGCACATGCTTAATGGTGGAGATGATCATGGCTTTAATTACAACTTATTATTGAATTGCTACATATAACTAGTGCAGAGGCATCAGTGGGCAATAAATGTTATTTGGTTCTTCCACGCTCACTTGTGTCCCGTAGGACCCCGAGTACTTGATACTTGTTCCTTGACTATCGCACTATCCGCATATGGGACCATGAATCCCCTTAGCCAGAGCTTGATTCATTTCTTATTTCTTGGGGCCACAAACTAGTTTGGGGCTTTATTACTATCATGTACTTATGTCATGTTTTACTGCTTTATTTACGATTGTGCGTGGAGCACCTGTACTGTTTAGAATTGCGGAGTGTTTTCGCGGTATCGACAAGCCCAGTCACACTTTCGGGTTCTCAGTCGTTTATAGCCATTGGCGCAAACCTTGGGTCCGTCTCGGAGCTGGCCAACTTTGTTGCGGGTAGCTTAATGGGGTGGCCCCTGAAATAATTTATGAATCTTGTGATTGCTTTATCGTGAAAGCCTCGTTGGGTTTTGAGTTGGTTTTTCCAAGGTTGATCGTGTGTGTGTTGCTATTTGTGCACCCCTGAAAGGGTAAATTTTTCTGAAAGCTGTGTCCGCGGTTATGGATGACTTGGAGCACAGTATCTCGATCATAGACAAGCATAACTAAAGTAGTGCTATAAACTTGACTTAATATATGACTAGTAATCAGATTCAACTATCACAGAATGGATATAAAAATGCCAACAACTGGTGGATCTGGGGTTGTTTTGTGACATGCTGTACCTGCCTAGTAAGTATTGCAACTCCAATGGAATGTGATAAAAGTGCCAACAATTGCTGGGTTTTGGGCTTCCTCAGGACAATTATATCTGACTAGTAAATGTTCCAACTACAACAGAATGGTGATTAAAACTGCCCACTACTTATGCTATCAGGGTGACTCGTCCTATCTAAATCTGACTAGTAAGTGCTGCAACTATAATGGAATGAATAAAACCGCCAACTGTGTGAGTTCCTCGGTTTGACTTCCTCGGTTGGTCTCGAGGGGGAACACCAGGATGGGTATGATTGGTGTTAGTATAAGTTTGGTTCCGAATAGGTCTTTCTTATCCCTCTCTAATAGCCGACAGTGGTTTCAAGTCTCTATAGGTTGTTTAGTGCATGCTTCGCTGCCGCTTCAGTCCACCATACCTATGTAGGCGAGAGCCGCCGAATTCTAGCCTCGCCGTGTACTGGCCTTAGTACTGACGCTCCTCTTTTTCCTTTGCCCTTTGTCGGCACCCCCTTTTGTTTTAGCAGGTTTGCGACCGACGTCGTTAGCAGGGTTACCCTTCTGGCTTGGCCTGGCAGGGTTATGGACGCCATTGGTTATTCTTCAGGGCTCTTAGCCCCATTTGCATCTTTTCCATACTCGGACGCTGTAACGTTTTCAAGGTGATTTGGATCTTTGTATTGTATATCTGTATTCTTGACTCGTTGAGTCGTTGTTGTATATATATATATCTATTCTGTGGGTCCCATCGAGGACTGTTGTGTAATGGTATTACTTCGTTTTCCACCCGCACGAAAGTGCCTGGTGCGCGTCCTTGAATCGTTTCTATGCGGGTTTAGCAGAAAGGGCTAAAACTTGCATAGGGCCGATTCGAGGGTGTTACAGAGTGGTATCAGAGCTCAGCAGTTGCGATATCCCACTGGTCCAGCCTGTAGGACAACCTAGCTAACGGCCGAAGTAGAGTGCCAAAACTATTTTGCAAAATTGGTTGGATAGATCTGATTAGGTCTGCTTTTACTCCTTATCCCTCTGCTATTCTCCTCTTACCACTACGTGTTTTGAATCTGCTCTCTTATCTTTTCTTCGAGTCTAGGATTTCTCGTGGTTGGGTTTTCTGTAGTACCTTCAGGGTTTCGCTTTCCCCTTTGGCAACAGTGTTTCTACATCCAGTCTTCATGCTATCTGAGGAATCCTTCATCTGTTGGACTTCTCTTTGTTCCTTCTTGTGCCTTCCGGTGTTTTCTGACGCGACGAGATCATCTACGCCAAATCTAGTGCAAAGTTTGCATCACTCCTTGTTTCCGAACCTCGGTTGTCGAGATCTTTAGTCTGATTCCGAGAGTTGGTTGCATAATTCTCCTATTCATGTGCAAAGTAATGCTTTGAGTGCGGGATGGAGTAGCTACCATACCACTACTCTTATCATTCGCTTTTGTATAATGAATGGTGGATCAATGCGATTTTACTCCTCCGCGGAAGTTAGAGGTAGCCTTGTGACCTCTTTCTTCGCCTTTGTTCTACGGAGTGTTCTCTCGACGAACGCGGGCTACGACCTCTTGTTGTGGTGTCGCCGATTCCAAGATAGAGCAAGAATCTTTGTTAGTGGTGTCGCAAGGATCTACACAAAGCGAGGAGATTTAGACCGTCGGCCTTCTTCCCCGTACCATGAGGCGGATCTCGAGGGCGAGATCCATTGTTAGTGGTGTAGAATTGTAGCACCCTGCTAAAACCACTACTAGAAAATCGCTTGGAGTTTGTGCTTTGTGCATCATCATGTCATCATCATACATGTTTGATCATAAAAGTATCTTTGCAAATCCCTAATTTGTTTTCTAATTAGCCTCGTTTTATTTCAAATTATAAAACCAGGTCTTCCTGGATATTTTATTTGCCTAAAAAAAATTACAAAAGTCTGTTTTAAAAATAAAATAAAAGTTTAAGTTTTTTTAGGGGCAACCCAGCCGGCCAGGCCCGAGGCCCAGCTAGCCAGGCCACCCCAAACCCTAATCCTACCGCCACATACTCCCCAACCCATCCCTGTCGCCGCCACTCCCTCACCACACACCACCTACCGCCAGCGACCATCCACCCTGCGGTCAACCTGATCCCAACCCTGCACGCTCCGCCGCCTGGCCCCACCACCCCATCGCCCGCGCCCCGCGATCCCGTGCATCGCAGCATACACCGCTCGCTCACACTCTAGCCGTGTTGCACCGCAAGCACGCGCACGCACGTTTTCCTCACCCGATCGAATCACCCTGGCCCCACCCTGTCTGCCTCACCCCTCTTGCATCGCTCGGTCTCTCTCCCTACTCGAGCCCCACCATCGCCGCCATCTCCCTCTCCCCGCTCCCCTGTTCCGTCCTCGATGCCGAGTGAGCGCTGCCGCCAGGGGGCTTCTCCCGTTGTTGCTCCCAGGAACACGCCTCCTCGTTGCCCCTTCCAGAGCCCTCCCAGAGCCGCCGTCGTGCGGCCCCCTGTCCTCGAGTTCCCTACATCCCTGCGCCGGCTGCCTGCCTCCCGTGTCGCGCCCGCCGGCCGCTCAAGCCTGCGTTCGCCTTAGTTCTCCGTCATCCTCCGGCCCGCCCCGCCAGTTCCGCGCCGCCAGCAAGGTCGTGCCGCCGCGGAAGCCCCTTCCCCACCCCGAGGTCACTCGTCCCCGGCCTCCTGTCCGTCACCGCTCCGTCGAGCCCCTGCTTCACGTCTGCATCGCCTGCCACCGCTCCTCCTCGACGCGCCCCTGTCTCCATGCCCCCTCTCTGCCGCTGCGCGCGAGAGCGTGCCTAGTGCCTCTGCTTGGAGCTCGACCGTGCCGTTCCTCGCCTCGTCCCCTCTCCACCGTGGTGCTCCGCCTCCCCTGCAGCACCACGCATCGGCCCGCGTGGCCTCGAGCTCGCCAGCGCTGCTCCTTTCTGCACCCCGTCCACGCTCACGGGAGCCGGCCCCTGTTCCAGCGTGCGCGACAGCAGCTGCCAGCCCTGCACCGATCTATCACCGCCCTACAGTCAACGCCTCGGTTTCCACTAGGTGTTTGAGAAAATGTATGCTCAGGGCATGTTCCCCCCCCCAGAGCACTTTGATCTTGTTCTATGTTTTATCCTTGTGCCTTGAGCTCATGTTTTGGAAGTGTGATCTACCGATGATGGCACAGTGACCCCTAAGATCTGTCCGCATGATCTACGAGTGGGGTGTGGCGTGGACGACGACCGTGTGAAGATGCGTGATGCCACCTGAAGAGTACCGAAGTATCACGAAGTTCTATTCCCGGTGTTCGTCAAGGTCTTCCGAAGACCAATGGTACAAACCCAAGTTCGTCATCGATGACAAGATGCCCGATCTCGGACCCGAAGACCCCGTTCCCGGAGGCAAAGTCCGAACCCAACGACAACCAAGCTCTTCTTCCCAGAACGACAAGTGCTTCTACACGGATCCGATGGTCGAGACTCCGAAGACCGATCTCGCCGAGCCCGAACCCCATCGAACCCTCGGAACCCCAAGATCTTCGGACCTTGATGTGTGACCCCTATCTTATCCCTATTTTCATAATATATAATATCAATCTATTGCATTTAAATTGTTCATACATGCATACCTGTCTGTGGTTTGGGGGGATTATAATGATTCACCTAATAATTAAATATGGAGTGTTTATGCGGGATACCTTTGTCTTATTCCGGACTCCATTTAAATTTGTGTAGCGAACCGATGCCATGTTATGCCTTGTTAAGACAACCTTTAAATTGTGGGGTAGCTAAATAACTTGAACCTTCTAATTAATTGGCGGGGCCCTGGTTCCGCTTAATATTGCCTAGTTGCATCGCATATTTGCCATGTCATCCATCATCTCATAAACATGCCGATTCTTATACCGTAGTATTAAATAGTGCATTCGTGTTTCTTCTAGTGCTTTGGTTCTTCACGGATTAGGCCGTTGAGTTGATGCGAGTATCGACAAGTCCTTCGGTTAATGTATCTTCGACAATGTTTCCCAGGCGAGCATTCTCCCCCTTTCTACCTATTTTGCATTTATAGTCTTTATTTCCTCCTGTTGATCTATTGCTAGCCGTGTTGCGATGCTTTAGTTTCCGGGCACCATTTATATCCCTTGCAGCCTCTATATTGCCTTGGACACATCCTATTGCATGTTGTTTGATAGATAGTCGGCCTTGCGAGTCGTAGTTGCTTGCTCAGGTGCCGCTTCGTGTCATTGTTGTTTCGCCGTTATTGGAAGGTTGGCACATGGTTAATGGTGGAGATGATCATGGCTTTAATTACAACATATTATTGAATTGCTAGATATAACTAGTGCAGAGGCATCGGTGGGCAATAGATGTTATTTGGTTCTTCCACGCTCACTTGTGTCCCGTAGGACCCCGAGTACTTGATACCTGTTCCTTGACAATCGCACTATCCGCATATGGGACCATGAATCCCCTTAGCCAGAGCTTGATTCATTTCTTATTTCTTGGGGCCACAAACTAGTTTGGGGATTTATTACTATTATGTACTTATGTCATGTTTTACTGCTTTATTTACGATTGTGCGTGGAGCACCTGTACTGTTTAGGATTGCGGAGTGTTTTCGCGGTATCGACAAGCCCAGTCACACTTTCGGGTTCCCAGTCGTTTACGGCCATTGGCGCAAACCTTGGGTCCGTCTCGGAGCCGTCCAACTTCGTTGCGGGTAGCTTAATGGGGTGGCCCCCTAAAATAATTTATGAATCTTGTGATTGCTTTGTCGTGAAAGCCTCGTTGGGTTTTGAGTTGGTTTTCCCAAGGTTGATCGTGTGTGTGTTGCTATTTGTGCACCCCTGCAGTGTAAATTTTTCTGAAAGCTGTGTCCGCGGTTATGGACGACTTGGAGCACAGTATCTCGATCATAGACAAGCATAACTAAAGTAGTGCTATAAACTTGACTTAATATATGACTAGTAATCAGATTCAACTATCACGGAATGGATATAAAAATGCCAACAACTGGTGGATCTGGGGTTGTTTTGTGACATGTTGTACCTGCCTAGTAAGTATTGCAACTCCAATGGAATGTGATAAAACTACCAACCATTCCTGGGTTTTGGGCTTCCTCAGGACAATTATATCTGACTAGTAAATGTTCCAACTACAACAGAATGGTGATTAAAACTGCCCACTACTTATGCTATCAGGGTGACTCATCCTATCTAAATCTGACTAGTAAGTGTTGCAACTATAATGGAATGAATAAAACCGCCAACTGTGTGAGTTCCTCGGTTTGACTTCCTCGTTTGGTCTCGAGGGGGAATACCAGGATGGGTATGATTGGTGTTAGTATAAGTTTGGTTCCGAATAGGTCTTTCTTATCCCTCTCTAATAGCCGATAGTGGTTTCAAGTCTCTATAGGTTGTTTAGTGCATGCTTCGCTGCCGCTTCAGTCCACCATACCTATGTAGGCGAGAGCCGCCGAATTCTAGCCTCACCGTGTACTGGCCTCAGTACCAACGCTCCTCTTTTTCCTTTGCCCTTTGTCGGCACCCCCTTTTGTTTTAGCAGGTTTGCGATCGATGTCGTTAGCAAGGTTACCCTTCCGGCTTGGCCTGGGCAGGGTTATGGACGCCATTGGTTATTCTTCAGGGCTCTTAGCCCCATTTGCATCTTGTCCGTACTCGGACGTTGTAACGTTTTCAAGGTGATTTGGATCTTTGTATTGTATATCTGTATTCTTGACTCGTTGAGTCGCTGTTGTATATATATCTGTTCTGTGGGTCCCATCGAGGACTGTTGTGTAATGGTATTACTTCGTTTTCCACCCGCACGAAAGTGCCTGGTGGGCGTCCTTGAATCTTTCTATGCGGGTTTGGCGGAAAGGGCTAAAACTTGCATAGGGCCGATTTGGCAGAAACACGCGTGGCGTCCCTCCATCATCAAGTCCTCTAATCTTTGTCTTCTTTGCCAAGGCGGAGTGCTGTCCGCCGCAGTCGCTGACGCGCGCGTCCCCGGCGGTGAGATAATCCCTTCTCCTCACGCTGGTTTTCGAGTGATGTTCTTGGCGTTCATCATTCGCGGCCTCTCGTTGCCCCTGCATCCTTTCTTTAGGGGCCTCCTTTGTTTTTACGGGCTTCAGCTCCATCAGCTGTCCCCGAACTCTATCCTCCACATATCTTGCTTCATCACCCTCTGCGAGTGCTGGCTCGGAATCGAGCCGCACTTCGGCCTCTTCAAGCGCCTCTTCAAGTTGAAGCGCCAATCTGCGTCTGGCTCCTTAGTCTATGATGTAGGTGGCTGCGGGATCCACGTCGACCCATCTGCCACCTATTTCGACATCAAGCTCACATCGTTCGTCCAAGGGTGGAAGGACAAGTGGTTCTACATCCGCGATGAGAAGGTTGACGGGGAGCACTTTGGACTCGCAACTTTCAATCCCGCGACACCGTGCAAGAGGGGGCGCTCCTGGAAGAATGTAGTCATGCATGGCGAGTCCGCGGAGACAGATGTGCTGTACGAGCACGTCTGCGACCTCGAGAGTCGCATAGGCAAAGAGGAGGGAGGCTGTGCCCTCATTCGCACGTGGCTGCGCCGTCGCGTCCAGTCCCTGCAGGCCAGAGTCCACCCTATGTTTCAGTGGGCTGGCACTGACGATGGCATGTCCGCGAGTGAGGTGGACAAAAGGGTTCAACTGATCACCAAGTACACCGTCAAGGATGTGCTCCCCAGTGAGCCAGTTGTTCCTCTATTTGATGCTGCTAACCCTCCTCCTAAGGTATAGTTGTGCTACGCAGTACCTTAGTTTGTCGATCGTTTCTCTACTGTTTCTTATCTTTGTGCTAATTTTGTTGTCTGTATGCAGGATTGGGCGGTATCACCTTGTATGCCCCCTCTTCCTGAGGCGATTATCCCTTGTGAAGCCTTGGAAGAGGACGAGTCGGAGTCGACCGTCCCATCTTATGTGGAGGAGGAAGCCCCCGAGTCCGGTAGTCCGGATACTCGCAAGCGTTCGCGCAGCGAGGATTCCGATGCGTCATCTCCTTCGACTCCGGAAGGTGCAGGTGTTGGTGCGGAGTCGTTGATCCCTGCCATTCCTGTGAGCACTATGGCACCATCCTCTCGCAAGAAGATGCGACTGCCCAAGGAGTCCTCGTCAGAGTCAGGGGAGCCCACTTTTGACTTTGACAAGTTTGATTGGTAAGTTTTCTAGTTTGTTTGCTCTCCTATGATTTGCTCTTTTTGGTTTGTCTCTGGATTTGCCTTTTCTTGATGTTGATTTTTTCTTGTAGTCAAGAGGCGTCGTCATCTTCTGGCGACGTCCAATTTTTGAAAGAATCAGGAGTCGCGACCTCAAGGACCAAGAAAGAGGTCGAGCATGCTCCTTGCCCTCCATTGGCAGCCCACTCCAGGCACAACTCTTCCAGTTCTCCTCATGAAGGGGAGCATCGAATGGTTGCCCGGATGGCTGCACACCAAACGACTTCGGAGTCATTGGAGGATCATGTAAGTGTAGGATTTCTTCTTTTTGATGCTGCAGTCGATGGCTTCTGCTGATCCTTTGTTGTGCGATAGCTCCTTGTGAAGGAAGCCGCTCACTTGGCAGAGCAAGTACTTGCGATGGGCCGCCATCATGCTATGCTGGAGACGCGTCATCGCGTAGTTGAAAGTAAGTGTTCTTCACTTCTCTCTTTTCTGTGCCGTTTTGTGTAGTCGACTGATAGTCCATCCCCTTTTTTTGTCTTTGTAGCTGAGCATAATGCCCTTTTGCGCGACGCCGCCACCCTGGAGAAGACACTCGCCACGGCTGTGAAGGGTCGCGATGAGGCAATCGCGGCGCGTGACGAGGCACAGAGGCGTGAAGAGGATCTGCGGGCCTCCATCGCGGCTAGGGAGAAGTTGTTCGAAGAACAGCTTTTCTTGATTGCCAAAGCCCTCTCAGGTACTGTGTTTAGGTATCATTATCTTTCTCTGTTCGATTTTTGCCATTGGCGCTGATGTTTGTGTCCATGTGTGGGTTCATGTACAGATGCTAGTGGTTTGAGCTTCAACCCTCAGGCCCTCCACCGCGACGATGCTTTGGCGGGTGCGCTTTCAGCAGTCGAGGACCGCAGCGGCGCCGTTCAGGATACGCTTTCCAAGGCCAAGAGCATGCTCAGTCGCCTCCGAGAGGAGTTGATGCCCAAGGCTGAGCTAATCGAGAACATGGACGAGCTGGTGGAGTCTCTCGCCGGGGGTGTTCCTTCAAGTTTCAAGAACTCCCTCCGTGCGGCTGGCGCGTCCATGTCACTTGCCATGGTGCAGGCCCACGGAGTTGAGGTTGATCCTGCAGCGGTCTCGAAGGCGATGCTCATTAGCACGGACGGCCAGCAGGTAGTCTTTACTCCCTTCGCGACTGCCTGTGGAAAATATGGGCCACAGCTGATTAACACGGTTGCGAAGTACTCCGAGGAGCTGCAGCGAGCCAAGAAGGCAGCAAAGGCTACGACATCAGGGGTTGGCGGAAAGTCAGTGGCATCTGATACTGCCACGGACTCGATGAAGCCCCCGAAGCCGTTGAAGTCGAAGAAGCCAATCGCTCCTCAGTAGCTTTGTAATAGTTAATTAGTTTTTGTCCTTTATCAAGAACATGCATGTTGGCGAGTGTATCTGCTGATACTTTTGCTGGTCGTGAATGCACTTGAATCTTTTGTCTTTGTGTCAATTTGATCGTCTTATTTGCTTCTATCTTGGCTTGTGGTAGGGTACATCAAGTGATCCTTTGAGGGAACCTCAGGACTCGCCGCCCCTTGATGATACTTTGGCACCGCCGCGCTCTAGGGTAGATGTGCTGTCGCTACTTTCGCGACTACGTGACCGCATGAAGCAGCTGGAGCGTGAATTGCCCGTGCTCCGCGGTAACATGGATGTGGAAGTCAAAGGCAGAGAAAGCTGCCGCTCGAGAGCAGTATCTGCTGGGAGAGATGACGCAGCTTGGCGACCAATTTAAGTGTTAGTTTGCTTACTCTTATCTTTTTCTTTGTAGTCACTCGCAGTGATGTGTTGTTCTTATGCTTCCGTTGTCGCTTTGAATAGTTGTCAGCGTGCGCCATCCGCAGGATGAGAAGGATAGGATTGCCATTCGCATGCATGATCTGACCCAAGAGCAACTTTAGGAGAGTGGGTACTTCTAGGTGGATCATGATCGTGCGATTGCGCTGGCGACCCTGCAGGATCGTGCGTTGTGAGTGCTGCAGTTTCTGAAGAAGTCGCAGTCATGCTTGAAGAACATTTATCGGACGATGTTTCCGTTGGATGTTGCTCCCTCTAGCCTGCTGGCCCTTCTTGCCAAGTTCCAAGACTTGGTTGTGGTTCGCGAGTGCGTAAAGCAACAGTTGGTGGCTGGTGCCAAGGCCGCTCTGCGCTGGTGCGACTGCATAGGCCTGATGTAGACGTTGCGGCAATTGCGGCTGGGCCACCTGCACCACCAGTAGGCTCAGCTTGGAATATGGTGCCGCACTACCAGGCAGTGGACCACCCAGCAGAGGAGGTCGTTGATTTCTTCAAGGAGCAAACCAACGTTCTTTTGTTGCAGTAGTATCGTAATTCTGTATCCTACACATAAGTGTACCAATGTTGTAAAGTTCATATATGCGGTATATAACTGGCTATCGATTATGTATAAAGAGCTTGCTAGCGTGTAAGTGCGTTGCACTATGCGATTCCTTTTCGTTAGCCTGGCCATGCTCTTATCTCAGTCCCTTGTCAACCTGTCAGGTGCGTTGCAGCTGGGTCGATGTTGTGTCAAGGGTTTCGATTGATGTGCCAGCTACTCAGGATATCGCGTTTTGGTTCGTAGAACAGATGTATGTAGGGTGGCGCAGCCCCCGAGTAGATAAATTGTGGAAAAATAAAGGAGAACACGGAGTTTTGGGGCACTTAGCTTTATTTATTCGAAGGACAGTACGAAGTACAATGTGTGGCTAAGTAGCCTTGGCTGAATGCCTTATTTGTAATGTAAAATAAAAAACGACTAAGGGTAGAAGTGTCGCAGTTGTGTGACGTTCCAGGGGTTGGAGTATGCGACTCTTGTCTCTAAATCTTGAAGGCGGTAGGCGCCACCTGGGATTACTTCTATAATCATGTATGGTCCCTCCCAGGGGGACTCGAGCTTGAGATGTCCTTGCTGCTTCAGTCGTAGGACCAGGTCGCCTTCGGCGAAGGATCTGGGGCGTAGCCTCCTACTATGGTAGTTGCGCAGGTTCTGCTGGTAAACCATTGATCTTTCCGCGGTGATTTCCCTTGCCTCGTCAAGGAGGTCGACGGAATCTTCGAGTGCGAGGGATGACTCTTGTTCGCTGTAAGCGACCACACGCGGTGCCTTGTACCGTACCTCAGCGGGTAGCACTGCCTCGGCCCCGTGCACCATAAAGAATGGGGTGTAGCCCATAGCACTGTTTGGAGTTGTGCGTAGGCTCCAGAGTACTGATTGCAGTTCGTCTGGCCAGCAACCCACGGCTTGTTCGAGTGGCCGGAGGAGTCGCTTCTTGATGCCGCCACAGACGAGCCCGTTTGCCTTTTCCACCTAACCGTTGGTCTGTGGATGCGCTACCGAGGCGTAGCAGATGTTGATCCCCAGATTCTCGCAGAATTCTTAGAACTCCTTGGATGTGAAGTTCGTCCCATTGTCGGTGATGATGCTGTGCGGTACTCCGAAGCGGTAGACGATGGACTCGAAGAACTTGACTACGATGTGCCCTGATTGGTTGGTCACTGGCATGGCCTCAATCCACTTGGTGAATTTGTCGACTGCGACCAAGAGGTAGACGTAGCCTCCTCGTGAGGACCTTGGGAGTTTGCCAACCATGTCGAGTCCCTATTGCGCGAAGGGCCAAGCCAATGGAATTTGCCGTAGCTCTGCGCCAGGTGCGTGCGGCTTTTCCGCGAATCGCTGGCAAGCGTTGCATTTTTGGACAATGTCCTTGGCATTGCGCATGGCCATAGGCCAGTAGAATCCAGCTCGTAGAGCTTTGGCGACGAGGGCGCGACTGCCGACGTGATGCCGGCAGGTCCCCTCATGGATGTCGAGGAGAACAACTCTTCCATCGGCTGTGGAGACGCATCGTTGGAGTACTCCTGTGATGCTGCGTTTATACAGTTTGCCGTTGATAACAGCGAATGCCTTGGATCGCCGCGCGATGTGTCGTGCATCATTCGGATCGTCCGGTAGGCTCTTGCTGAGGAGGTACGTGATGTATGGTTGCGTCCGGGATTGCTCAATCATCATGACGCTCATTGGTCCCTCGAAACCTGTGTCCATCTCCAAGTCATCGAGTGCCATTGGCTCATTGGGTGGCGTAGCCCCCGAGTCCGTTGCTGCGCTTGTTTTCTTCGCTGCGGACTTTGGCTTGATGGAGCGTTCGCAGATGCGCTCGAGAAATACCCCAGGTGGTATGGGGGCGCAGGTAGAGCCTATGTTGGCGAGTGCGTCTGCCTCTTCGTTGCTTTCGCGACCTACGTGTCGCAGCTCGCAACCGTCGAAGTCTCCTTCGAGTGTGTCATAGAGGTCGCGGTACGCGATCATGTTGTCGTTCAGTGCGTCACACTCATGCATTGTTTGGTTGACGACCAACTTGGAGTCGCCGTATATAATGAGCCTCTTGGCGCCGCAGGCTTTTGCCATCCTCATCCCGTGTAGCAGGGCCTCGTATTCAGCTTCGTTGTTGGAGGCGGTGAACTGCATTCGCAGGATGTACTTTAGCTTGTCCCCTTGAGGTGATGTCAGTATGACACCTGCACCTGCTCCGTCCTTCCGCTTGGATCCATCGAAGTGCATTGTCCAGAGGTAGGACATATCTGGTTTGTCAGGGAGCTGGTTCTCCATCCAGTGCATGAGGAAGTCAGGGAGAACTTGTGACTTGATTGCGTCGCGCTTTTCGTATGTAATGTCTCGTGGCGACAATTCTATTCCCCAAAGCGCGACTCGTCCCGTGGCGTCGGGTTTATTGAGGATATGCCCCAGCGGGGCGTCATTGACCACCACGATTGGGTGTTCCTGGAAGTAGTGGCGCAGTCGCCGGGCAGTCATGAAGATGCCGTACGCCAGCTTCTGGTAGTGCGGGTACCGCTGTTTTGTTGGCGTGAGGACCTCGCTGAGGTAGTAAACTGGGTGTTGTACCCCGTGGACCTTGTTTTCCTCGGCTCGTTCGACCACAAGTACTGTGCTGACCACTTGGTTGGTGGCAGAGATATACAGCAATAGTGGTTCCCTTTCTCGTGGGGTCACCAGTACTGGCGAGGTGGATAACAGGCGCTTGAGATCTTCGAATGCTTCTTGCGCTTCATTGGTCCACTCGAACTTTTCAGCTTTGCGGAGGAGTTGGTAGAAGGGCAGTGCCTTTTCTCCCATCCAACTGATGAATCGACTGAGGGCCACGATTCGCCCAGCCAGCTGCTGGATGCCCCTTATGTTTTTCGGCTTCTCCATGGCCAGTATGGCTTTTATTTTCTTCGGGTTTGCCTCGATTCCCCTCGCGGAGATGAGTTACCTGAGTAGTTGTCCAGATGGTACGCCAAAGGCGCATTTGTCCGGATTGAGCTTGATCCGGTAGCGGTCGAGGTTGGCGAAGGTTTCGCGCAAATCGTCGATTAAGGAGGCTTCCTCCTTGGTCTTCATTACTATGTCGTCGACATAGACTTGAATGTTGCGACCAAGTTGCTCTTTGAGGCAAGCCTGCATGCACTGCTGGTAGGTGGCTCCTGCGTTTTTTAGCCCGAAAGGCATTGTGTTGTAGTAGAACACACCGAAGGGCGTTGTAAACGCTGTTTTTTCTTGGTCCTCCTCCTTCATTCGAATTTGATTATAGCCTGAGTAGGCGTCGAGGAAGCAGAGGCGCTCGCACCCCGCGGTGGAGTCAATGATCTGGTCGATTCGTGGTAGCGGAAAGTGATCCTTTGGACAATGCTTATTTAAAGAGGTGAAGTCCACGCACATCCACAGGATATCTGTGTCCTTTTTTGGTACTAACACTATGTTGGCGAGCCAAGTGCTTTCCTTGATCTCGCGTATGAATTTGGCGTCGAGGAGTCTGTTGATCTCCATTCCGACTGCTTTTGCTCTTGGCTCAGATAATCGCCGGATTGTTTGCTTGACTGGCCTTGCATCTGGGTTAACGTTGAGTGCGTGCTCGGCGAATTCCCTGGGAACTCCTGGCATGTCCGCTGGACACCAGGTGAAAATTTCCCAGTGCTCACAGAGGAATTCGACGAGCGCGAGTTCCTATGCGGGACTCAAGTTGTTGGCGATGAGGGCCGTCTTGGCGGGGTCCGATGGGTGGACATGCACTTTCTTTATGTGCACCGATGAGTCGAAGGATAGATCAGGCGAACTTGGCCGGCTCAGGGGAGGTAGACTGTTGTATGTCGACTCCTTTAGTCTTGCGAGTTCTTCCTGCATGCCGAAGGACTAGGAACTTCTGTTGAATTCCCTGTCGCAATTGTCGGATCTCTCGAAGCTCCCGTTGATCGTGATGACGCCATTGGGACCTGGCATTTTCATCTGCAGGTAGGCGTAGTGTGGTACTGCCATGAACCTAGCGAACGCGACAAGTCCGAGGATACAGTGGTATTGTGAGGGCCAGTCGATGACCTCAAAGTCGATGCGCTCGCGCTGGAAGTTCTTTGGCGTGCCGAAGATGACGTCGAAGTTGCTTTTGCCCAGGGGATATATGCCTTTTCCTGGGACGATGTCGTGGAATGTTGTGTCCGAGGCCTCTAGGAAAGTTAGGGGGATCCTCATTGCTCGCAAGGTACTCGCGAATATAAGGTTGATGTCGCTTCCGCCATCCATGAAGACGCGGCTCATGTCGAAGCCTCCGATTTGCGCCTCGAGTACGAGGGGGCAATGGCCTGGACGGGGTACTTGAGGCGGATGATCGCGTTTGTCGAAGGTGATGCAGGACTCGCTTCCGCTGAGGTACTCAGTAGTAGATGGTGGCGAGTGTGTGGCCAGGTTGACTTGGCGAGTGATGGCCTTCTACACCCGATTCGAGGGGCGTCCCTTTTGGATCATCATGGTGCCCATGGCCCGTGGGTACGGTTCGCCTCCGTGGTGCTGGTCCGGCGCAGCTGCATTCGGGGGTGGCCCAGGTGGTGGTGGCGGAGCGCCATGTGCCACGGCGCTTGGAGCGGCTCTGCAGCCTCTTTCGACTGCGTTGCGATTCATCCGAACCAATCCCGCATGCAGTTTGAGGAACTCGCGGCAGTCCTTGAGGAGGTGGCTAGACTTCTTCTTTCCATCATGCTTATCGATGTAGAAGTGCACCGTACATGGCCTGGGCAGTTTGTCCTCAATGGATGTCGCGGGTGCCTCATCGCGATTGTGGCGTTGCCACACTTGCGTGGTTTTCCCGGAGTCGTGGTATCCGCCGCTACGGTATCTGCTGTTGCGGTTATCGTCATGTCTATCGGCGTAGCCAGCTGCGACCATGTTGACGTTGTCGCGGTCATCGTAGATGCGCATGCGGCGTTTGCCTCAGCGATCGCATCTGCGCTTGAGCTCCGCCTCCTCGTCGGAGTGAACACGATTCTTCACCGAATCTTCTCCATCGGCCCACCGATTCGCGATTTCCATCAGGTGGTCGATGGACTTGGGCTTTGAGCGGCCCAGCTCCTCCCTGAGTTCTAGGCGACGGACGCCGCCGTTGAATGCGTCAACCGCGCGATCCTGCGAGATGTTTTCTACGGAGTTCTTGATGATGGACCACCTTTGGATGTAGGAGCGTAGCGATTCGCCCGATCTTTGCTGGCAGCATCTCAGCTCTTCGATTAATGCAGGCCACTTATACGTGCCCTTTAAGTTGTGCACGAAGCTGTAAACCAGCTCATCCCAGCTGCGAATGGATCCACGTGGGAGGTTGTTGAGCCATGCTCGGGTGGCGCCTTGCAGCTGTAGCTGTAAGCATTGCATGGCCGTGCTTTGACTGCCGCTGTGGAGCCTAACGGAGGAGATGTGGTCCTCTAGCCAGATCTTCGGGTCCTGTAGGCCGTCAAACTTCGGGTTCTCCGACGGGAGTTTAAACCCCTTAGGCATTCACTTTTGCTTGATGGATCTACTGAACCATCTGGCGCCGCAGAGCTCCACATCTTCCTCTTCCGAGTCGGTCGATCAGGCACGTCGCGCCCTTGTTTTTTCAATTTTGCGCTGTGTGAGGTCATCGCGCGCATCATAGTCGCGGTTGTGTCGCCGTGAGCGGCGGCATCGAGACAGGTCGTGACTGTCATCGCTGGATGAGGGCGAGGAGTAGCTCTTTGCTAGCGCTTTGCCCTTTTTCGGCTCTAGTGTTGGCTCCTTGTCGAGGGCAGCCTCGATTAGTCCCAAGCCCCGCGATCGTAGATCAGTGCATGGCAGCCCGGGGATCTCCAGCTGGCGGCTGGTTGTTGAGGAGGTACATGGTCGCTGCTGTCACCGTGGCCTGCGACGTCTTGGGGACCATGTTGCCCCGTGTATCGACTGTCATAGAGCTGAAGTCGAGGACTTTTGCAGCTTCTATGCGTTCTTGCTCGGTGAGGTGGGCCATCCGAGATCGCCTCTTGTTTGCGAGGTACTCGTTGCCCTTCGAGGAGGATCCTCCATGGGAGGAGAGCCCAGCGTGTCGAAGGCTCGACTTGTCTGCTGCCTTTTTGCGCGCCTCGAGTTGCATGATTGTTTGTGCTTGGCGCTTAAATTCCTCCTTCAGGAGCCAATGGTAGCCCATCAGAAGTTCTTGTGAGGATCCAGGAGGTAAAGGGTTCCCCCGTAGGGCCTCGGGGCAGCGAGCCCATTCAAGCTCATTGAGCCTGACCACGACGCGTTCGCCGGTTTGCTCGTTGGTTATGGTTGGAGGTTCAATTGCCCCTCCGTTGTTGACGGAGTGCGATTGCCGCCATTGCCACCATTGCCGCCGTTGCCTCCGTTCGGCGGGTCGGTTTCGTTGCCGCGGTTGCCCCTGTTGTCGCGATTGGCGGAGGTATCGCCTGTATTGACGACGGCGCACATGAAGTGATTGGGGAAGCTGCTGCTCCCACAACTCTCAGATCCGGAGCCGTAGGCCCCATCTTCAGTGGCCAGATCGCTCGGATCGGAGTCACGACTGCTGTCGCTGACCGTGTTCTCGACTGTTGTCGGGGTGTTGAGCTCACTGAGGGTGCCGATCGATGGAGGGAACCATGATGCTGGGGCAACCGCCGACACTGTCGGCTGGTCAGGCATGCGAAGCATGCCCATCTGACCAACTTGGGAGCGAAAGCTCCCGATCGCCAGGCTGATTCCATCACCCACAGACTCGAATGCCGGGAGAGTGGCCGGCGTGTGGACGGTGAAGTCGAACGCGCCGAAGAGCTGGCGAATCTCCGCTGTTGCGGAGTTGTAGATCACGGTTGATGGGGCCGAAGAAGCCGCAACATCATCACTCCCAGTTCCCACAGATGGCGCCAATTGACGAGGGTTTAACTCATCAATGCCCATTGTTATGGACTTGGGTTTTGGAGAAGGAGGGAGCGTTGGAGACATCTATCGGCTAGCAAACAAGCACACATGGGACTCAAAGATTTACCCAGGTTCAGGCCTCATAGAGGTCCCTACTCCTGCTTGTCTGCTCGTGGAATTATCGAAGGAATCGAAGATTACAATGGTGCGCAGATGCAATCTGGCGAGGGTTGTGGAAACTAGGGTTGCGTGTGTCCTTCTCGCCGCCCCCTCCTAGCCTTTATATAGATAGGCTAGGTCTCGGGTAGCAGGTCGAGTGAGTTACAGGTTAGGATTTTCCCCTTTGAACTTTCTATCTTTAGCTTCTTCTTATTCTTCAAGCAATCGAGAGTCCGTAGGCCACTCGAGTCCTCTCTTGGGCCTTGGCGACACCGTGGGCTTCCACTGTATTCAGGCCGTATATACCAAACTCGAGTACCTGTAGGGTATACCCATGTCACTTGGCGTTCGGCTCTAGTAGCTTCACGGTCAGAAACTAGCATTTGCAGAATCTGCAACATTGGGTCCTGAGATGAACTGCTTCCTCCGGGGTTTCCGCGAGTCATCTGAAGATTGAGATAGATAATGAGATAAGAGGGAAATCTCTAAGGTTTAGGGTTTTATTTTCAAAAAGCTTTAAACTTGGAGTTTAACTCAGGTTTTGCAAACTAACAACTTCCTCTCATTCATTCATTCAAAGCACACAATACAAACGCACACCACAACACAACTAGAAAACAGATGGTTTAAGAACCATTATGTGAAACTACGATACAGTGGGACCAGTACAACTCCTTCTTACGGTAGTGCTCAAGTGCATCTAATCATCATCAATGAAGGCGGAATCATCAACATAAGTGTGGAACTCCATGACATCATCCTCCAGGTAGTCATTGTCATCATTGAGGTAAGAGTAAAGATCTCCTTGGATATCTTCACCTTCTTCATCCCCCTTCGCTTCAAGTTGGATCTCATGTTCATGGATGGTCTTCTCGAGAGTGGCCACCTTCTTGTGAAGACGCTCGATGGTGCGATCCTTCTTGCCACGCTGACGATGAAGTGATTGGCGCTCCTTGGCGAGAATGGCGAGGGTCTGGTCCTTCTTGACTACAATGGCATGGTTGTGGTTGGTGTAGGCACGGGCGTTGTCCAAGTCCTTCTTCCTATCATACAACATGAAGTCAAGATTTCCACCTGGTGCTTCAGCTCTGGGTGTCCTGGCATCTCCAAGGGCATTCCCATAGAATCACGCCTTGCATAGTGAGCAAAGCGGATCTGGTTTATGTTTTGTCCACACAGACGAGCGAGAGCTTCGTGCATAGCCCTGGCTAATCCATCTAGCCAGTTGTTCTCCCGCAAGGTGAATTGGATCTTCTCCGAAGTGGGTGCTTCCATCTTGCCTCTGAGATCTGCAACTATCATCCATTGTAGATCTCCTCCTACGTGATCATTGAGTTGTGCCCCGAAGAATTCCGGGTGTGGGCGCTCAAGATACTCTGACAGTGCATCTAGATCCCTCTCAAAGATCAGGTGGCCTCCGTTTCCCAGCTGGTAGAACTTGCAATACTGGACCTCCATCTATAAGAATTTAGGGTGAGCAAGTTAGTGAGGTGATCAAGTGTGTCAAATTTTTATGTAGGTTTGAAAGAATTTTTGAGGAACATGAATCTTTTTGAAAGAATCTCAAGGATAAGAGTGGGAATAGGTTTTCATAAATACTCATTTTTTTTGAAACTAAGTTTTTGTTCGGACGTCCGTTCTAACTAGGGTCTCCTATGGTCAGGATGGCTCTAATACCAACTTGTCAACACCCAGATTTTTAATCCCAGATGCTTGTTATGCCATACCTCGCAATCCCAAGATTACCATTTTTGCGAGACATAACAGAATTGGTACCACAGTACATCATCCATTACAAACCATAATAAGGGTCTTACAAATAAAGGATCTCTTGATCCAACCTTAATACAAATCAAGCAGCGGAAATAAAACGTAGTAGGGGCTCCATCTTCAGGGTCACAGGCAATGCTGACGATGGGAGATGATCCTAGTTGTCGTAGACCTCCTGCTTTTCATCATCCTGGTAGTCCTCCTCATAGTCTGGCCACGGGAATAGCCAGGGACAAAGCCATGAGTACTTTTTAAGTACTCGCAAACTATCACTAACAAGTAAGGTAGTTCTAATAGGAATCTGAAGCTCTAGGTTTATTTGCAAAAAGCCAGGTTTATCTCAAACTGAGTTTAGAAGTAAAGAAAACTAATTTAATGTTCTAAAGCACTTAAGTGGGAACCTAGTTTTTATATCCACAATCCTGTTGTGGTCAAGTCAAAGTCATAGTTCAAGTCACAAATCATTTTGAAAACATCTGACGACGGAACAGTATGGCCACTCCAACTGTCCATGACCGCGGACGCGGCTATTCGAATAGTTTCACACTCTACAGAGGTGGTACACTTTCACCACAAAATTTGATACATCCGTCAGGGATAAACCTGAATCAATCATACTTAGTATGCGAATAATCAATCATAACCTTTCAATTACACACCCTAGTATAGGCACCTCCCCTATGAGCTTGGCCTCCCAGCCATGGCCATCTGCCATCATGGGCACTACATAGGTGGACATTCACACGAGGTAGCCTCGGCTCAACCTCTTCCGCAAGGGAACCCATACTAACGCATATAAACTTCCATTTAAGCCCTACCCAATTCAGGTATTGTGGTTGTACGGTAAAATTGGAATGGTATCGCATCCGAACCCAACCATCAGTTTTTGTAAAGGGCTAAGGCTCATGCCTCAACATTTTCATCATCAAACCATTGTGTTTCTCAACACATGTCAAAACATCTCAATAGAATGAAACATCATTCCAAGGTTTTCATAATCATTTTCACCAAGTATTCCCATCTAAAGTGATCAACTTTTATGCTTAGCACTGGCCACTAAAGTTGAGGGTATTCACTAATAAGGGGTGCTAATCAAGTGTAGCTATCCAAATCTAATCTCATGCCTTGGAATGACATCTAAGTATGACTACTTAGGCCTAGTTTTATACTCTTTATGGTATCTATACTATTGTCCCAATACTCACAAAGCACTAATTAAAAGTAAAGAACTTTGGTAAAAGTAAAAGGATAAAGCTTGCAAGTAAAACTTGGGGTTTGTATAATCAAAGTTGTATAACCAAGCATGCCTAAAGCATCTTTGCATAGGTTATCAAGTTTGCAAGTGTTAGCTTGCATAGTTAACTTGAAGTGCTAGGCTTGCAAGTGTTAGCTTGCAATTAGTGATGGCTTGCCTTGAGTAGTGCAGTGATTGAAGTTCTCCGCTTCTTCTTCTTGGTAGTACTCCTCCTCCCCGTATCCCAGGTCGGTACTATCGTCTATAAATGAATACGAGGTACACAATCACCAAACAATACTTAACAATTTCTATTTAGCACACTAAGGCTCACACTTGATGATCTACCATCATCACAAACATCACATGAAATAAATACTTAATCTTGTTTATCTTATTTTGGGAAAAGTAATTTCTACTCATTGAAAATACTTAAGATTTAATATTCTCCAATTAAAATATGGGATCATGTTGACACATGTCATCACCACATATTCTAATACATGGGAATGTGATTTAAAGTGTTGGTCATATTTTATAAAGTTTAAGATTAGTATTTAATAAAATTAAAAGTGACTAGAAATGCCCATATAGCATTCTTTTGGTCCTAGTCCAATGTGACTGCATGTAAACCTAAATATTTTTACATATTTAGATAGATATTATCAATTTTGATTTTTGAGAGTTGGAATCAACTGAAAAGTATTTATGGTTGATTTTTGAAAAATGTTTGAAGTTGGAAAAGTCTCTGCCTTGTTATTTTTGGTATAGGTGATCTCTAACTCCAAATGGTTTGAATCCAACGGGCTTGGATAGATAATTTGAATACCTTTCTATCAAAATTGGAAACATGCAATTTGGTTCAGTGAATCTCTTTGAATTGATTTTTGAATCTACTGACATAATCTGGTTTCAACTAAAATGAAAAATAACTATTTGAATCTACAGGCATGCGCGGGAAACCTACTGGGCCGGCCTAATATGCACAGCACAGCGCAGAGGGCTACTAATAGCAGGGTCCCACTAGTCAGTGGCTCTATCTAACCGAAACGGTATCGTTCAATCTAGGCCCTACGATTAGAACTACGATCTATGACTGACATTCATTGTCTCCGACGAACAGCTCCGGTGAGAAATTTAACCTAACGTGGCGGTGGGGGTCGTGTGATGCTCACTAGGGCTCCATCTAGGATCGGCGATGGGGGCGAACGACGTTGTCGACGACGGCGGTTCGAACGTTCACCGCGACGGCTCCTCAGGTGGCTCCAATCGACAGCTCCTCTTCTCCTCTACAGCGGCGGACTCCGGCCAAATTCCGGCAATGCAGTGCTCACCTTGATCCGAGGAAGTGTGTGGGAGGCTCAGTGAGGAGTGGAGAGTGAGGTGGTGTGGAGAATGGAGGCGGAGGGGGCCTCTATTTATACACCGGCGAAGGGACATTGCAGCATGGGCTCGGGCTCATTGGTGACGACGATACAGGCGGCTAATGGCGTGGCTGAGGGTAGGGGGCGACACAGTGCTCCCTGGCGGTCATGATGGGCGTAATGGCGTGGCACGGGGCGGTCTAGGTTGGTCGGGCACGGGCGGCTGGCCTCCTGGCGCACCTGGTTGTCGCCGACCACCTCATGGCCTTCCTGCGCACCCGACCGCCTGCTAGCCTCCTTCCTTGATCCTCTACACATCCTAGTGCCCTTCCAAGGCTAGGAGCTACAGATCGAGTAGCCAATGTCCCAGTGCGTCGGCTATGTGCTCCACGCTGGTGCCACGACTAGGGTTTCTCCTATGGGTTGCGGTTAGGGTTTTGAGGCATAGGGAACAAGAGCAAAAGCAAGGCTAGATGAGGAGGGAAGGAAAGCGTCGTCGCCTGGATGTTGTCCATGTGTCGCATGCCATGAGAGATACGAGGGAGACAGAGGAGGAAGACATGAGGGAGAGGAACGTGTGGGCGAACGGGAGGTGGCTCGTGGAGATAGGGTTTGGCTAGCGAAAGGCCAAATTTCCCTACCGCGGTCTATGAAACCACGGTAGAGCCAACATGCCCTCTCCCGGTTTGCAAACACACACAACGCCACACGCAGGCCCCCACTGTTAGTTAGGGAAGCTAGCACCAGTGGTTGTGTGTGTATGAATAGGATCTTAGAGGCACTCGGATGGATGGCCAGGATCGTCTCGGCCGGACGGTTCAGACCACCTATGATTGAATTAGACGGCCAGGATGCGTTTGGAAGCTCTAATCGACGGCGGAGAAGGCAAGTGGCCTCTATAAGCTCCATTGGGGCTACAATATATTCTTTAGAGCATGTCCACTCGCCCCCTAAAGGCCCCCTAAGGGCGAAATGGGGGCACCGGCATAGAAAAACTCGCCCATCACTCCCCCCAAAACCGAAATGGCACCGGCGCAGCCCAACTAAACATCAGGCACCCCTAGGCCAAACCCAACATGAGGGGGGGGGGGGGGTCAATCAGGGGCGCCGATGCACCCCTAGGCCAAACCCCATGGTGGGAATGGCGGTGCCGACTTACATCGCTGGACTCCACATCCTAGGGAGCCAGAGTAGCGTCTCCTCCCAATCGCCGTCCGGCCACCCGAACACGGCGCTGCACCTCCCTCGTTTCTCACCAGGCCACAACGACTTCGACCCGCTCGGCGGTTTCGACCCCAATTACCTCGCCAACGACACCCCACCGGACCATCATTGCCTCCCTCCTTCCAATGGCGGCGTGCCACCACATAGGCCTGGCTTCACCCAGTTCACCGCAGGCAGCAGCCAGAGCACCCCCAACCTGTTCGCGCAAGCAACAACCCTAGCGCCCCCAACCTAGTCGGTGGACCACACCACGCCGTCTCCATCATGAACAACATCATCAATGATAGCTCCATCCATGCCTTCATGCAAGAAGAAGCCATTGCATATGCGGGCGAGGAGGAAGATGGTGAGCCTTGTAAGACGAGGTCTACGCGTACGTGGAGGTGGCAAAGGCTGGGGATGAGGTGGTGGAGGTGCCAGTGACCATCGTGGCTAACCTAAAAGGGAAGAAGAAGGCGATGGAGGTGGATGGGGAGAAAAATAAGAAAGGAGACGGCGGACGCAACCCCAAGTGGAACTCGAGGGAGTATGAGTGCCTTGCCAAAGCTTGGAAGACCGTCATCATAGACCCCTTCACCGGGGCCAACCATAACTCGAACTATTATTGGAAAAGGTTGAAGGTGGCGTATAATGAGCGACGGCCGTTGGATCCCTACTTCAAGTCCTTGTACCACGACCGAAACGACTCTAGCATGTCTCACCATTGGGATATGATCCAGCACACCTGCAACAAGTGGCACGACGTCGTGGAGGAGGTGTGCCACATCCATGCCAGCGGCACCAACTACGACGATTAGGTAAGCAGCCCCCGTCGCCGCCCGCTCCCACCCATTTGAAATCTGTGGCCGATTGTTGGTATTGTTCGTAGATGCGCGCCATGATTGCCGCCTACCATGAGGACAACGACGACAACGAGTTTAAGTTCATCCACGTCTTTGCACGGATCGAGGGCTGCCACAAGTTTACGGAGATGTAGACCACTCTCACCAAGGCCAAGACTACCGCGTACGGCCCCGGAGCGGCACCATCGACGACCTCGGAAGGTTGACCCGTTGGCCATAGAAATGCCAAGGCCATGAGGGACGCGTCGCCAGCCATTCAGAAACTACACTCGTCCATCCTGGCCTGCACGGCGGACGCTGCCACACACGCCGCCATGAGGGCAGAGCAAGCCACCAGGTTGGAGGATATCGCCGTGACAAGGTGGACGTCGGTCATCGAGCGACATGACATCAAGCTCGGCCTCAACAAGGCCAACGTGGGGGCAAAGAAGAGGAGGGAGGACTTGACGATCTTGATGGTCGACATGAAGGACATGGACGCTAAGGTGAATGCGTGGTGTGTTGATCAACACGCCTTGATCCTCTTCGAGAATCGAGCGGCCGCCAACCAGAACAGCAGCCCGACACCGGCGACTGTGACCCCGACCCCGATCGGTGCACATGCCAGCACCACCATTCCGCCGCCAGCAACCCCGGAGGTGCCACCTACCGCGGCGGATGATCTCCCCCCGTTTGATTTTCGTGTTCCTCGCATGTTTATTTTGACCGATGGACTTGTATTCTGGTGGTTGTATCGCCTGAACTATGTTGTGCTCGGTGGTGAAAAAACTATGTTTAATTTCTGACGACCTTTTGAATGTTTAAATTTGGGGAAGGGAAGGGGGACGCTGTTTGGAGACGGCGGCTGGTACCTGCAAGGCCGGTGCCCCCCATAAGATCAACCGCCGACCTGTAGGGGATGCCCTAATTCAGTTTTACTGTTCTATTGTTCTTAACTCTATAGTCTAGAAAAATAGCCCACAAACTGGCATATTCTTACATAGCCTCGTATAATGTTGTTCAATTAGTTTGATTACGAATTTTTGGAGTATTAAAACTTGTTTTGTGTTGTCAACTGTTCATACGTGGAGCTCCGTTTAGAGCATGACTAACAACACCTATAAACATGGTCAAACCTGTGTTATTCCGGCCAGAATACAGTTTACGTCGAGAAGTGCGAGCTAACAGCATTTGTAAACGAGGTCGACCGGTAAATTCTTTTACAGGCGTCCGAGAATTCGTTCCACCGCCCCTTGTATACCCAGGTTGGGAGGCCTATTACATGTCGACCTGTAAGCCGGTCAACACCGGAGCATCGCCGGACCACCGCGAAAAATCGCCGGATACACCGCCGAAGGGCAAAATCGACAGGCCGGCGCGGCCAGACCATCACCGTGGCCAGGCTCGGGCGGCGCGGGCACCACCGTGGCTAAATCCGGCGAGCTCCGGCAGGCTATGGCGACGAGGCGGCTCGGGGGTGCGCGGGGCGAACTCCGGGGCGCGTGGCGAGCTCCGGCGGGTCGTGACGGGCCGGCCGACAAGAAGTGGGGCGCGCGGGGCGAGTTCAGGCGGCCATGACGGCGAGCGGCTCGGCCGGCCATGGCGGCGAGGCGGCGCCAAGGGGCGGGCGACGGCGGGGCAGCGGCGGCGGGAGAATATTCCGAGAATATGCCTTTTTTGGGTCTTTTTTATAGTTGTTGTTCTGCGCCCCGAGTATTCTGGCCCGTAATCATAAGTTTGGGAGCATATAGGTTCGGAAGCTTACGATTTAAGGGTCCAACGTTTACGGGTAATGTTATTCATGCTCTTAGCAGCGATCGATATGACACATCTTATCCCTCCATGTGGAAGTGGAACAACATGGGGAAATCCACGGCGCCGTTCGCCTCTTATCCCTCCAAACCCCACGAGAGAAAATCAAACGCGACAAATAATCAACAATAAATATCCCGAGAAAGAGAAAAAATCACACCACTAGTATGGCGCTGCTGAGCCCGCGTGTGTCGCGGCTGCCGCTCGCCTCCCACTCAGCCGGCGCCGGCGCGCTCCGGTGCTGCGGCTGGGTCGCCGCCTCCGCTATGCGGTGCCAGGCGACAGCGGCGGGCAGCGTGGCGGCTGCCTCTGCGTCGTCGTCGGAGCTGGAGGCCATCCGGTGGGGAAGCGCCAAGCTGCAGGGCGCCCGCGAGGAGATGGAGGACGAGGTCGTCCTCCGCCCCGAGTCCCTGCTCCACGGTTTCTCCTTCGCTGCGGTTTTCGACGGCCACGCTGGTTTCTCCACCGTCCAGTTCCTCAGGCACGCACGCGCCGATCATCTCCTTCCTTGTACTGCAATTTCGCACGCTGCACGGCCACTTTACCCGGATTTTTTTTTGTGTTGCAGGGACGAGTTGTACAAGGAATGCGCGGCCGCGTTGGATGGTGGAGCAGTGCTCAACACCAAGAATCTTGAAGCCATCACGGAATTGATCAGGCGTGCCTTTGCCACTGTGGACGCCAACCTCTCCACCTGGTCAGGCTAGGATTTCATTTACTCCGTACCTCTTTTAAAGTTTTAATTGAGAGAATCCCACTTCCCAGCAGGCTATATATCACTGACAAAAGGCTTATTGCCTACAAACCACTGGATATCATTGCGTAAAAAAAAAGTTTTGAGTTTCCTTCATGCCATTCCATAAATTGCCTGTTAGTACCGGCTCCATTATGTATGAAAAGATCATTTTGCTCCTCTATTGCATATTTAATGCACTATACACTAATTCTCTCTACACCACTTGTACATGCTATGACACATTTGTACCGGACGTTTTACTATTTTTCATTCTTTGATCAATGATTTCTCATCGAAGATATTTCTTTATATTTTCTGAAAACAGACATGTCTTATGTGACTTAACGGAGCTCTTTTAAGGAGTGGTTACCACAATGGCACGGAGGGGATTCAAAACCGCTAACTAGTGGCATTTAGGGAATACACTCTTTGTCTGTGGTAGAGCTACTTATCAGTGATAAACATAGTATTTGACCTAGATGTACATACGGTTGGTATTGTATAAACCACCGTATATTACTGTATTTGTACATGTAAACTACCCTATATATATGACCAGGCCGGCCCTTTGAGTGCCGTGCAATACCCCCTAAACCCTAATCTCTTGCTACACATAATATGGTATCAGAGCTTAGTTCTTAATCCGCTTCCGCCTACTCCTGCCCCCTATGCGATCTACTCCCCTGTCGTCTGGAAGATGACTACCCCAGCGCTGTCGTCCAGCTCGTCGCTCTCCTCCTTCGGGTCATCTACAACCAGCTCCTATGGCGCTGGCCTGACCACGAAAAGGGCGGCCACGATGGTCTCGAGGATCCCTACCGCGCCGATCGCGATCGCCAGCCAGATCACGATCCACCTCTCCAGCGACAACTACATCTACTGGCGTACTCAGGTGGTTCCAATCCTTCGGAGCAACCTGATCTATGGCTTCATCGACGGCACACTACCGTGTCCATCTGAGACGGTGCCGAACCCTGACAAGGCCACCGACGCTACTCCGACCGTCTCCAACCCGTTGTACTCAGCCTGGCTTCAGCAGGATCAGGCCATCTTGTCCGCCATCGTCTCCTCTCTTACGGAGCCGGTGATCGGCATGGTGACGCTGGCCACTACATCTCAAGCTTGGGAAACCCTGAAGGTGAGCTTTTTGTCGCAGTCCACGCGCGTCATGGAGATCCGTGGCAAGCTCAACAAGGCCCGCAAGCTCGACGGCTCAGCCACTTCTTTCTTCAACAAGGTCAAGGGCATGGCCGATTCTCTGGCGGCAATAGGACAACCCCTCCGTCCAGAAGAATTCAATTCATACCTCCTTGCTGGGCTGGATGGCGAGTACGACCCACTCGCCGATCGCATCGCTGCCCACCCCGTCACGGATCCGATGTCGATGCGGGACGTCTACTCGCAGCTCCTCAGTGTGTCAAATACAATGACAGGAACCGTGCTTGAGTCCACACGGGTTGCATGTTAATATATTGGCACAAGGCCGAGTCGGGCAGTACAGGGGGAGAGGTGTCCGTGTACAACACGAGATAGTACACCAAAATAATTAAACTAGACTATTACATTTAACACTCCCCCTTAATCTAAACCTTTGGAAAGGTTTAGATTACGCTTGAATTCATCTAACTGTTTTGTGGAAGTGCCTTTGTAAAACCATCTACAACTTGATCTTTGCTTGAAGAAAATCTGATGTCCAGGAGATTGTTGGCAACTCTTTCTCTAACAAAGTGAAAATCTATCTCAATGTGTTTGGTACGAGCATGAAACACTGGATTGACAGACAAATAGGTGGCACCTAGATTGTCACACCAAAGACATGGCTTTTCCTTTAATTTAACACCAAGTTCACCAAGAAGAGCTTCAACCCAAATTAATTCTGCTGTAGCATTTGCCAAGGCTTTGTATTCAGCCTCAGTACTGGACCTGGATACTGTGGCTTGTTTTCTGGCACTCCAAGAAACCAAGTTTGATCCAACAAATATAGCAAATCCACCAGTGGACCGCCTATCATCAATAGAGCCTTCCCAATCTGCATCAGAAAAGGCACTAAGAAGAATAGAAGATGATTTAACAAATGTAGTTCCAACCTTGGAGGTATCTTGAATATATCTAATAATACGCTTCACAGCTGACCAATGTTCTGTGGTAGGAACATGGAGAAACTAACAGACTTTATTCACAGAATAAGATAAGTCTGGGCGTGTCAGTGTCAAATACTGCAATCCTCCAACAATACTGTGATACTAAGTACTGTCTTCAGGACCTAGAGGTGTGCCATCATTAAGAGACAACTGTTCTGTAGAGGATGAAGGTGTAGGGGCAGCCTTACAGTCACGCATGCCAACTTTTGCAATCAAATCTGTAGCATACTTTACCTATGTCAAAATCAGTCCATTCGGCACCTTCTTGACTTCAATACCAAGAAAATAATGTAAGTCACCTAGGTCTTTAATAGCAAAGTTTGCATTGAGATCTCTAAGCAGAATAGTATTGGCATCATTAGAAGAACTTGTTACTATAATATCATCAACATAGATTAAAACATAGATAGTGATACCTGCTCTGTCATACAGAAATAGTGATGTATCTGCCTTGGAGGGAATAAAATCAAGCTCATTTAATTTTAAGCTAAGTCTAGAGTACCATGCTCGAGGTGCTTGTTTCAGTCCATAAAGGGCCTTGTCAAGTTTGCAAATATGATGCGGAGCGTGAGGATTCTCAAAACCTGAAGGTTGTCTCATATATACCTCCTCTTCCAGGATACCATGTAAAAACGCGTTCTTGACATCTAGCTGCCGTAAGCTCCATCCACGAGAAACAGACAGAGACAAGACAATTCTGATAGTAGCAATCTTAACCACAGGACTAAAGGTATCCTCATAATCAATACCATATCTCTGTTTGAACCCTTTTGCAACCAGCCTTGCTTTATACCTGTCAATAGAACCATTTGCTTTCTTCTTGACACGATATACCCACTTACAGTCAATTAGATTTCTATTGCTGCTCGGAGGAACAAGGTGCCATGTTTTGTTTTCGATCAGTGCATCATACTCTTCTTGCATTGCTTGGTGCCATTTTGAGTCATTAAGAGCCTCCATAAGTGTACAAGGTTCACCTGTAGAAGAGAGCATACCATATCTGATAGTACCATCAGTATATTGTTTCGGGTGTCGTATACCTTTCTGCAGACGTGTACGAACTCTAGGTGGAGACGGAGGTGACGATGAATTTTCATTGTTTTCATTTTCTTCCAAATGATCTTCACCTTCTGCACCTGCCCCTAGCGTCGGCAGCCACAGAAGATCCCAAGCGGGAATCATCCACGGTCAGCGCTCCAGAGGACAGATCAGGGGTGCGGTCGGCCGCATCGTCGTCAGCGCCAGGTGTAGGCCGGCCAGTGGCCGGAGGCGTGTGTCCTCCACGTTCCTCCTCGGGAGCTGGTGAGGGGACCGCTCGGACGGGGCTCGCACAGGCATGTGGCTGCCACGCCCCGCCTCAGGAGCAGAAGCCGGAGGCCGCGCGGTTCGGCGGGAATAGACGAGGAGCCGGGCGGGAGGATCTCCCTCGGGGCGTGCCACCTTGGGATCCTGGCGTCAAGGAGAATGTCGGCCAGAATCTCCCTCATTGTCCGTGCCCAGTTCGTCTTCTTTTGCATGTTGGTTAAGACGAAATTCCGAGCTGGTTGGAGCGCTATTTGAGTTGCGGTTTTCTTTTGCTACTTCTGCAACCTGTTGTGCATCAGTAATTGGAACAATGGTAGGCACATGGTTATCAATATTTTGTATACCCTCATTGGAAGAAGATGTAGAATTTTAAAGAAGAAGAATTTGTTGTTTGAGAAGGGCACCGGCATTAGGACGAAGAGAGGCAAACGGAAAAACATTTTCATCAAAAACAACATCACGTGATATATAGATTCTGCCTGTAGAAACATCAAGACATTTGACACCCTTGTGAAGAGGACTATAACCAAGAAAAACACACCGTTTAGACCGAAAAGCAAGCTTACGCTTGTTGTAAGGACGAAGATTTGGCCAACAAGCACAACCAAAAGTTCGAAGAGCATCATAATTTGGTGTGACATGAAGGAGACGTTCAGTAGGAGTGTCAAAATCTAGAACTTTGCTAGGAAGCAAGTTTATGAGGAAGGTGGCAGTAATAAAAGCTTCATCCCAATATTTGAGAGGCATGGAAGCATTGGCAAGTAATGCTAGACCAACTTCAACTATATGACGGTGTTTTCTCTCAGCAGAACCATTTTGTTGATGAGCATGAGGACATGAGACATGATGGGTGATGCCAACCTTTTGAAAGAAACCATTTAATTTCTCATACTCGCCTCCCCAATCAGTTTGCATAGTAATAATTTTCCTATCAAACTTACGCTCAACATATTGCTGATAATAAAGAAAGGCTTGATAAACATCAGAACGCTTCTTAAGCAAATATATCCAAGTAAATTTACCGAAATCATCAATAAAGCTTACATAATATGCATGTTTTCCCACAGAGAGGGGAGTAGGACCCCAAACATCATCAGAGAATACTTGCTCTAAGGGAGCAGTAGAGACACTAGATGACACAGGATATGGCAACTGATGACTCTTAGCTAACTGACAAGAATCACAAACATAAGGAGTACTCTCTGGGGTGTAAGCTATTTATTTCTTCTAAGAACTTGTTGAACCACAAATGAAGACGGATGTCCTAGACGGCGATGCCATGTAGATGATGATGGCTTTATTGTGAAGAAAGCATGCTTGAAGGTCTCATGAAACATAGGCACCAAGGGATAGAGGCCACCATAGCAAGGGCCTCTAAACATAATTCTTTGAGTTGCTTGGTCCTTGATTAAAAATAAGAAAGGATGAAATTCAATAAAGACATGATTATCAAGGGTAAATCGATGAATAGATAAAAGATTCTAGATGCACTGGGAACAACAAGAGTATCTTTGCGATCAAAAGAACTATGAGGGGTACGCAATATTGAATTACCAATATGACTAATGCTCATACCTGTGCCTTCAGCAGTGCGGACCTTGTCTTGCCCATGGTAGTTGTTAGCGATGAGGAGCTTGTTCAGCTCATTGGTGACGTGGTCGGTGGTGCCAAAATCAGCATACCAATTTGTGTCAACACCATAGGAGGCAATCCCTTCTCTGAGTTGTCCCTCCTTTTCTTGTCATCAGAATAGCGCCACCAACACTCACTAGCAGGATGTCCATGTTTCTTACAAATTTGACTGTCAGTGTCAACATACTTGGTGGGTGTACGATCTGAGCGACGTCCACCACCATCATTGCGCCTGTCATGACGCTCATCACGACGATCACCACGGCGATCATCATCTCGGCGCCAGGTGTTGCGATCATCTTCATCCCGGTCGCGAGAGCGGTCACCACCACCACCACGGTAGTAGCCACCATGATCAGGGCTGCGACCATGAGGGGGAGGTGAGTAACCACGAGGTGGAGTGTGGCCACGTGGGGGTGCATATCCACGGCGAGCCAGGTTTGTCGAGGAGACAAACACACCATTCTCTTCAACGCCATTGCGCATATCATATCCACAGAGTTGTTCATAAAATTCATCCAAGGTAGTGCTTGAATTTCCATGGACCGAGGTGATGAGGGAGTTGTATTCTACCTTGTCCAGACCATGCAGGAGATAACCTAGCATTTCGTCGTTATCAACAGATTTTCCAAGTGCTGAGAGCTCGGAAGCGAAGCCCTTCATCTTGGTATAATACTAATCGGCAGTCATGGTGAGTTTCTTTGTGTCATTGAACTTCTCACCCAGATATTGGGCCTTGGTGCGGGACGCTGTTTTGAACATGGCATTAATTGCAGCCCACACAGCGGCGATGGTGTCGAGACCCAGAACATGCGACAGAATCTCTGGTGAAAGCGAATTCAAGAGAAAACGTAGCACCTGCTGATCCCGAGCAATCCAGGCCACATATGCAGGGTTTGCCACTTGGGTTTTCTTCCCTGTAGAGTCCTCAGACTCGACAGTTTTGACAGGAGCACAATCAATCCATCGAGGAGGTCCATAACATTGGCGCCACAAAATGCCGGGACGATGAGGGGTTGCCATAGGAGGAAGTTGGCCCTTGTTAGAAGCTGAGTTGGAGGGCTACCAAGGGCAGCGGCCAGAGTCGAGCTTGACGAGGAAGTACTCATGGTGATCGGATCTAGGATTGTTGGAGGGGTTTTCTTTGGGAAGGTTGTAGGCGGCGAGGGTAGTAGGATCTGCGGTGGCGGCTGGATTGTAGATGCGGCGGCGGCGGCTTTAAGAGCGGCGGTGGCGGCAGATTGTAGTCATTGGTTTGTTTTGGGTGTCTTGGTCGTTGATGATCAGCGGTGGCAACAGAGAGAGTTTCTGTTGCGACGGCGATGATGCTATACGGCGGCAGCGGCAGCTAGGTCATGGGAGGAGGAGCTCTGATACCATGTCAAATACAATGACAGGAACCGTGCTTGAGTCCACATGGGTTGCATGTTAATATATTGGCACAAGGCCGAGTCGGGCAATACAGGGGGAGAGGTGTCCGTGTACAACACGAGACGGTACACCAAAATAATTAAAACTAAACTATTACATTTAACACTGAACAGCGCATCGAAACCAGGAAGGCTAAGATGAGCACTGATGTTCACCACATGGCCCATTACTCGGGTCGATCAGGTGGTGGACGCCCCTCCTACCCGTCACCGCAAAAACAGGGGTACACTCCGCCGCCACAACACCCATCATCGGGTCACCCTGGCGGCAATGCTGGTGGTGGCTCAGGATCTCGGCCCATATGCCACATCTGCTCCAAAGTCGGCCACGTCGCTTCTTGCTGCTTCAAGAGGTTCCAGAAGAACTTCCTCCACGCTGCGAACGATGGACGCAATATGGAACGACAGATAGCTGCCTTCGACACCACCTCTTCTGCCAACGCCACCACGTACACTGGGACTACTTCGTCCTACCCAGTGGATCCTGCCTGGTATGCCGACACTGCCGCAACTGATCACATCACCAACAACCTCGAAAAGCTCACGACGCATGAGCCGTACCGTGGCAAGGATCAAGTCCAAGCCGCCAATGGTTCAGGTATGCAGATTACACATATTGGTCAATCATCTATTCACCTACACAACACTTGCATCTTAGAAACATTCTTCAAGTTCCCTCAATTACTAGGAATCTTCTCTCTGTTCAACGTTTTTCTGTTGACAATAATGTTTTCTTTGAATTTCACCCTTGGTATTTTCTCATCAAGGATCGGGCCACGAGCGAAATTCTACTTAGAGGGGGAAGTCGTGGAGGTCTCTATACCCTTGATGTGTCGACCATGAAGAGAGCCTTCAGCAGTGTTAAGGTGTCATGTGATCACTGGCATTCCCGCTTAAGTCATCCAACCATACCCATAGTCCAGCATATTTTACATCGTTATGAACTCTCCTCAGCGTCAGTTAATAAAGTTGTAATTTGTGATGCCTGTCAGCAAGGCAAGAGTCATCAGTTACCTTTCTCTTTATCTACTCGTGTTACTACTGCTCCTTTGGAGATTATTTATTTAGATGTTTGGGGTCCTGCTCAAACATCAATTAGTGGAATCAGTATTATGTGAGTTTTGTTGATGCTTACAGTCGATTCACATGGCTTTATTTACTTAAACATAAGTCTGATGTGTTCCGTGTATTCCTTCAGTATCAACAGCATGTTGAACGTCTCCTAAATAAGAAAATCTTACATGTGCAAAGTGACTAGGGTGGAGAGTATCATCGATTAAACAAGTTTTTTATCTGATATTGGTATCTCTCACCGTGTCTCTTGTCCTCATACACATCAACATAATGGTACTGCTGAACGAAAACATCGACATATTGTAGAGACGGGTCTTACTCTTTTAGCTCATGTGTTTGTTCCTTACCATTTTTGGAGCGATGCTCTACTGCGTGTTTTCTTATCAATAGACTACCCAGCCGTGTCATTAACATGGCCACACCTCTGGAGCGTCTTCTTGGTGAAACTCCCGACTATACTTTTTTCAAAGTTTTTGGATGTGCTTGCTGGCCACACCTACGCCCATACAACAATCGCAAACTTGAGTTTCGCTCCAAACAGTGTGTTTTCTTGGGCTATAGCTCCTCACATAAGGGATACAAGTGTCTTCATATACCTACCAACCGAGTCTATATTTCTCGTGACGTCGTGTTTGATGAGAATGTTTTTCCGTTTGCCCATACTTCGTCTTCCAACATACCTACCACACCTACACCACTTTTACTTTCCGACCAATTTGTGGATTCTGCACATGCCCCATTGTTGTTGGCTAACCATGGTGTAGGAACGGGACATGGAGCTCGCCTTGAACTACTGGACGAGGTGTCCTCTGATCACGACGATCACATGGACGCTCCAGACGTCGATCTGCATGGTACTGCAGCGACGCATGCATCCTGGGCTGACCCGGTGACGCCTCCCCGCGCTACGAGCCCATCTGAGTCCTCCTCGCCCGCTCCATCCTCCGGCTCCACTCGTCCTAGGTCGGGCTCTGCTATGGCCCATTCACCTGGGTCAGCTACCTCGACTACTGACGCGGCTATTGACCGTGCGCCGGCTACTGGGCCGCTACCTGCTGCTTCGCGGCCGGGCCCAACAACTCGGTTACAACGAGGAATATCCAAGAAAAAAGAGCGTACGGATGGCGCGGTCGCGTGGGCTGCTGCTCGTTCTTCTGATCCTGACCTTCTACTTACTGAACCTAGGGATCATCGTGCAGCTCTTGCGTCCCCACATTAGCGTGATGCTATGGAAAGTGAGTTTATTGCACTACAACAAAACAAAACATGGCGTTTGGTTCCTCCTCGTCCTGGTCTAACATCATCGATTGCAAGTGGGTGTTTAAGATTAAGCGCACATCTGATGGTTCTATCGAGCGGTACAAAGCTCGCCTTGTTGCTAAGGGATTCAAGCAAAGATACGAACTTAACTATGAGGATACTTTTAGCCCTGTGGTCAAACCTACTACCATCAGATTACTGCTCTCTCTAGCTCTTACTCGAGGCTGGCACCTTCGTCAACTAGACATACAGAATGCATTTTTACTTGCGTACTCGAGGAGGAGGTCTTCATGCGTCAACCTCCTGGTTTTGCAGATCCTATACATACTGATCATCTCTGTGGGCTTGATAAAGCTCTCTACGGGCTTAAACAAGCTCCACGAGCCTGGCATGCCCGGTTAAGCTCCGTTCTAGCCAGTCTTGGTTTTACTGCATCCACAGCTGATACCTCCTTGTTCATCCTACGACAGTCTGAGATCACAGTTTATTTGTTGGTCTACGTGGATGACATTATTGTGGTGAGCTCAAGGTTCAGGAAAGCGGAAAGCGTAATCGGTGCGGTGGCCTTCCGCTCAAAGCTTATGCGTTTAGTGCGTGCTTAAGCGGCCCTAAAGCGTTATTGACTTAGTCAATGGCAGGACCAAAAACCAGCGAAAATCAGGAATTTTAGGACAAAGAACAAGCATTTCATACTTCCAGATCAATATAGCATATAGAATTACATATATTATTAGGCACTGAATTATTGACACACAATTAGGAGGAGTCTTATAGCCAGATCGCGCGCGCTAATCCCCGCGCTCGCGCCAAAAGTTCCCGCGCGTCCCGATAATTCCCACGTGGGCCATAGTTTCCCTCAAGGTGACGCTTCGGGAGCGATTTTTCAACATTGCAGCGCCACCTAATCGCGATTAACAAAAAAGCGGACTGATTAATCGTGCCTAGCGCTTAATTAGGCGATTAGCCTCTAATCGAGGCGGAGACCGTCCGCTTCACGCTTTAGCGCGCATAAGCGTGTGCTTTTTTCCGCTTTCCCGAACATTGGGTGAGCTCCTCTACTACTATTGCTGATCGACTGGTACTTCAGCTCGGTTCCTCCTTTGCATTCAAGGATCTTGGTCCTCTTCATTATTTCCTTGGAGTTGAGGTTCATACTATGAGCCGTGGTGGTCTTCTCTTGAGCCAGCAAAAGTATGTGACTGAACTGCTTCAGCGCGCAGGGATGCTGAAGTGTACATCGGTGACTACTCCAATGGCATCTTCTGAGAAGTTGTCAGCTACTGATGGTACCCCTCTGTCCGCCGATGACTCTACTCGCTATCGCAGCATCGTTGGAGGGTTACAGTGCCTCACTATGACTAGGCCAGACTTGTCGTTCTGTGTTAACAAAGTCTGCCAGTATCTACATGCCCCCCAGTGTGCTCATTGGTCGGCGGTCAAACGCATTTTACGTTATGTGCAGGGCACCTTGTCTCGTGGACTTGTTCTTCGGCCCTTCTTCACTACACCCGATTTATTGTATGCCTTCTCTGATGCGGATTGGGCAGGAAATGCTGATGATCGCCGATCCACGGGGTTTTTTGCCATGTTCTATGGTGGTAATCTTGTTTCATGGAGTGCTAGGAAACAAGCTACACTTTCTCGCTCTAGTACTGAATCTGAGTATAAGGCTGTTGCCAATGCAACTGCTGAGATTATATGGGTACAAGCTCTTCTTGGTGAACTTGGAGTTACACAGACTAGTCCACCTGTCTTATGGTGTGACAATATTGGGGCAACATACCTTTCTACCAATCCAGTGTTCCATGCTCGGGCGAAGCATATTGAGGTTGATTTCCACTTTGTTCGAGAACGGGTTGCTCAGAAGTTGCTCCAAATCAGATTTATCTTCTCCAAGGATCAGCTCGCTGACATCTTCACCAAGCCTCCTCCCTTGCCGTTGTTTACTACTTGTAAGCGCAATCTCAACATTCAGTCAGTTGAGATTGAGGGAGGGTGATAAACATAGTATTTGACCTAGATGTACATACGGTTGGTATTGTATAAACCACCGTATATTACTGTATTTGTACATGTAAACTACCCTATATATATGACCAGGCCGGCCCTTTGAGTGCCGTGCAATACCCCCTAAACCCTAATCTCTTGCTACACATAATATAGCATGTAGGGAATTCTCATTTTCTTACGCACTGCTTATACTAGCTATAGATGTTATGAGTTCTGACATCTTACGAGCTGTGTTGTTGCTACTTCACAGGCTTGAGCAAATGGACAAGGAAGACGAATCTGGCGCCACAGCCACAGCCTTGTTTCTGAGGAAAGATGTCCTTGTTGTCTCACACATTGGTGATTCGTGCTTGGTAGTAGCATTTCCTCTTACCTCTACCTGTCTATCATCTTGTTATCATGTTTAGCACCGTGAAATTTAAAGTGAACTCTGCATTGATGGTTATGTGAGGATTTTTTCTTTGGTGATGATAAGATTGTCTTCGATGTTGATTAGCAGGTCGTATCGCGTGGCGGAAGACCTCAATCTCTGACCAACTTTCATCGGCCATACGGGAACAACAAAACATCCCTTGAAGAGGTCAAGCGGATTAGAGCAGCAGGTGGATGGGTGTGTTTTCGCTTCCATGGTTCTTCTGAATTTCCTTATCTGGACTACTGCTTTTATTGTTACATAATGGAAGCGCAAGTCTCCCAGTCTTTGTTGAACTATTGTTTTTCTACCTTCATAAATATCACAGTGCTCTCTTAATATGGGCAGCTTAGCATGAAATTTCTTAACTCTTTGATCTCATATGCAAATAAACATGCTTCTTTTTTCATATAAATTGCGGATCTGTTTTCCAAATATGGGCAACAATCAACACAAATGTCCTGCGAAAAATCTAGCACATCTAGGAACCTCCTGTATCTGGTTGGCAGTTTCACGTTTGTGGTTTGGGAGTACACTACAAGTTTGAGATACTTCATCAAGAAGTTTTTTTTCATAAAAGCCTTTATCAAGAAGTTACGTCTACGATATATGGACTATACGGCTAAGAAAGCCTGGTTACCACAGGTTTGGTCACAGCATGCTTTCTTTAATAACATTCTACTTCTTCCATTGGATACCGCTTGGATATGCATGTCCTTCATATTCCAACAAAAATAGTCAGTATTGATATAGTTTGGTCCCTCTTGTAAATAGTTGTGTATTGTTTGATTCATTTGATGCCCTTTGTATCTATTCCCTTTCTCTACCACGGAGTGCCATCGTATTGTAAATGATTATTGATTAAGTCACACTGTTTCTGTAAGAAATTATATGTTGTAGTCACTTCCATGCTCACCATGTTTTTCATTTGGGTCACATCTTTATGCTGCTTTACAGATGATAAAATGGTTAGGATTATCTAGCATACTCTGTTTGGTATTGTAAGCTGAGCTCTCTCTGTTCAGTGCCTGAAGCCTTGAACGTACTGCTCTCACTCCTGTTGTGAGTCTTGTTTTAACAACGAACATTACTTTTGTAGATTCTCGATGGACGCATATGTGGGGACATCTCTGTATCTCGAGCTTTTGGAGACATAAGATTTAAGACACGGAAGAATGAGTTAGTCTTTGTACTCCCTGCTCTCTCTACACGCCTTAAAAACTCCTCTTGTTACATTACTCCCAAATAATGCTCCTGCTGTATTTAACATCTCATGGTGTCATGTAGGATGCTGGTAAAAGGAGTTAAAGAAGGAAGATGGACTGAAAAATTCGTCTCAAGGTAAAGCGCCCAGTACATTCATGCTCTATGTTATTTTTTGTAGGTTCTTGTGTTTTTATTGTTATAGTAATATATTTATGTTGGCCTTTTGACCTCCTACCTCTTGGCCTTTTGGCTCCCACATGTATTACATGTATATATAAGGCATTTTGCCTCTGAGTTATATGATAAGCTATTCTCGTAACATGGTATCAGTGCACTAGGTATTTCTTTTTGCACGCGCTACATCTTCCACTGCGGAGGCGCTATCTTTTTGGCCGCGCACGCGCTACATCTTCCACTGCGGAGGCGCTATCTTTTTGGCCGCCTGCGCTGCTGCATCTTCTCCATCGCGTGCCGCTTCTAGGCCGCTGCTCTTCTACTCGCGCGTGCTCTATCCTGGAAGCCCAACCCTCCCGGGCCGTTTCCCTGCTGGTCTGTGTTGCTGCTCGAGATTGAGATCGACACAGCCCCTTTCTGGTCTCCACAGCTGCCCTGCCCACCGGAGGTCTACGCCGCCGATTTTCCAAGGTCTGCGCCGACGGTTCCGCGACCAGATCGACATTCGCTCGATCTGCCAGGACATCTTCTGCCACCGCCTGGATTTTTTCCGCCGCCGGCGGGAATTGATTCGTCGGCGCCGGGAATTGATCCGTCCCCGCCGCTTGGATTGCTGCCGAGAATTTATCCGTCTTCGCCGCTTGGATTGCTGCCGGGATCTGTTCCTCCGCCAACTGCCATCGTTCTGGGACTCCCGTGCTCGAGCGTTGACCCCGGGCGGGCGTTGCCTCTGTTGTTTGGTCGGTCCCCTTGGCTGGCTTCTTGTGTTGACCCAGGCACCCAGCTCGTTTGTTTGGTGAGGCTCTGGTTTTGGTCTTCTCTGGAATATGGTCGGTTGCTGAATCGATCGTGAGTTGTGGTCGGCTGAAGAATCGGCTGCTTTTGTGGTCATGGGCTGAAGTGCCAATTTTGTTCTGTGATTTTTCTATTTATTGGTCGTGGGCTGAAATCCTCGCTTGCCGGCCGGACGTGTCGCCCAGGCTTTGTTGCGTCAACACCAGTCCGATCTGCAGTTTCAGTCTATTGCCCGTGAGCTTCTGTATCTGTATTGGTTTTCTCGTTCGGGCCTGATCTGGTTATCTGGTTGTTGCTACCGATAAAGTATCAGATTTATTGGTAGAATTGCAATGTCTTCGTCATCAGGTTACGTGGCAATCCCTCGCTGTCCGCTGATCTTTGATGGGACAAACTATAATGAGTTCGTTGTTTTATGCGTATTCACATGCGTGCTATTCGTTTATGGGGTGTTCTTTCTAGCGAGATCACTTGTCCGCCTCATCCGGTCCTCCGGTGGCACCTACCCCGCCGACGCAACCGGTTCTTGCCGCAGATGCTTCTGAGGCTGATAGGAATGCAGCCACGATTGCTTATGATGATGCGATTGCTGCTTACGACCAACAGGTCTCGGATTATTCAGATGCTCTTTCTGTTTATCGTGATGATCTGACTACTTACACTCGGTGGTGTGATGAGGATGCTCGTGCTGGAGCCATCCTCAGTTCTAATGTTTTACCTCAGTTTGCTTCTGAGTTTATGGGTCTCGGTACTGTCTTTGAGATGTGGACTCACCTCCGCCATCGCTATCAGCCTTCTGGTGATACTCTCTATTTGTCTGTGCTTCGTCAGGAGCATGCTCTTCAGCATGGTGGCTCTACTATTGATGAGTTTTACAGACAGAGTTCTGCTATATGGCGCCAACTCGACTCTCTTCGCTCAGCTGTTTGTGGTACTTGCCCATGTTGCCAGATCGTGAGATCAGATTTGGAGTTCCATCGCACACATGAGTTCTTGTCTCGTCTGCGTGAGGACTTTGAGACTCGACGTGCTCATTTGTATTCTCGAGGTCGTGTTCCTCTTTCCGAGGTGCTTGTCGAGCTTCGCGCAGAGGAGACCCGCCTCCGTGGTGCTGGTATGCTCCAAGTTCCATCTGTGCTCGCTGCTCGAGCTCCTGCTACTCCATCTGCTGCTCGAGCTCCTGCCACTTCGTCTGCTACACCAGTGTTTTCTCGCTCGAGTGCTACGCCACTACTGCCTACTCCCACATGTGGTGGGGGGCGTACTCGTACTCGTGCTCACTGCGGATACTGCGACAGATATGGTCACCCTGAGTTCGATTGCTTCAAGAAGAAGCGTGATATGCGCAATAGGGAGCACATTTCTTCTCGTGGGACTCGTGCTTCTCCGACGCCATTTATTGTCTCCCTGACTGAGCAGGATATTTTATCACTTAAGCGCCTACTTGCTGCTTGAGGCTCTTCGACAGGTACTGCAGGCTCTGCGACTGGTGCTTCTAGTGCTGAGAGACCATCATCTACACAGTCAGGTACATTCCTGTGGGTTCTGGATTCTGGAGCTTCCTTTCATATGTCTTCTAATTCTTCTGCCTTATCCTCTCTTAGATCTCTTGATATTCCTATCAATGTACTTACTGTTGGTACTCCTCTTTCTGTTGCTAGTCGAGGCACTCTTTCCACTCCTTTTTCTGTTCCAGATGTTTCGCATGTTCCTCGTCTTACAATGAACCTTTTTTCTGCCGGTTAGCTTACTGATTCTAGTTGTCGCGTCATTCTTGATGCTGATTCTTGTTCTATCCAGGATCGTCGCACGAAGGCTCTGGTTGGGGTTGGCCCTCAGCGCCATGACTCTCAAGATCTTTGGGAGATAGATTGGCTTCATGTTCCTTCTGCTGCCACCACACCTGTCAGTCCATCTGTTTTCGTCGCTTCAGCTACCAGCTCCTTCCAGCAATGGCATCATTGACTTGGTCATCTGTGTGGTTCTCGTCTTTCGTCTTTAGTTCGTCGAGGTCTCCTGGGGCCTGTCTCGAGAGATGTCTCTTTACAGTGTCAGGTTGTAGGCTTGGTAAACAGGTTCAGTTACCTTATCCTACCAGTGAGTCAGTGTCTCAGAGTCCTTTTAATTTAGTACATTCCGATGTGTGGGGTCCGGCCCCTTTCGCTTCAAAAGGGGGTCATCGATACTATATTATCTTTATAGATGATTTCTCTCGCTACACTTGGCTTTACTTTATGTCATCTCGCAGTGAGGTTCCCTCTATTTATAAGAGTTTTGCTACCATGGTACACACCTAGTTCTCTACGCCTATCCGTGTGTTCCGTGCTGATTCTGTAGGCGAGTATATCTCCAAGATGTTGCGTAGTTTTCTTGTTGAGGAGGGTACTCTTGCTCAGTTCTCTTGTCTAGGTGCACATGCTCAGAATGGCGTGGCTGAGCGTAAGCATCGTCACCTTCTTGAGACGGCTCGTGCAATGATGATTTCTGCCTCTCTACCGCCTCATTTTTGGGCTGAGGCTATCTGCACTTCCACCTATCTCATCAACATTCAGCCCTTAGCTGCTCTGCACGGTGGTATTCCTCTAGAGCGACTTTTCGGTTGCTCTCGTGATTATTCGGTGCTTCGTTTGTTTGGCTGTGTTTGCTATGTTCTCCTAGCCCCTCGCGAACGCACCAAACTGACAGCTCAGTTTGTTGAATGTGTTTTCTAGGATACAGTGATGAGCATAAGGGTTACCGTTGTTGGGATCCTGTAGGTCGTCGGATGCGTATTTCTCAGGATGTGACTTTTGATGAGTCTCACCCATTCTACCCGCGACCATCCTCCTCTTCAGTCGAGGACATCTCTTTTCTCATGTTTCCTGATACACCTCCCGTTGTGCCTCATGTTCCTACTCCTCAT
The DNA here is from genome assembly GCA_910589775.1 of Avena eriantha. Taxonomy (NCBI): domain Eukaryota; kingdom Viridiplantae; phylum Streptophyta; class Magnoliopsida; order Poales; family Poaceae; genus Avena; species Avena eriantha. The sequence goes on from OU342742.1 coordinate 404,382,395, forward strand.
CTCAGTGTTATCAACTCGACACCGTCTCCTCCTACGATTTCTTCTCCTCCCTTATCGCATGACTCTCCACCTTCATCACTGATGTCTTCTCCATCTCCATCACCCCCGGTGGTTCCTTCTCGTCCTACTTTTCCTTTTCATTATACTCGTCGTCCACGATACAGACATGCCATCTACTTCTAGTGCATCGTCTTCCTCCTCCCAGCCAACTTATAGTCTTCGTGCTTGGCCTTGCCCCCCACCTGATCGATATTCTCCTACCCGCTATTCTCGTAACATTTATATCTCAAGATCGGTGTTAAATTAAGTGCTCCTAAGCGCACTCTTAGGCGTGCCCCAAGTGCTGAGCGGAGACAAAATGCCTAACGCTTAATTGCACTTAAGTGTGTGCTTTAGCACTTTAATCCTCCAGAAAAGGAAAAGGCGGAGGTAAAACGCTCGCTCAGCGCTTAGTGCTTAAAGAACCTTGCTCAAGATACGCCTGAACTCTCAAGCAACTAAGTAAGGCTTTTCTAAATAAACAATGAGGTCATTTATGTTTTTTTTTCTTTCTCAAAGGAGGCATCCCCTGGCCTCTGCATCGTTTGATGCGCGCAGGCTTTTTATTGTGAAGTTTGTAGGTCATTTGTGTTAGGTGTGTTTCCCCATTCAGTTATCTGCGAATAACTCTTTTGAGCAGAATATGTGCCAAAAACTCTTGCTAGTGGGTGTTAATTAGTAGTTGAATCCTTATCTATTAAGCACCGCTACTTTCTGATGACCTTCCATCTTTCTTCGACTGTTGACAACAATAACTTTGCTCCCTTTTCATTTGTTTCCTGGTGGATGAAGTATAGTGTTTCCTTTCTTTGGGAGATTTACTCGAAATTGTTTTCTACTTATATCTTGAACATGCAATAGTTCATTGTTTGTGATAATTATGCTGAGTCATCTTGCATGAGATCTTATAATAGTTCATTGTTTGTTGGACCAGAAATGATTGGTTTGTACTGAGTAAAGTAAGCTTTCTGCTGAAAAATATTTATTTGCATCTGATAAAATATTTTATTTGCACCTGCAATTTTTGTTGTAACTGGAATAATCATCTGACGATCACCACATATTAGATCCGAGATTTTCTGCAAAAAAAGATCAGGGATTTGAATATCCTAAACTATAATACTCTCAGTAATTATCTTCTTATCGCCATGCATTTAATGTTTATCCAATTTACATGCATGTGTTTTGGTTGCTACTGCAGCTGCTGTTCGGTATGAGATGTCTTGTATGACAAGTAATTGACATGTCCAATTGTGTAATCAGTATTCTTCAACAAATTAGGCAGATGACATTACTATGTTTGATGATAAATAATAGAGTTTCAAAACATAAGTCTTTCCATAAACATAAGTTTTGGTACATGATAATATGCTATACGTGAATTTTTTAATTATCCAATCTCTTGTGAACAGAATAAAATTTAAAGGGGATCTAGTAATCTCTTCACCTGATGTATCTCTCGTGGAGCTTGGATCGGATGTTGAATTTGTTTTGGTAGCAACTGATGGCCTTTGGGATTACATTAAAAGGTAAACACAGGAGTTGTTTGGTCTTTATATTTTTATAGTTCTACAGCCTCCTCGTAAGACACTTCAGTTATCTGTTCAATATTGTGACATGTATAGCTGTCTGTATTCTGCAGCACTGAAGCTGTAGCTTTTGTCAGAGATCAACTTCGTCAACATGGAGATGTCCAGGTATGCAGTCTATCTCTGCTAAATAAATGATACTCACTATGTTTGTTAGTCGGTATGCTTGCTTATTGCCCATTGGTTTTGTAGCGGGCCTGTGAGGCGCTTGGGGAGAAAGCTCTGGTATTATTGTTTGCCACCTTTATATCTTCCTCCCCACCTCTATATTTGGTGTTCATTAAACCTCATGACAATCAAATATGTTCTAATTTTCTATCTATTATTTTTATTGCAGGATCAACGGTCACAAGACAACATTAGCATAGTCATAGCTGACTTGGGGTATTGATTCTCAAACCTTTTGACAAGAGTTTGTTATGAACTGGGTCGCAGCTTACTGTGCATGAATGATATGCCTGGAGAAAAAAGCGACCCACCTAGGGGCTTACCATAGATGGTGGGCTTAACAGCTTGGGTTTGATCCTCACATTAATGTCCAGTTTGTCAAAGGCATCACTCATATAATTGCAAAAAAGAAAAATAAACCTTAGTCAGGGGGTCTGCATGTCCCAACTGTTCGACCGCATTATTGGATCATGCGTGTTTTGGTCAGGAAAAAATCTGCTTCCTGATGCAGATACTGGAAGATGTTTTTCCCTTCATCTTTGGGAATAAAAATAGGATTATGCCCATTTTGTAGTCCATGGTCTTTCATCCCTTGTTGGTCATCTCTTTGTTTCAACATCCATTACAAAACTCGCTTATATTCCTAAATTTATTTATTTTTCCTGGCAGAAGGACAAACTGGAAGGAGTTGCCCGTACCAAGGCCAAACGTGTTCTTGGAGCTAAGTCAAGCAGTTGCGACTGTAGGGGCTGTGTCAGTAGGAATTTGGATTTCGTCACTTCTTACCGTGCAATAGGCCTACTTCAGTTCAGATGTGTACAGTACATACAGCATTACATCTTCTGCTCCAGCTGCAAATATGTATATCCTTATTGGGTTAATTTATAGGGCAACTAAACTGTTCCAATAGTATCTGGACTGAAAAGAAGAAACAAAACGTATACTCCAGTTACTGCTGTCTGACAGCTGAGTTCAGTAGGGACTTGCAAGTGATCGGTTTTTTTTTTCGTAACTGCTATGTTCAGGATTAAAAACTTAAATTTAATTTCACGACCAATAAACATTTGATAACGTGGCGGAAGGGAATTTCGTGTAAAAAATCTCATTTTGACAGCACTAAGGGCATGTACACTGGTAGAGAAGGCAGGTCTTCTCTTAGGCTCCACACAATTTAGAGAAAGCAATAACAATAAGTTTGTACAATATAGGTCTCTTATTGTCATCTCTAAAAATTAATGTGAATCGACTAATTATAATAAGAAATTGTGTTAATAAGGGATGACACAAGGTACAATTGAGAAAATAGTCTTCTACTATTTTTAAGAGATCATCTTTTAGCTTAGCTATAAGAGAAGGCAATCTTCCCATTAAAAAAAAGAGAAGACAATCTTCTCTTTCTTAATTCTCTCATCTATCTAAGCGACAGTCCCACATGGCAACTCTCAAGGAAAAGCTCACATCACCCCCATTGTATATGCCCTAATAACCGTGAACAACACCTTAATCATTTGTTGTTTCATTAAAAAAGTTGTCGTATCCATGTACCCTAGGGTCCGTGGGATTCACCCCGTGACCCGCAACTGAAATCCTCCATGGGGATACCCTCTCCCAGGATGGCCGCCCGGGGGCTCGGTTGATCACGGTCCGGGAGTAGAAAGGTCCCGACTAGCATGCAGGCTCTAACAGGAGCCAGAGTGACAAGACAAGACCATCTATATAGCTAGGCGCTGCCTGTGTGGCCTAGACCACTAAACCCCATAGGAGCTCGGCCACATTGTAACCATGCATGCGACGCATCACTGCGTGTATCCAAGTGTCGCCACGCCGTGACTGACCCTTTTGGTATCCCCTTATCATTATAAAAGGAGGCCTAGGTCGGTCGGAAGGGGAGAGGTCGAGAGAGGGAAGAACATGTTGTGTTTCTTCCCCGGGAAGAACTCTGTAATCGCGTGATCATCCAACACATGGTAGACAATTGCATGAAGCAGGGATCCACACATCATGGCCCGAATCTAGGTAAAAACATGTGTCTCTCTATGTGATTGTGTTCGTCTAGCTCGCTGGATGTTGCGCCCGTGGACGAACTAAAAAGGGGATCCTCCATCCCCAGTGTCGAATCAAGGGAATACGCCCGAGAGGCAATAATAAAGTGGTTATTATCTTATTCCTTGTTTATGATAAATGTTTATTTTGCATGCTATAATTGTATTAATTTGAAAACATTAATATATGTGTGTTTAATAAACAAAAGGAAAGTTCCTAGTTATGCTTCTCTTATAAACTAGCTCGTTGATTAACAAGATGATCAAGGTTTCCTGATCATGGACATTGGATGTTGTTAATAACAAGGTCACAACATTAGTGGAATGACGTGATGAACATTCATCCGAAGTATAGCATTACGATCAAAGTCATTATGTTTATATTGCTATAACATCATACGAAGTAATCCTAGTCATTAGACCATGAGATCATGTCAATCACTAACACTAGAAGAGTGTCTTGATAACATTAAACATCACACCGTGAAAGGGTGATTATAAAGGTGGGTTCAGTGCTATAAAAGTGTTATGTAGAGGCTAATGGATCAAGAGTGGGATCTGTCCATCCCGATGACGGATAGATATACTCTAGACCCTCTCGGTGATATCACATTGGTTAGCTTGCAAGCAAGTGATGAGATCACTAGAATGTTATATCACGGGAACGAGAAAAGAGTGCATGTCGGCAACGAGATCAAACTAGGTATGGAGATACCGATGATCGAATCTTGGACATCTAATATATCGCGAGACAAAGGGATTTAATTACTAGCGTTAAAGGTTCTCACGATCACATAAGTCACCATTGAATGTGTGGGAGTCAGTATGGATCTCCAGGTCCCGCTTCTGATTATTGATCTGAGAGGGGTCTCGATCATGTCTGCATTATTCGCGAACCGTATGGTACACTTAAGGGATACCGATACCATTTGGAGCAAATATTTCTAGAGAAAAGAATTACAAAGCGCTGGAATTATTTTGATGGAAACCAGAATTGTTTCGGGTGAAATTGCAGAAACTAGTTCTGCATGTGATATTGAAATATTGTAGGGGGTTTTATATGAATGTTTGTTAATTAAAATAATTAACAAAATTCTGAATAAAATTAATAAAAGAGTTTTATTAAATGAGAGAGCATTAAATTTGGAGAAATTTAATGCATTTAACGTGGAGACTTTAAAAGAGAATGTGAAGGGGTAAATTTATGTGGAGGGAGTTACCACCACATGAATGGGGGAGGTGAAGGGACACCCTCCATGGGCGCCGACCATGGGAGGGGTACCCTCCCCTCCTATAAAATGCCGCCCTCTTACACCTTCACACTCACACCTCCTCGTGAAGGATCTCTCTCCCCCTCTAGTATTTTTCCCCCATGGTCTCGGATTAGCGAGATACATGTTCCCGGTGGCTTTATCTGGAAAGGAGTTGCTGCTTCCGCTGCTTTGCTGGAGCAAGGGACGGAGGTTGTCGGGGTACCGGACATGTGTGCGATCACGGATGCACCGTTGCTTTGCGGTGCTGGACTTAGTGGTGCTGGATTTGCTGGAGCTAGATCTGATGGACGTGCTGGAGCTGGACCTGCTGGACTTCATCACGATCTTGAGCTCGGCAAGTATACAACTACATCATCCATGAGTTCCATCTCGTTAAGAAAGCTTTGTTGTCTTCGAGGGTATATTCTCTATGGATGTATATCCACCCGTTGCTTGTATCTAATAGATAGATCTTGGCGTATAATAGTTCCCATCGTAGGAAACTTTTTGTTTTCTATGCTGCGAACCCAACATCAAAATCTAAGGCACAACATCTAGCGCGCCAGGTAGGGGACGCATTCGAAGCAACCTCGATTGGCATCGTTGGTGCCCTCCTTGTCATATTTCTTGTTACGGCAGTGCCTAAGAAGGCTAGATAGAGGGTGGGAGAAAGTCTGGCGACTACGACGGTGACCGCAGACGAGATTGGGCACAAGCAAGTGTAGTGGGACACAAGAAGTACCCAGGTTCGGAGCCCTCTATATAAGAGGTAAAACTCCTAGTCTTGCTGACCTAACTATCTGGATGATGAACACAAGAACTACAAGCACTCCTCGAACCGTATGCGTGCTAACAAACTAACAGAGTCCAACCCTCACTCAGGAGGCACCGTTGCCCCTTATAAAGGGTCGGGGCAATGGTCACAAATATGGCCGGCTGGCGGGTCCCACATGCGGGCCCTAGCCGGCTGGTCACCCATAGTGCTACGCAGCAGAGATTGTGTCCATAGTGTTTGTCGTATGAGCCGACATGACCATAGTGTACGCCATCTCCACAATTCCCCATGTCAGCGGGAAAGTCTCCGGTATGGGCGTGCCACACCGCCCACCTTTACGTCCCATCGGTAGGCTAGAGCGTGGAACACACTGTGCAACGTGTCACGCCTAGCCACAGCTTCTAGGTGTGCTAGTGCGGCTAGTTTCCTCTAGCCGGATTAACACCACTCACCCTTCTTTTGCTTCGTCGGTCCGGCTATGCCGATACAGCTGGCCCAACATCTTCTGACCATCTCGCCTCCTCTACGTGTGTCTTACTCCCGGCTGGACCGATCTAGCTGGCCTTGGCAGTTTCCTTTGTCTTCTCAGATTTGCCTACCTGGACGGATATAACATGTCCGGTTAGGCTACCCGGGGGGTGATCCCCCAACACTAGGCCCCGAGCACGCACTGATTTCACCCTTTGGGGAATTCGCACAGGCTTACCAAAATTCGAACTCCAATCTAGATGGAAACCAACAATTGGATCATCCGGCGCGTCATTGCCGACGTCACCCACGATTTAATGTCCAGCATTGTTGCGCGCTGGGTCGCTTCCCATTGGTCTTCCGCCCCAAGATCTTCGATGGTTGAGCATCTAGTGCTAAGGATCCGAGCGATGAGGGGTTGCCATGTGTCGTGCGGGATGGTTGCGTCCGGAGCGGCGGTCGCTCGCACTCGCCCCCTTCCCCGTGCCTCTCCTAGCACTTCGCTCTACTTCCTCTTCTTTCTTCCTCTCGATCTTGCCTTCCGCACTCCGGTCCTCGCCGCGTCGCCCGAACTTGGTCGTCGGCGAGCAACGGGCAACCGGATCCCGCTACCTGCGATGTCAGATGACATGGCTGACGAGCGTGGCGGATAGTGTGGTTCGACGGTTACTAGCAACCAGATTCAAAAGTATCATCGGTCTCGCATTCTTTCACCAAAGGATGTGGTTGAGGTGCGGTTATCGCCGGTGGACGAGGTGGTCCCGAACCCTGACGAAGGTGAGCAGGTCATCTTCCTCGCGCACCTGGCTCATGGGCTCACGCCCCGTCCACCCTTTCGTCATCACCTTATTTTCTTTCTTCAATCTCCGGCTGCACCACCTGGGTGCCAATGCCATTAGCGTCCTGGCGCACTTCATAGCATTCTGTGCATGTTACCTCACGATCTAGCTGGATCTTGGACTCTTCTGTCGGCTCTTCCTCGTCTGCACCCATACGAAGTGGCCCAAGGGGCTGCTGCTAACCTGCGGTGGTTCCTCCATCTACTCTCGGTCGTAGACCGATTACCCAAAGTTCCAGCTACATGACACCGTGAAGCTCTAGAAACGGTCATACTTCTATGCAAATAACCTGACACCCAAAGACCGGATCAACCTTCTAGCCTTCACGACTGTCGAATCTAGCCAGAAGGATTGGAACCTAAAGCTTCACGGCTCCAGGGAGGAGAGCGACGCTATGCTGCACTAGATTCGGAATCTCGTCACAGTGGGTTGACCGGCCTTGATGTGACCCTTGGCTGGATGTCCCGGCTGATGATGCCACTCCAGCAATGCGCACACAATATGTGCTACTACTCCGGACGAATGGATCCCACCCAGATCTCTAGGTGTGATCCCCAACTCACCAACCTCTAGGAGTGGCTCTAGACCATTTTCAAGGAGAAGATCGAGGATAGCTAGTCCTTTAGACTGGTTCCCTACTACTACGTGAACCGCGCTCCCCGGGTAAGTGCTGACTCTCTTGTCCTACTCTTTCCTATATGGTTGATCTTGATTACTTTCCGTCTAATGCTTGCTACCCAACACATATGTTCCCCTACAACATTCGGGAGGAGGGCGAGAGCGCGAAGACCACCTTCGTTGCCAACCTACCCAAGCCCAGGCGACAAGGGAGACATGCTTCCTAGCCGGGCCGACGATCCAGAGGACGAATCGCACCCGCACGAGGACGACAAGGACGAGGGAGAACTCCCACGACTCCTGAAGACGGCAAATAGTGATCAATGGATACCGGTTAGCCGATCATCCATGGCGGTTAAGCACTTCGTGAAGTGGGGCCGAACCGGTGCTCCATGACTGTCCAGGGGTGGCCAAATGAGAGGAGGTGCTCTGGTCATCCATGGGTAAATTTGTTCTTGCTCTGCTCCTTCGTTTGTTCATTCGTCTATTGGATTCTCGCTCATGATTTCTTGGTTCTCTCGATCTCATCGCCTTCAACACACAAACCCTAGTTCATGCAGCGATGGCATCTCCGCCTCCGGCCTCACCTGTCCATCAGGACCCAGACATCACTGCGCCCTCTTATCTTCCGCGAGCTAAGCTTGTCCCATAGGACCAGGAGTCGACTGCCGGAGCTAGTCGGGGGACCGGTGCCCTGATGTCTACGCACTTCTATTCTTGTAGACAGTTGTTGGGCCTCCAAGTGCAGAGGTTTGTAGACCAACAGCAAGTTTCCCTTAAGTCGATCACCCAAGGTTTATTGAACTCAGGGAGGAAGTGGTCAAAGGTATTCCCTCTCAAGCAATCCTGCCATCAAGATACAAGAAGTCTCTTGTGTCCCCAGCACACCCAATACACTTGTCAGGTGTATAGGTGCACTAGTTCGGCGAAGAGATAGTGAAATACGAGTGGTATGAATAAGTATAAGTGGTAACGGTGCTAGAAAAGAGCTTGACGGGTATGAAGAGACCAAAGACAATCTGAAATAAAGATGGAAGTAAGCAAACATGTAATAGATCTAGTTGCAAATGGTGTTTAAATGCTTAGAAACAAGGCCTAGGGATCATACTTTCACTAGTGAACACTCTCATATAAATATCTTCTCTTTATGATACTACTCTAAACTACTCTCCGATTGGACACTCTAATCCATGGTAGGGCTATAACATCACACCTCAAACTTCGCTTTTCCCATCTAGATAACCCCACACTGTCACCTTGAGCACTAGATGGTTCCAACAAACACCACAATTTCATAGAGATATCCAACTCCAAATATAACTCATAACAAGTATTTGTAATCTCTAGCCTAAGTGCCACCGTGGTGTGCACGCTATCACTTTCACACACGTGGGGAGAGCTAGAGATCTATTAAAGCACTTGAGTAGCAAGGTAGATCTACTTGATTGCAAAGCTCCTGATCACAATATGATCATGCATAGAGAGAGAGATGAACACATAGCTACTGGTAGAACCCTTAGCCTCGAGGAAGATATACTCCCTCATCATCATGGGAATCAGCAACAGCGATGGAGATGGTGGTGGAGATCGATGGAGATGGCTCATGGGGTAATTCCCCATCCCGGCAGGGTGCTAGAACAGAGACTTTCTGTCCCTCAAATCTCTCCTTCAGTGGCGGCGGCGCTACAGAACTTTTCATGGCTGGAGGCTGGATTCTTAAGGGTTTCTGCATCGAAGGCTTCTTATAGGCAAAGGGCAAGGTCGGTGGAGGCCGGAGGGGCCCACACCACCCCCTGGTGCAGCCTGGCCTGGCTCGCGCCACCAGGTGGTGTGGCCAGCCCCTGGCCCCTCTCCGTCTCGTCTTCTGGCTCCGTGAGTCTTCCGGTAAAATATCGACTTTGGCTTTTGTCCGGTCCAATTTCGAGAATATTCATTGTCTGGCTTTTCTGGAACCAAAAACAGAAGAAAACAGGCAACTGGCACTGTGGCATCTTGTTAATAGGTTAGTTCCAGAAAATGTGTAAAAGTACTCCAAAGTGTGGACAAAACATAAGATAGTAGATCTAAAACAAGCATGGAACATCAAAAATTATAGATACGTTTGCAACGTATCAACATCCCCAAGCTTAACTCCTTCTCGTCCTCGAGTAGGTAAGTGATAAAAACAAAGAATAATTTTTGAGGTGACATGCACCATCACAATCTTGATCAAGGCATTTGTAGAACATTGATAGCTGGGATCAAAGAACTCTAAACATGAGCATGAAAGATGCAGTTCTAACAATAAGACATAGTGACTATGCATGCAACATGAAAGGATACAGACAAAGGTCATGAATAACAATGCATTGAAAGACGTTTGTTTGTTTCACATATAGAAAACATAGCATAGTGGCATTCATCTTGTCCCTCATGGAGTAGCAAAACATAAATGCATAGGACACCTTCAAAGTTCATAAGGGTGACTAGATACAAATAGTTTAAGAACAAGCAATATCAAAGTTATGCATCAATCAACAAGTCTTGGGATAATTCACATTAAACTAACAATGGCCACTATGCTCTCTTAATATGTGCATAAAGATAGAAGATGGAGACTCAACATAAAAGTAAAAGAAAGGCCTTCATAGAAGGAAGCGGGGATTCAAGTTTCATAAAGAGCTTCCAAAAATTATGGTACTTACTAGCTTTCAGCTCTCATTGCCCCTATCATAGGCATTTTCCAGTGATTAAGGTTAAAGTGACACAACTAAGAGGATATGCTTGACAAGTTATAAGTTGAAATCTCGTGCCCCTTGCTTACGAGAACCGAACCTCATGCTACTCAACTTCAGTCACAAGTAAGCTCTTGTCATTGTAAGTACATATGTATCATAGAGAGCCACCAACGGGGTACCCCTTGCCCCATGACACATGAGATATCCCATATCAAAATGACAAGTCAACAGACAATGAGCATCTTAGTGATTTTTTTATTTGCTATTTGCATATGTTTTTATTGAGGATGCTTCATAGAATGCTCATTATGGTTATGCTACAAGTTTCCACCATGATTAGGCATGGCTTAGGCTAGCGGCCCAGGCGTTTCTCTAACACACATATAAACTCCATGATCTTACAAGTTCCACTTTTATTTCACACTGTCGGGATCCATAAGCAAAAGAATCATGATATCAACGGAATATAAGTGCAATGTTGAAAGCGTTCCCCATGATACATGGTTCTGCTAACTTCAAATTATAAAGCGCAAGCATATACGCAATAAAGATGGACACAATGGTTCAAGTTTATTAAGTGCAAGAAAGTAAAGTGTGCCATCAAGTTCGTGAGAGCTTTAATCACTAATTTTCACATAACAAGTTTAATTCGGAAGGTAGATAAAACCATGAATATACTTTGAGTAGAAAATGCTAATAGGTAGGTATGGTGGACTCTTTGTAATAACTTGGTTTTATTTGGAGTTGGATGCATGAGCGGAACTCATACTTGGTATGGAGGCTAGCAAAAGACTGGGAGCGACCAACTAAGAGAACAATAATGACCATAATCATGCAAAGCGACAAAACATCATTAATTAAATCATAAAGTGATATTACAAGTCAAAAACTAAATGATCATAGAGGCTATGGTGACTTGGGATAGTCTTAACATGGTGTGAGCATGCGCCAAGTCAACCCAAATAAAGCATCAAAGGAGAATACCACAATACTATGCTTTAATATGCTAAAACAACGCAAGATTCTTTCAAGGCACATTAAGCACTCTCAATTATTTGTAACAAGTCATGCTATAGAAAAAATCACTAAGCGTAAAGCCAAAACAATATCAAGCATGACATGTCAAAGCATAGGCCACGGTCAAAAACAAGCTCCTTTTTACCACTTAAGCATGAACTTTTCCTACTCTTTTCCAATCCAAACCAACATATTTGAAAACTAATATATGAATGAGGGGGTCCAACCAATTTATTCAAGCAAACTAAGCAAACTAAAACCAAAAACAAAACAAAGACGCTCCAAGAACAACACAACTATGCACGAAACAATAAAAATGAAGTGTTTGGAAGAAACCTAAATTTTTTATGGATGAAGAAGGGGATGCCTTGGGCATCCCCAAGCTTTGACGCTTGTACTTCTTGGATATTTCTTGGGGTGACACGGGTGGCATCCCCAAGCTTGAGCTTTTGTCCATACTTCATCTCATCACATTACTCTTCCCTACACTCAAAAATTTCCTTCATTCAAAACTTCACACAATCTTCATTAGCAATATTAGTGTACTCAAGATAATAAGTCTTTTGGTTCAGTTTCAACATAAGTAAAACTTCCATTAAAACACAAGCTACTGTAGCACTTCCCTCAAAAGGCTCAATTCTCCAAAAGAACTCAAAAAGGAACCAACAAGAAGCAAATGCAAATAATGGCCGAAATCTGTCAAAACAGACCAGCAGGTAAAGACGAATTTTTTGGAAGCCTTTTGTTGCTCAAATAGAAAAGTGTTGAACTAACGAAAGTTAGATAACAACCTGGGGCAGAAGCACACAAATTCACGCCTCAAAAGGACGTACAGAGATTGTACACGAATTTTTATGGTGAAGCACAGAAATCTGTTTTGGGATAGCAACTTTCCCAATCATTACTTCTCTCTCATTAGAGGTTACTATTGGCACAAAAAGCAAATAAAAAGGACAAGGAGCAGTTATTACAGATGTAATAACTTCCAAGACTCATCTAAAACTTTTGGGTTATCTCCCAATAAGTACTTTTCTTTAACGCCTTTAAGTTAGGCATGATAGTTTGAGAAGATGCTCACATAGGAAATATGAATTGAAGTAAAAGAGAGCATCAAGAAGAAAATTCAAAGCACATTTAAGTCTAACCCACTTCCTATGCATAGGAATATTTTAAAGAAACAAGTCATGAAAGCACAAAGCAATAAGCATAGTAAAGCAAAACAAGTGCAACTTCAAGACTTTCAACATAAAGAGGGGAAACTTAATATTATTGAGATGCATAAAACCATGTTTCCCTCTCTAATAATAACTTTCAGTAGCATCATAAATAAAATTAACAATATAACTATCACATAAAACATTCTTATCATGAGCCACATGCTTACAAGAATTAATACTCTCCACATAAAAATAATCTCCCCTTCGGTGGCGGCGGCGCTACGGAACTTTTCGTGGCTGGAGGCTGGATTTTTTAGGGTTTCTGCATCGGAGGCTTCTTATAGGCAAAGGGGCAAGGTCGGTGGTGGTCGGAGGGGCCCACACCACCCATTGGGGCGGCCTGGCCTGGACCGCGCCACCAGGTGGTGTGGCTAGCCCCTGGCCCCTCTCCGTCTCGTCTTCTGGCTTTGTTAGTCTTCCGATAAAATATCGACTTTGTCTTTTGTCCGGTCCAATTCCGAGAATATTCATTTTCTGGCTTCTCTAGAACCAAAAATAGAAGAAAACATGCAACTAGCACTGTGGCATCTTGTTTATAGGTTAGTTCCAGAAAATGTGTAAAAGTACTCCAAAGTGTGGACAAAACATAAGATAGTAGATATAAAAAAAGCATGGAACATCAAAACTTATAGATACGTTTGCAACGTATCATGCCCCGGCGGAATCCACCATGGCCCTAGAGGGAGCTAAACAAGGCACCAATGCTCTTCCAAAAGCTATGACCTTTGGCTCAGGTGGCGGAGATCCGGCTGCAGGAAAGCAGCTGGTCATCATAGATGACGAGAACTCCAACAAGGAGACGACTATTGCCTGGGGCTTGGCACGGCGTGAGGCTTCAGCCTCTTCGAATGGTGGTCCGACTGTGCATACGTCCTCATCTCTAACGGCACTCAGGGACCTGGAAACCAGCCTAGAGCTGGACCTAAAGGAGCAGAAGATGCTCTAGGTCAGCTTGGTCGATCCGGTTAAGGAGCTCGAGCAACAGCTGGTGGTCGCCAATGGCACTTTGATACATTGCAAACATATCTATAATTTTTGAGGTTCCATTCTTGTTTTATATCTACTTTCTTATGTTTTGTCCAAACTTTGGAGTATCTTTACACATTTTCTGGAACTAACCTATTAACAAGATGCCATAGTGTTAGTTGCACGTTTTCTTCTGTTTTTGGTTCCAGAAAAGCCAGAAAATGAATATACTCGGAATTGGACGGCACAAAATCCAAAGTCAATATTTCACCAAGGGGAACATGGAGCCAAAAGACGAGACAGAGAGAGGCCTCGAGGGGGCCACACCCCCTAGCCGTGCCGCCAGGCCTAGCCCACGCCTTGGGGGGAGGGGTGCAGCCACCTCGGGCATCCCCTCAGCCTCCCCCTTCGCCTATATATTGCCTTTGATACAGAAACCCTAAGTACCCGATCAAAATTCCACGAAAGAGTCTATAGACACCGTCATCTCCATCCCTAGATTGGGAGGGATCTGAAGCTCTTCCCGGCACCCTGCCGGAGGGGAGAATTCACCCTGGAGGCCTTCTTCATCACCATGACTGCCTCCGATGTGATGCGTGAGTAGTTCATCCTTGGACTACGGGTCCATGTAGTAGCTAGATGGTTGGTTCTCCTCCTTTGTGCTATCATATTTAGATCTTGTAAGCTCCGTTCATGATCAAGATCATCTATTTGTAATCCTACATGTTGTGTTTGCGGGGATCCGATGGATATTGAGATGCTATTTCAGATTAATTATTGATTCTATCATGTTTTTGTTATTTGTGATCTTGCATGCTCTCTATTGTTAGTAGCTATCTTGGCCAAGTAGATGCTAGCAACTCCAAGAGGGAGTATTTATGCTCGATAGTGGGTTCATGCCTCTAGTAATCTGGGGAAGTGACAGAAATCTCTAAGGTACTAGATGTGATGTTGCTACTAGGGAGAAAATAGCAATCCTTTGTTCATAGAACAATCGTATTGTTTACTTTACACACTTTGCTTAATGCAATTATCTGTTGCTTGCAACTTAATACTGGAGGGGGTTCGGATGATAACCTGAAGGTGGATTATTAGTCATAGATGTAGTTGGATTACGGTCTATGTATAATGTTGTAATGCCCAATAAAATCTCAAAGGAGTCAAGATGATTAGTATATGCACGTATGCTTTCTCGATGTTTGTCAATTGCCCCACTGTAATTTGTTCACCCAACATGTCATCTATCTTAAGGAGAATCACCACTAGTGAACTATTTACTATTTTCCGTTTACTTTCTTGAAGCTATTACTATCTTCCACACAATACGTTTAATCCTTTGTTTTCAGCAAAACCGGTGAAATTGGCAACCTCACTGTCAGTTGGGGGCAAAGTTCTATGGTTGTGTTGTACATGATTCCAACTTGGAAACAACACCTTGGAGGTGTTTCCTTGCTCCTACTGGTTCGATAACCTTGGTTTCATAACTGAGGGAAAACTTGCTACTGTGCTCATCATACCTTCCTCTTGGGGTTCCCCAACGAGCCCGAATATATTTTGGGCCATCAAGCTCTTTTTCTGGCACCGTTGCCGGGGAGTCAAGGACATATTCACAAGGGTGTCCCCCATAACCACTCTCTTTACTTTGTTTTATTTGTTTTGCTTAGTTTATTTTTGCTTTGTTTGCTTGTTTCTTTTTATCAAAAATACAAAAAAAATAGTTCCTACTATAGTTTTTATTTTCATTGGTCTGTTATTGTCTTCTTTATCATGTTTTCTATCAATGGTTGGTTTCTTTTAAACTAGATCTTATTGGCAAGATGGGTTCATGGAACAACAAAAATATTATGAGGAACACCGCTTGTCACAAAAAGGGAAACTCTTATGGGAACAAATTGATAAATTGTGTACCATTGCTAGAAACATGTGCTCTACTTATAATGTTACTTATTGCTTTGATAAATCTTGTTACTGTAGGAGGTATAAACACCTCCCTTTCAATGTGAGTATAATGATGATGTTACCATATCTTCTTATGTTAAGGGAAATTATGACTTTTATGATGTGGAACAAATTGAAGAATTTATTGCTTGGAAGGGTGCATTCGGACTTGCTTATTTGCTTGAAAATACTGATGACGCACCTTATAAATATGAGGCTTATGATATACTTAAATTTTTCTTTGATAATTACAAGGTAGAGAATGGATATATTCTTGAATATCTTAATAGATGCTCTCCACCAACGGAAGAGACTAATGCCTTGTAGGAGCCTCTGGAAGAAGAAATTGCTGAAACTGGAAGCTCATTGGATGAAAAAAGTGGGGGGGGGGGGAGTGATGATCAAGAGGAGGAAGAATGGATCTACCCATTCCTCCCTTCTAATGAGAGTAACCCTTTACCCATTACATTATTTGATTGTCCTCCATGCTTACAAAAGGAGGATGAATGTTATGTTCCTATGGATTCTTTTGATTTTTTTATAATAAATCTCTAGATGATGGTCCTATATTGGTTGATAATATTAATTGTACTACTATTGAAAATGAGATTGATCAGTCATCTTGTTATAAAATTGTTAAAAGTAGGTTTGAAGATTTTAATCCCACTATTTTTGAGCTTGATAAAAATTATGTGTTTGTAGATCATGAAAAGCATGCTTTATGTGATAGTTATATTGTTTAGTTTATTCATGAGGCTACTGAAAGTTATTATGAGAGAGGAAAATATGGTTGTAGAAGTTTTCATGGTACTGAAACACCTCTCTATTTGCTGAAAGTTTTGAAGTTACTCTCGTTTTATCTTCCTATGCCTGTCACTTTGTTCTTTGGGAATTTATTTGCGTATAAGATTCCTATGCATAGGAAGTGGGTTAGACTTAAATGTGTTTTGAATTTTCTTCTCTATGCTCTCTTTTACTTCAATTCATATTTCTTATGTGAGCACCATCGAAATTCTCATGCCTAGCTCAAAGGCATTAAAGAAAAGCACTTATTGGGAGACAACCCAAATTTCTTTAGGAATATTTTGTTGAGACTTGGAAGTTATTGCTTCAGTAATAACCTCTCCTTAACATTTTTACGTGGTTTTTGTGCCAAGAGTAACCTCTAATGAGAGAGAAGTAATGCTTGCGAAAGTTGCTGTCCCGAAACAGATTATTGTGCTTTGCTGTAAAAATCATGAAAAACCTCTGTACATCGGTTTGAGCTGTAATTCTTTGTGCTTCTACTCCAGGTTGTTATCCAACTTTTGTTAGATCAACACGTTTCGATTTGAGCAACATAAGGTCGTCGAAAAAATTGGTTTTTACCTGCTGGTCTGTTTTGACAGATTTCTGCCATTATTTGCATTTGCCTCTTAATCTCTTTCTCTTTGAGTTCTCTTTGATCATTTGAAATTTTTAAAGGAAGTGCTACAGTAGCTTGTTTTTTAATGGAAGTTCTTCTTGTGTTGAAACTGAACCAAAAGACTTATTATCTTGAGTGCACTAATGTTGCTAATGAAGATTGTGTGAACTTTTGTATGAAGGAAAATTTTGAGTGTAGGGAAGAGTAATGTGATAAGATGAAGAATGGACAAAATCTGAAGCTTGGGGATGCCACCCTGTGTCACACCAAGAAATATCCAAGAAGTACAAGCGTCAAAGCTTGGGGATGCCCAAGGCATCCCCTTCTTCATCAATAAAAATCTCATGTTTCTTCCAAACACTTCATTTTTATTGTTTCATGCACAGTTGTGTTGTTCTTGGAGCGTCTTCGTTTTTGTTTTTGGTTTTTGTTTGCTTAGTTTGCTTAGTTTTCTTGAATAAATTGGTTGGACCCCCTCATTCATACATTAGTTTTCAAATAAGTTGGTTTGGATTGGAAAAGAGTAGAAAAAGTTCATGCTTAAGTGGTAAAAAGGAGCTTGTTTTTTGACTGTGGCCTATGCTTTGTCATGTCATGCTTGATATTGTTTTTACTTTATGCTTAGTGATTATTGCTGTAGCATGACTTGTTATACACAATTGAGATTGCTTAATGTGCCTTGAAAGAATCATGTGTTGTTTTAGCATATTAAAGCATAGTATTGTGGTATTCTCCTTTGATGCTTTATTTGGGTTGACTTGGCGCATGCTCACACCATGTTATGACTTTACCAAGTAACCATAGCCTCGATGATCATTTAATTTTCGACTTTTAATATCACTGTA
The DNA here is from genome assembly GCA_910589775.1 of Avena eriantha. Taxonomy (NCBI): domain Eukaryota; kingdom Viridiplantae; phylum Streptophyta; class Magnoliopsida; order Poales; family Poaceae; genus Avena; species Avena eriantha. The sequence goes on from OU342742.1 coordinate 404,400,291, forward strand.
TGCTTTAATTAATGATGTTTTGTCGCTTTGCATGATTATGGCCATTATTGCTCTCTTAGTTGGTCGCTCTCAGTATTTTGCTATCCTCCATACCAAGTATGAGTTCCACTCATGCATCCAACTCCAGACATAACCAAGTTATTCCAAAGAGTCCACCATACCTACCTATTAGCATTTGCTATTCCAAGTATATTCATGTTTTTATCTACCTTCCGAATTAAACTTGTTATGTGAAAATTAGTGATTAAAGCTCTCACGAACTTGATGGCACACTTTACTTTTCTTGCCCCTAATAAACTTGAACCATTGTGTCTTCTATGTTGTATATGCTTGCACTTATACGTTGGGGATTAGCAGAACCATGTTTTCATGGGGAACACTTTCAACGTTGCACTTGTAAATTGTACCCAATTGATATCATGCTCTTTTGTTTATGGATGTCATCAGTGTGAAATGAAAGGGGATCTTCTAAGTCCATGGAGTTATGTATGTGTGTTAGAGAAATGCCTAGGCGGCTAGTCTAATCCATGCCTAATCATGGTGGAAACCTGCAGTGTAACCGTAATGAGCAATCTATGAAGCATTCTTCTTATAAAAAAAGAGATAGAGATTGAGAAAAAATAAAAAAAATGAGAAAAGAGGAAAGAGAGAGAAAAACACCATTTTCCCATGGTAAATAAGAAGATTGCTGAGATGTTTATTGTCTGCTTGCCTTGTCATTTTGATATGGGGATTCTTCCGGATCATCGGGCAAGGGGTACCCTGTTGGCGGTTCTCTATGATACACATGTACTTACTATGACAAGAACTTACCGGTAACTAAACTTGAGTAGCATGAGGAGCGACCCTCGTATTCAAGGGACATGAGATTGCCAACTTATATTTTGTCAAGCATATACTCCATAGTTTGTTCACTTTAACATTAATCACTTCAAGATGCTTATGATAGGGGCAATGAGAGCTGAAAGCTAATAAGTACCATAATTTTTGGAAGCTCTTTATGAAACTTGAATCCATGCGTCCTTCTATGAAGGCCTTTCTTTTACTTTTATGTTGAGTCTCCATCTTCTATCTTTATGCACCTATTAAGAGAGCATAGTGGCCATTGTTAGTTTAATGTGAATTATCCCAAGACTTGTTGATTGATGCATAATTTTGATATTGCTTGTTCTTAAACTACTTGTATCTAGTCACCCTTATGAACTTTGAAGGTGTCCTGTGCATTTATGTTTTTCTACACTATGAGGGACAAGCTGAATACCATTCTCACTATGTTTTCTTTATGTGAAACAAACAAACGTCTTTCAAAGCATTGTTATTCATGAATATTTTGTTTGTACCTTTTCATATTACAACATAGTTGTTATGTCTTATTGTTAGAAATATATATTTCATGCTATGTTAGTACTATGATCCCAGCTATCAATGTTTTATACATGCCTTGATCAAGATTGTGATGGTGCATGTCACCTCAAAAATTATTCTTTCTTTTTATCACTTACCTACTCGAGGACGAGCAGGAGTTAAGCTTGGGGATGTTGATACGTTGCAAACGTATCTATAATTTTTGATGTTCCATGCTTGTTTTATATCTACTTTCTTATGTTTTGTCCAAACTTTGGAGTATCTTTACACATTTTCTGGAACTAACCTATTAACAAGATGCCACAGTGTCAGTTGCCTGTTTTCAGCTGTTTTTGGTTCTAGAAAAGCCAGAAAATGAATATACTCGGAATTGGACGGGACAAAAGCCAAATTCAATATTTCACCGAGGGGAACATAGAGCCAGAAGACGAGACGGAGAGAGGCCTCGAGGGGGCCACACCCCTTGGCCGCGCGGCCAGGCCTAGCCCGCGCCTGGGGAGGGTGCAGCCGCCTCGGGCACCCCCTCGGCCTTCCGCTTCGCCTATATATTGCCTCTGATCCAGAAACACTAAGTACCCGATCAAAATTCCACGAAAGAGTCTGTAGCCGCTGTCATCTCCATCCCTAGATCGGAAGGGATATGAAGCTCTTCCCAGCACCCTGCCGGAGGGGAGAATTCACCCTGGAGGCCTTCTTCATCACCATGCAAGCCTCCGGTGTGATGCACGAGTAGTTCATCCTTGGACTACGGGTCCATGTAGTAGCTAGATGGTTGGTTCTTCTCCTTTGTGCTATCATGTCAAGATCTTGTGAGCTCCGTTCATGATCAAGATCATCTATTTGTAATCCTACATGTTGTGTTTGCGGGGATCCGATGGATATTGAGATGCTATTTCAGATTGATTATTGATTCTATCATGTCTTTGTTATTTGTGATCTTGCATGCTTTCCGTTGTTAGTAGCTATATTGTCCGAGTAGATGCTAGCAACTCCAAGAGGGAGTATTTATGCTCGATAGTGGGTTCATGCCTCTAGTTATCTGGGGAAGTGACATAAATCTCTAAGGTACTAGATGTGTTGTTGCTACTAGGGAGAAAACAACAATCCTTTGTTCATAGAACAATCGTATTGTTTACTTTTCACGCAATGCTTAATGCAATTATCTGTTGCTTGCAACTTAATACTGGAGGGGGTTCAGATAATAACCTGAAGGTGGATTATTAGTCATAGATGTAGTTGGATTACGGTCTATGTATAATGTTGTAATGCCCAATCAAATCTCAAAGGAGTCAAGATGATTAGTATATGCATGTATGCTTTCTTGATGTTTGTCAATTGCTGTTGGGGGATACCCCCGGGTAGGGTCGCGCCGGGTATAAAGACCTAGTTAGCCAAGGTACGGCAAGGTCAAAGCAAGTGTTGGCCGAGTCACCTCAAGGCAGGCCGGATCACGGAGTAACCCGGACCAGGGGACGTCCACCTAACTTGGTCTCAACTGACTTAAGCCGTATGTCGGTAAGATGTATCTAACTTGTATGCAGGAACATGTGTGGCCGGATCAACTATGTGGGATCCGGGTTATATCAAGCTTGTAGGAGAAGGAAGGTATCTCGCTGGTCAAAGGTGACCACTGTACGCAGAGCGTGAGCGAAGCGGACAGAGAACATGACCACCGAGGCGTGGCCGACTAAGGTGATGATGCCTATGTCGGATGACGCAGGCGCCGCAGAGGCTCACGTAGCCTCTGCATGGATGACGCGGGGTTAAAGTGACCCGGTCGGCTTACTATTTTGGGAAGAGGCATATTCCCTGGAATATGCCTCCACGTATGCCCTAAGTGGAGACCTAGCCACTTCTATATAAAGGGGGCTAGGGCCTCTGTAGAAGAGGTTGATCTCTAGCGTGTTGCGGTTTACTAGTGTGTTCCTAAGGGCTAGCTAGTGGTGAGAGTAAGAGAGTTCCTTCTTCCTCCTCTCTCTGATACAGCTCAAGGAGCACTTGTAATCTGTGAAGGTGAATGAAATACAAAGCAACCGTGTGTGGAATCACCACACTATCCCTCCCTGGATTCCCCTAGTGCGTTTAGTCCCCACCTTTAGCCTATCCATGGCATCTGCCGTGACACCACCATGGAAGTTGGCGCCCACCGTGGGGCTGGTAGCGCTAGCAGGGGTGAAGATCCGGACGGGAAACTTCATCGACACCGGCGAACGCGTCGTCTCCGGGCTCGTTCAGCGCTGGATTTCGTCAGCGACAATGCTGGCTACTTCGGCAAGCGTCCTCTCCCGCGCAACGGCCTCTTTGTCAAGCTCGGCGCGCACAAGATCTACGTTGTTGTCGATGTGTCATGCGTTCATCCGCGTCACGTCGTCGAAGGATGCGAGCCACCCCTTAGTGCGGCTCACGGGGCGTGTATCACTCGCTCCCCGGACCATGCTGAGGTGATGATGACCGTGCCTGGCACTGGCGCAAGCAAGAATCTAGCACTAGATCCGGAGGTAACACCTAAGGCACCGAGGAAAAGTAGAGGTCCTCCGCTAGAGAGGTCTGAGAATGTGCTGTAGCAGGCAATGGATAGCTTGGCAAACCCAGTAGCAGCAGCAGTAGATCCGACTCAGGCACATGCCGAGCTAGAGGAAACTAGGAAAAAAATACTAGAGGGTGCGAAAAAGATAGCCGCGGCTCAGCAGTCGTTGAACATGACACTGCGTGAGTACGCAAAGGCAAATAACGTAGATGCTGTAAAAGTGAAGGGGAGAAATCTCATGAGTGAAATGAATAGAGAGGGTGATACTAGGATTGAGGAATCATAGAACTGTTTGTCCGTGGGGCTGCCGAAGTATAGTACCCGGCAAAGAACCTCAGAGCAGCGGATACAGCTGCGTCCGAGTTAGAAGGTCTGACGGGTGAAGCCTGTCAAAGACATCAGGATAGAGTCAATGAGTTGGTTCGGATCATGAACAGGCAAAATGAGGAGCTGCTCAGGGCAAACCCGGAGAGAGCTGGGGCCTCCAAGGTCGTTCATTCGGCGGCGGGTAACCCCGAGAAATCCGCTGGAGCCACATCGTCTCCTCATGGTGGTCCTAGGAGAGAGGAGGTTGTAACTTCGGCCAAGAGGAATAAGCAGATAGTCCCATATGACCCGACAAGGGCAGGGAAAGGAAAAGAAGTGCAGAGAAATGAGGATCGAAGGAGTGTGAGCCGAGGTGAAGCTGGCCGAGGTAACCGCGACCAAGGCAATGCCGGTCAAGGGAATGCCGGACAACGTAATTCAGTAGGTGTAGGTCAACCGCAGCAGCGGAATATACCACGGCAAAAGCGCAGTGCCGGCCAAGGTATGCAATAGAGAGCAGCTCCACAAGCGCAAGATAGATACAATGATGGTGATTCATAGATGGTGAATGCTGGCTATCCCAGGCCGGACTACACGTGATAGGGTCAAGATTGGGAGGCAGGGACTTGATGCCTGATGACGCCAGGCTAAAACTGGATCGGCTGTATATGTCGGAGCAAATTGAGTGTCAAGGTCCTCCGGGTCCAACATGTTTTGGACCCCGGATCATAAAGGAACCTCCGGTAGCTAACTTCTAGTTACCTAAAGGCACAAAGATGTATGACGGCAGCACTAAGCCGGAGGATTGGTTGATTAACTATGCAACTGCTGTGAAAATTGGCATAGGCAACTTGAGATGGGCTGTGAGATATGTACCCCAGATGCTGGAGGGGCCAGCAAGGGTATGGCTAAACAATTTGCCACCCGGAAGTATTAATTGTTGGATCGATTTTGAGGAGATGTTTGTTAGAAACTTCTCAAGTACGTATCAAAGGCCCAACAGGCCACAGACCCTAGCAATGTGCAGGCAGAGACCGAATGAGACTGACCAGGAGTTTTTGACCCGTTGGTGCACAGTGCGAAACTCGTGTGAGGGTGTGATTGAGTCACAGGCCATAGCTTGGTTTGCGCAAGGATGCAGATATGCAAGCATGCTATGGCAAAGGTTGCAAAGGGATATGCCAACCACCTTGGTAGAAACAATCCGAATTGCTGATTCATATGCCTTGGGCGATCCGACGCAACCTAGACTCACGTCAAACGAGTCAAGCGAGGAGTATTGTCAGTGAGATGGGGCCAGGTCATCCCGGAGAAATGATTACCGAGGTAAAAGAAGGGATGACAGACCGGATTATCGGTATAGTTCGCAACAAGTTGCAGCTGTGAATCAGGATCAACCCGGAGCAGGAGGCAGTCAACGCCAGAAAACTGGAGGGCAGCAGTGGACACCAAGGAATGATGGAAAGAAAACTTGGATGCCAGAGCAGAAAAAACAGTGGCAAGAAAAGAAGGACCGTCAGAGGTACACATATGAGGAAATGTTGGATCAGCCGTGTAAATTTCACACGCCTAATCCGAGTAACCCAGCGGGTCACACAACCAGGCAGTGTGAATGGATGCGGAAGATAGAACAAAGTGGTTCGGGGAATGCTCATGCACCTCGGAATGATCAACCTCGGCAGGAGTTACCCCGGCAACAATTGCTCTCCGGAGCGAACACGCAACAACTAATGTTGCCTTCCCCTCCGCCGAGGTATGATAACCATGAGAGAAGGGATGCAGTGCATCAGGTGGATAACCAAAACCAACAGGATCAGAGGTACCCCGGAAATGAGGGGAGGAATGAGTACAGAGAGCATCATCAAAGTTATTGTGTGTTCACTATGGAAGAGACAGATAGAAAGAGCTTGCAGTGCCGACATATGGAGGTCAATGCAGTAATGCCGGCCGTGACGAGGTATATGCCTTGGTCGGATCAGGAGATTACCTGGAGCATCAAGGATCATCCAAAGCTCATGCCGAGTCCTGGTTCATATGCACTGGTGTTGGATCCAACATTCATTGGGCCTAACATCAATGTGAGGTTCTCAAAGGTGTCGATTGATAATGGCAGTAGCATCAACATCATGTATGTGGACACAATGCGCAAGTTGGGTATCTCGGAGAATATGCTCCAAGCTACAAGGACAACTTTCCATGGCATTGTGCCAGGCATTTCTTGTGAGCCCATAGGCAAGGTCCGGGTTGACGTGTTGTTCGGCACAAGAGATAACTGCCGGACTGAGAATTTGGAGTTCGAAGTTGTAAACTTGGAGAGCGCATATCACGCGTTGCTTGGCATGCCAGCTTTGAACAAATTTATGGAAAGTTGTCACATTAGTTACTTGAAGATGAAGCTGCCTGGGCCAAATGGTGTAATTACCATAGCTGGGGACTTCCGACGTTCCATAGAGTGTGCATCCGCCGGATCTAACCTGGCCGAGTCACTTGTGATTGCGCAAGAAAAGAGAAAGATCCAAGAAGTGGCGGCATTGGCTCAGTCCGCGCAGCAGTATATGCCAGCGCTGAGTAACCCGCCTGGTAGTGTCTCATTCCAAGCGACAAAAGATCCCAAGAAGGTGCCTGTTGATGATATGGTCCCTGAGCGTACTGTAACAATTGGTGCCAGGTTAAATGACAAATAGGAAAGCGAGCTCGTCAACTTCCTCCGTGAGAATCGGGATATATTTGCTTGGTCCACACATGACTTGCAAGGTGTTCCAAGGGAGTTTGCCGAGCACTCTTTGAATGTCATACCCGGAGCAAAGCCGGTGAAGCAACCTCTCCGCCGCTTCGCCGAAGACTGGAGAAAGGTCATAGGAGATGAGATAGCTCGGTTGTTGGCTGCAGGATTTATCATGGAAGTACTTTACCCAGATTGGCTATCTAATCCGGTGCTGGTGGAGAAGAAGAAGGATGATCCGAACATGGTAGTGGTTTGGCGTATGTGTATCGATTACACGAACCTGAATAAGGCGTGTCCAAAAGATCCATTCCCACTGCCAAGGATAGACCAAGTTATAGATTCCACTGCTAGGTGTGAGTTGTTGTCGTTCATTGATGCATATTCTGGTTTCCACCAGATACCTCTGAACCCAAGTGATCAAATAAAGACTATGTTTATCACCCCGTATGGGGCTTATTGCTATCGCACCATGCCTTTTGGTTTACGTAATGCAGGGGCAACGTACCAAAGATGTATGCAAAAATGTTTGCATGACCAAATTGGTCAAAATGTGCACGTGTATGTGGATGATGTTGTGATAAAGACCAAGGAAAGCAAAACGCTCCTTGACGATATCAGGCAGACATTTGCGAACCTAAGGAGGTTCCGAATGAAGCTTAACCCAGATAAATGTACCTTCGGTGTCTCGGCTGGAAAATTACTCGAATTTCTCGTCTCCAGCCGAGGTATTGAGGTCAATCCAACTAAAATTCAGGCCATAGAGCGAATGGAGCTGCCGAAGTGTCTTAACGATGTCCAGAAGTTCACTGGTTGCCTGGCATCCTTAAGTCGGTTTGTATGTCGGTTGGGAGAAAAGGCACTGCCTCTCTATCAACTCATGAAAAAGTCGGACAAGTTCGTTTGGACACCGCAGGCCAATGAAGCCTTTATCCAACTAAAGAAGATGTTAGCCACTGCGCCAGTGTTAGCCTCTCCACTATCAAAGGAGCCAATGTTGCTCTATATAGCCGCAACCAACCGAGTTGTAAGTGCAGTAATTGTGGTAGAGCGCGACGAAGAGGGTAAGTCAGTGCAAAAGGCCAGTATATTATCTGAGCGAGGTATTATTAGCCTCAAAGCAGAACTATCCTCACTATCAGAAGGTGGCATATGGTGTGTATATGGCAGCTAAGAAGCTGAAGCACTATTTCGAGGAACACCCAATCAAGGTAATATGTGAAGCTCCCATATCCGAGATAATGAGCAACAAGGATGCAAGTGGCAGGATTGCAAAATGGGCATCGAGCTAGCTCCTTATGCGCCACAATATGACAGAAGAGAAGCAATCAAATCTCAGGCTGTGGCGGACTTTTTTCTGGATTAGGCCGAGGTGCAATATGAGCCACCATTTCCAGATCCGAACTACTGGAGAATGCACTTTGATGGGTCAAAAACAAAAACCGGGTTAGGTGCCGGAGTTGTTCTTACCTCGCCAAAGAAGGACCAGCTGAAATATGTGCTGCAGATCCACTTCACTGCATCAAACAATGTTGCAGAATACGAGGCACTTGTACATGGGCTCAAAGTGGCAAAGGAGATTGGAATACGTCGGATACAATGCTTCGGTGACTCGGATCTCGTAGTCCAGCAAGTCTTCGGGCAATGGGATGCTTTGGATGCAAACATGGCATTATACAGATTTCATGTGCAGAAGATATCTGGTTACTTTGAGGGATGCGAATTTCACCATATACCTCGGGTGGAAAATGAGGCTGCCGACGTATTGTCAAAGCTCGGTTCAACCCGACAAGCAATTCCACCGGGTGTAGCATTAGAGCACCTCAGAAAACCATAGGCCATCCCCGGAGTCCGACTCAATTTTTATCCCGACAAATCCGGAATCAGAGGCTGTGCCCATGGACATTGATGTGGGGAGTGGTTCGCGAAACCCAGGGACTGCCTTGGCAAACCCGGGGACTACCACGACAAACCTAGGGACTACACAGCATGATCCGGAAGAAGTCATGCCGATCGATCAGATGGCAATTGATGAGGATGTGTTCCCAGTGAGAGCTGTACCAGCTTGGGCATTGCCCATATTCCAATTCCTAAAAGATGGAACCTTACCCACTGAGGAGGTACTTTCCAGGCAAACTCAGAGGAGAGCAAAAGCATACACGATCATCAATTCCGAGCTATACAAAAGGAGTGTGACTAATGTCCTCCAGCGATGTGTTGACCCGGAGGAAGGAATTGACATCCTCCGAGATGTACATCAAGGGGAATGTGGGCATCATGCCTTGTCTAGAGCTTTCTGCCATGGGTTTTACTGGCCAAGTGCCTTAGAACAAGCAGAAGATCTGGTGAGAAAATGCAATGGCTGTCAGAGATATGCGACAAAGACACATATGCCAATGTCGGAGCTCAAGACTATACCAATTACATGGCCATTTGCCATATGGTGTTTGGATATGGTTGGCCCATTTAAACCAGCAAGAGGGAACATGACCCATATCCTGGTCATGGTTGACAAATTTATGAAATGGATTGAAGTGAAGCCAATAAGAAAATGTGATGGAGCTACTGCCGTAACTTTCCTCAAAGACATCATCTTGAGATACGGTTATCCTCACAGTATAATAACGGATAATGGCACAAAATTTGCCGAAGGAGCGTTTGCGCGTTTTTGCGGAGATAAGAAGATCCGGCTGGACGTTGCCTCGGTGGCCCACCCCGCATCAAACGGACAAGTGGAGAGATCCAACGGATTGGTACTATCCGGGATAAAACCCCGGCTCATTGAGCCGCTGCAAAGATCATCGGGGTGCTGGATAGAAGAACTACCAGCGGTACTATGGAGTTTAAGAACGACTCCGAATCGATCAACGGGCTATACGCCATTCTTTCTGTTATATGGGGCAGAAGTTGTATTACCAGCCAACATAGAGCATGACTCGCCTAGGGTCACCCAATACACAGAAGCCGAAGTGCAAGAAGCCCGGCAAAATAATGTTGATCTGCTGGAAGAAGCGAGAGAATTGGCATTGTCTAGATCTGCTATATATCAGAAAAATCTCCGACGCTATCATAGCCGGAAACTAAGCCCCCGAATTTTCTGGGAAGGTGACCTGGTACTCCGGTTGGTACAACGTACTGCTGGCATGCATAAATTATCCCCCCATGGGAAGGGCCATTCATTGTGAGCAAAGCATTGCACAATGATTCTTATTATCTTATCGATGCAAAATCACAGGAGAAGAACAAGGCGGACATGTCCGGCGAGGAATCCAAGCGTCCATGGAATGTAGCTCTACTTCGTCCTTTCTACACTTAGCAGAGCAGTGTATGTATCCGAGTCTCTCATATGTCGGTATGTATGCCGGTAATGAGCTTATCAATGAAACCTTGGCACCTCGAGCAGTAACTCGAGGACTGCCTTAATAATATTGGTTGTCTTCTGTATTTATTATTTATATGTCGGCTGGCATAAGTTGCTTCTACTTAAGCCGGATTAGTAGTGTGTGAGCACCAAAAACCTAACTCTTCGACTTGCTGCTGTCCAACAAGAATTAGCTTCATGGCAAGCAAGAGAACAAGTTTGGAATTGCGTAGCACATGAAAAACGACTAAGGAAAGAAACTTAATCGAGCCGACGTTTATTTTTTGGACTAACCTTGCGCTTACTTTAAATTTATTACGCCGAATTATTTTGAGCTAATCCTAAAGTTTCCAAGTACTGTTAAGTCAATTTTTGAAACTCGGACTCGTAAGTCATAAAGCCGAACCAAGGTGGACACGAGCCGAGCCAAGAAATTGGAGGAACAAGAAAATGAAACTCGGGGACTACGCCCAAGTTAATCCGGCATAAAAACTTAGTAGCAAAACATAACTGATGTGCTTAATACAATTGCACCCGGCATACCGGGGATCTGATAAACTTTAAAGTTTTTTCGCTCAAGGAGCAGCAGGGGGAAGTTCAGCGTCATCTTCGCTGTCTTCGACGTCCGATGCATCGTCTCCTTCGTCCTCACCCGAACCATCTTTGGTGTTTTCATCGTCAGCGGTGCCAAGGAAGCTTGGACACTCATTCCATTGATGAATGGGGGCATATTCAATGAGGCTATGGGTGCAAGCCTTGCCGCGAGCAATCCACTTCGGGTCGCTGGACCATCTGGATCCGGTGCGAATGCGCGCTAGGAGGTTGAGGTCGATCTTCTCGTACCACGTAAGCACATAGTGGAGAATGGTCTCAGCTCCGGCACGTCCAGCGGATTCCCTCCAAAGGTCGAGCTGGGTTTCGCATTCCATCAACTTGTCGACAAGAATTGCGGTCCCCTCCGGAGTATCTTCATCAGGCCAAAAGGCGTTGAAGATCCGGATTGCCACGTCAAGGATATCCTTGCCATAGTTCTTCACAATTTCCACGCGAGAAGACAAACTGACCAGCATGTCCTCCATGTCATAAGGGATTTCTTCAGCGTCAGGAGCAATGGGGGTACCCCTATCTCGGCGGAACTTGGCAACTGCAGTGGTCGCAATGGCATTGCCCTCTGGAAATTTGCCTGAAAACAAGACAAGAGAAGCAAGTAAAGAAAAGACATGTGAAGCAACCCAGAGAAGTATACCAGATGAAGGAAAATAACTTACGTGAAATATGGCTGTGGATCCGGGTCAACTCCTTGGTACAGTCATCACGCCTTTTGCGAAGTTGCACAAGTTCAGTATTCGCCGACTCAAGCTTGATGTCGGCCTCCTAGAGAAGTTCTTGGTCCTTGGCAATCTGGAGATTGAGGCGCTCACGCTCTTTAGTAAAGTCCTGGCCAGCCTTTTGAAGTTCGGATTGGTGTTGCGCTTTCAATTTCTTCATATCTGCCTTGAGCTTGGCAATCTCATCATCTTTAGTTCGGAGGAGGGCAAGCTCATCATCTTTCTTTTTGAGTTCGGCCTGATGTTGCCTTGCTTGTTTGAGAAAATGCAGCATCATATCAGGCACGGGCACACTATCTTCAAGAGATGCTGAAATAGTTTGTTGACCCGGCAAAGCCGAGGTATGAATGTTTGCCGAGCCACGGAGAAAAGGAAATAGAGAGCATAGCAAAGTTGAGCAAAAATGACTTACCCTTTATTTGCTCCAAGTTTTTCCTCATGATGGTATTCTCAGCTTCCACCCCAGCTGCGAAAAACCGAATGATGGGTTAGTTCGGCAGAAAAAGATGAAGGAAAATGGAAAAATACCAAGGAAGACACTTATCCCTTCTCCCGTGTTCAGCGAAAAGTGCATTGTGTTTTGCGCGCATCATCTTGTGAGTGTCCAGGAGACGCTGAAACTCGACGCTCCGGTGATTGGTGGTCACCTGACAGAGCAAAGATGGACAACTTAGTCTTGTGCATATTCGAAGTATACAAAATCCAGGCCAAGTGGAACTTAACCCGGCTCTAGGTGTGTGCATATTCGAAGTGTACAAAATCCGGGCCAAGTGGAACTTAACCCGGCTCTAGGTGTGTGCATATTCGAAGTGTACAAAATCCGGACCAAGTGGAACTTAACCCGGCTCTAGGTGTGTGCATATTCGAAGTGTACAAAATCCGGGCCAAGTGGAACTTAACCCGGCTCTAGGTGTGTGCATATTCGAAGTATACAATCCGGGCCAAGTGGAACTTAAGCTGGCTCTAGGTGTGTGCATATTCGAAGTGTACAAAATCTGGGCCAAGTGGAACTTAACCCGGCTCTAGGTGTGTGCATATTCGAAGTGTACAAAATCTGGGCCAAGTGGAACTTAACCCGGCTCTAGGTGTGTGCATATTCGAAGTGTACAAAATCCGGGCCAAGTGGAACTTAACCCGGCTCTAAGTGTGTGCATATTCGAAGTGTACAAAATCTAGGCCAAGTGGAATTTAACCCGGCTCTAGGTGTGTGCATATTCGAGGTGTACAAAATCCGGGCCAAGTGGAACTTAACCCAGCTCTAGGTGTGCGCATATTCGAAGTGTACAAAATCCGGGCCAAGTGGAACTTAACCCGGCTCTCGGTGTGTGCATATTCGAAGTTATTAAGGAGCTACGCTGGTTCTCTAAGGAGCATCCGGCCGAGTAACAAGTTACTCCCCCTGGAGGCTCGGGGACTAATGGTTATATCACTAATGTCTACTGCATGTCAAGGAAAAGATGAACTAACGTACCTACATCATCCGACCCACAAGATTAATTGCCTTGGCGGCAGTATTCATCTGCGCAGCAAATTCAGTGGGACCGAACTTCTCCGGGAGATCGTCGTTGTAGACGAACTCCGCCTTGTTCCAGTGATTTACAAACTCGATCAAGGTCAGAGGGTATCATTCGCTGCTAAGCATATGGGGCGCCACTAAACCCTTGGCATGCGCTTCTCTCCTCTCAACCTGGGCAATGGCGGGGCTGGTGTGCAAAACAAGTTGCGCATCAGCTGGCTCGGCAGGGGCATCCTTCGGTGGTGGAGTCTTCTTCGAAAGCATGGACGCGAGTGTGCACTGTCCAGCCTCGATGGATGCTGCCTTGGTGGCGTCAGGAGCCTTTTTGCCCTTGGGCTGCTGCTGAGAAGTTGAGGTTGCTGCAGCGGATTTGCCCTTGGGAGCTGCCTTGTCGCTAGCCTTGGTGCTGCTGATGTCTTCTCGCCGAGCCTTGGAAGACTCGGACGAGGTGGAGGGGCTTGGTGCTGCTGCTATTGCTTTTGTTGTTGATGCTGGTGCTGGAGTTGGTCCTGGTGCTGGGGCTGATTTCTGTTTTGGCGGAGGTGCTGAAGGTAACTCGGATGAAGCTGGTTGCGGCGGAGCCGAAGTGGTGGTTGTTGCCACCTTGACAGAGCCAGTCTCCCCCGCTCCGGGGTTGCCCTCCTCTTGACGAGGTGGGCTGGAACCCAGAGCAGCCGCTATACCCTCCGGAATGGGGCTCAACGGGCGTGAATCATCGCCACGAGGGGGAGAAGGGCTATGTCAGAGCGGCGAGGCAATGCCGGATCCACTCTGTGGGACCTCCACCGCGGCCCTGCCGAATCAAATAATGTATGATGAGAAACTATAATAAAGGAAGAACAAGTAAATAGCAAAGGGAGAAGAGGCTTACTCATCCGAGGTCAGGGGCTCTTTGGGCTTGCGAGCCCTCCAGGCTATGGCCTTGGTTGCGGGCTTGGTGGCAGTTTTGTCCCCGGACTTCTTCCGCCTTTTAGCTGGCTAAGAAGGTCCGGAGGAGGATGCAGAGGCAGCTCCCCTTTTCTTCTTCGGCGCCACTGGGACAGGCTCACCCACGGCAAGGGGAGGGTCTTCATGGATCTGCCCACCAGGGTTAGCTGATGCCAGAAAAGCATAAGAAAGGGGGACACCGTCAAATGCTTCCATCACCTCAACATCTGAATCATCTTCATCGTCGGGCCAATCTCTAATAGAAGAGAGTTTACCGGTGGGTCGCTTGGTCGCATCCGCCATCGAAAGGAACATCTCCTGATCCGGTTCCTCCTTGTCCGAGGTATCCCGATCAGGCGCCCATTTGAGGGAAGGCTCGGTGCCATCCTAGATGGTTTGCTGAAGAAACATCTAAGGGAAAGAAAAGGCAACATGATTAAAACTTACAACGAAAGACCGACATATGATTCAATTCGGAAAAAGTTTGGGGCACGAGACTTACCGAAGGAGGAAGCCTATCTCGGCAAAAGTGTTCAATTCCCCACGTCCACTCAGATGAGAAGCTTTTGTGGGTGGTGAACAGGGCCTTGACCGGGCGGTAGATCTCAGTGTTGCTCAACTCGAAAGACGAGGTCTGGTTGGGGTCGCGGCCCCAGCTCATGTGACAAACTTTATGTGTGCGTTTCTGAAGGGGGGAGATCCGGTTGCAGACAAATGTGATCATGGCGTCCTCATTGCGCAATCCGAGATCCTTCAGCTCCTTGAACCTCTTGTTGACTTGGTTCGCCAAGACAGTGGGCTTCTTGGGGATAACGTCCCACAAATCCAGGTTAGGAGGACCCGGAGTATAGAGGCGCAGCCGGATCAGATCTTCGGTGGTGCTGTTCCGGACATAGAAGAAATTCCGGGCCCATCCCTTGCAAGAGTCAAGCCCCGTGACTCGGGGGAAGATGGACTGCTTCCGGGGACAGATTGACGCGGCACCGAACTGCGTGAGCTGTTTGTCCTCCGGATCTAGCTCTACGTTCGGAATCATGTTCCGGCGAAGGCCAAAGAACCGGATCTAGAGCTCCTTCGTGGGCCATAGTCTGGCATAACCTTCGATGGTGGAGGCAAAGGCGGAGAGAGAGGTGATGGAATTAGCTGGAAGATGGTGCGGCTGAAGCTTGTATGTGTTTAGCCAGTCGTGGAAAAAGCCACTGACTGGGAGACCAAATCCTCGTTGGAAATGAGAAAGGAACACCACATACTCACCCGGATTGGGTGAGGGGGCAAGCTCGGCGGAAGCGAGGCGTGCGGCGACGCCCTCCGGGATGCGCCTGGTGCGGTAGAGCCAATCCAGGTCATCCTGGCAGACCCAGGATCCGACCCATGCGCCGCGGTCGGCGTTTGCCGCGTCTTCTTCCATCTCCTGCTCTGCGACGGGGAGTTCCTCCTCAGTCATCTCAAGGTCACTCCCCTCACTTGCGCTAGCGGCAGTGGGAGGCAGTGGCCTGGACTGGCGGGGACCCGTGGCGGAGGAGATGCACGGAGGTGGCGGCGGCGCTAGAGCGCGTGGAAGCAGTACGGCGGCGGCGCTGCTGCTCAGATGCGGTGGCGGCGGCGCTGTCGATGGAGAAGATGAGGAAAACGTAGAGGCAGAGGGGCGCGGGAGCGGGGAAATGACCCAAGGGGCGCGCCCCTCCCCTATTTAACCACTCCCGTAAGGGGATAGTGGGATAGCATTTTGCGAGTGGGCCACACCGTGTGGCCGTGTATGATCCGGATTGACCAATCAGCGATGAGCCACACGAAGGGCCACAGGGCGCAGCGAATCCCATGACGTGACGTTATGATACAGTTAACGAGGAGGCAGGCACGACGTGACGTGTGCAACAGTAACTTCTGACAATAACTGCAGCGGTTACTGTTGCTGGCCCTTAAAAAATGAGGCAACGTAATGATTAGCCTCCACGTGGGGAAGCGTACGAGAGAAGGAAGAATGACCCGGATGAGTACGAGGTAACCCGGCCAGCAAGTAAAAACTTGAAATGAGCCAAGGGAAAATAAACCTATGGAATCCGGATTATGAGGTAACTCGAAGAATGAGCAAGAGGCTTAGTAAAATTGAACCTGCTGTGGCCTTAGCGACTAAGGCAGCTAAGACCGCACTAGCTTCGGGGACTAATGTTGGGGGGATACCCCCGGGTAGGGTCACGCCGGGGTATAAAGGGCTAGTTAGCCGAGGTACGGCAAGGTCAAAGGAAGTGCTGGCCGAGTAACCTCCAGGCAGACCGGATCACGGAGTAACCCGGACCAGAGGACGTCCACCTAACTTGGTCTCAACCGACTTAAGCCGTATGTCGGTAAGATGTATCTAACTTGTATGCAGGAACAGGTGTGGCCGGATCAACTATGTGGGATCCGGGTTATATCAAGCTTGTAGGAGAAGGAAGGTATTTTGCTGGTCAAAGGTGACCACTGTACGCAGAGCGTGAGCGAAGCGGACAGAGAACAGGACCACCGAGGCGTGGCTGACAAAGGTGACGACGCCTATGTCGGATGACGCAGGCGCCGCAGAGGCTCACGTAGCCTCTGCATGGATGACGCGGGGTTAAAGTGACCCGGTCGGCTTACTATTTTGGGAAGAGGCATATTACCTAGAATATGCCTCCACGTATGCCCTAAGTGGAGACCTAGCCACTCCTATATAAGGGGGAATAGGGCCTCTGTAGAAGGGGTTGATCTCTAGTGTCTTCCTGAGGGCTAGCTAGTGGTGAGACTAAGAGAGTTCTTCTTCCTCCTCTCCCCAATACAGCTCAAGGAGCACTTGTAATCTATGAAGGTGAATCAAATACAAAGCTAATGTGTGTGGAATCACCACACTATCCCTCCCTGGATTCCCCTAGTGCACTTAGTCCCCACCTTTAGCCTATCCATGGCATCTGCCGTGACACCACCACGACAATTGCCCCGTTGTAATTTGTTCACCCAACATGTCATCTATCTTAAGGAGAATCACCACTAGTGAACTATGGACCCCGGTCCTTTCTTTTACCATCAATCTACAACTATTTACTGTTTTCTGTTTAATTTCTTCAAGCTATTACTATCTTCCACACAATACATTTAATCCTTTGTTTTCAGCAAAACTGGTGAGAGTGACAACCTCACTGTAAGTTGGGGTCAGAGTTCTATGATTGTGTTGTGCAGGATTCCAAGTTGGAAACAACTCCTTGGAGGTGTTTCCTTGCTCCTACTGGTTCGATAACCTTGGTTTCATAACTAAGGGAAAACTTGCTGCTGTGCACATCACACCTTCCTCTTGGGGTTCCGCAACGAGCTCGAATATATTTTGGGCCATCACACTTCGTGGGGTAAGTTCTAAACCAACCCTTGTTTTGTCTTTGTCTTCTGCATGTTTCTCTTGCTTTGGTTGTTCACTTCTAGCTAGTCTTGCAGCTCTGATGGTTAGTTCCCAGCAGGAGATCAACCGGCTGACCAAGGCCAACACCCGACTGACCCAGTCAAACTCCGCCCTCTGTCTCCAAAACCAAGCACTCCACTCCAAAGTTATGGAGTTGGAAACAGCGGCGAAGGAGCACGAGAAGGTCCTCTCTAGTTGGGTTGCAGCCTTCTACCTCCTAGACAAGGAGGGCCAGGAGAAGAAGGCATAGGTTAACCGCCTGAAGGAGCGGGAGCAGTTCCTCCTGAACAAGCTCATGGAGGTTGGCCGGACTGCCAAGGGTATGCTCTCTTCTACTTTATTTCGTCCAGGTCTATCAACCGGATTTTGATTCTGACTTTGCTGACAACTTACTATCTCGGGGTAGATCTCCTGGCCTACAACCGACTCCAGGAGAACTTGCCGGGTGTGCAGCCCTCTGCCCAAGAGCTTGTCGCCATGCTGGGTAAGTAGGTTGCCGCACTCCCCACAGTGAGCACCGTGCTCTTTTTTCCCTCTGGCCGGATGACACCGTCCTCGCAACTATGACTCTATTGGTGGAGAAGATCATGGACGCATCTACTATCGTCGACCGGTTGTGCGACCTGGCGGCACGCATTGGGGATGAACAAGATCTGGGTGTTGATGCACTCCTGGTACAAGGACACCTATCTAGAGAAGCTCGTGGGTGGCTTTCGAGCTGATGTCGAACTCGCCACCCTGCGCCAGGCCCACTCGGAACTTCACACTGCTATGATCAAGATTGTTGGCTACGCTGACATCGACGAGGTCTTGACCAAGGCCGAGCCAGATGTCGAGGAGGATCCGGGCACTGAGGCCACCCAGTAGGGAAGTGCGAATGGTGCCAAGATGTCGAGCATGACAGTTGGAGAGCGGAGACCGTGTTGGCCAGAGAGGGCGACGGGATGGAAAACTCGGACCATCCTCATGGCAAGGGCCCTGCCACCACTTGATTTGATCGCCTGAATGCCGGGTGACTTTGCATGAACTTTTTATTTTGTCGTGTTCGGTTGTGAACCTGTGAATCTTGTGGGAGTTTTGACTCCCTTTATCTTTATGTTTTGCATTTGCCTCTACTTCTGTATTTTTCCTTTACTTGCAATTTTTTCGCCTCAACCCAGTGGGTGTAACTTCCATCTTGCGACCTCTAGTCACCTGGCTATACATCTTTAGCCGAACAGGGATCTCTCTCCCAGTGGGGGCGCGCAAGCGCACCCACCGTGTGTAGCCCCCGAGATTTGGAGTAGTTGATGGAGACAACTGCTTTGAAACTTCAACTGTCCTTTACTCATTTTATATCTCCATATCCGGCTGGACTCCTATAGTCGGACGGGACTACCTTCGCTATCCTTTCATTTTTTTCTTTGTTTCCTCAACACTTGCTATCTGGCTGAACCCACTCAACCGGATGGGATAACTTGCTTCCCGATGCATCCCTCCTTTCCTTCATCTAACATTTTTTATCTGGCTAGACTCCTTCAGCCGGACGGGATCGATTGCTTCCACTAGGGGCGCACGAGCGCACCTAGTGGTTGTAGACCCCGAGTTTCGGAGTAGTTGTTGGAGTCAACTGCTTGGAAAGTTATTAGTCTTACTTAGAAAATTTGGCTTTGAGCCTCGGCTTGCTATACCCGACTGAACTCATTTAGCCGGACAGAACTCCATGCTTCTAGTGGAGGTGCACGAGCGCACCCACTGGGTGTAGCCCACGAGTTTCGGAGTAGTTGACAAAGACAACTACTTCGAAACTTTAACCTGCATCTTGTCCTTCGACTGGCTCGACATCGTTAGACGGTCACGCCGTAGGTCGTGAAAAAAACATAGTAGTTGAGTTATTAGAAAATTAATTATGGGACTTGTACTATTGATTAACCGATGGTTTCACGCATTGAAAAACTAGCTCGCATATAACCAGACACCTAATCATTTTACTATGTGCTCTACTATTTATGTTGTGTCCTTGATGGCTGGTGTGCCGGGTTGCGGTATGCAACCAGAAACAAGGGGTAGATGACATGCATTGCACATGGTACTAGAGATTTGGCAACCGGAAATGTAAGATCTAGGCACTACTAGTCTGATCGTCCAAACTGTCGCGTCCTTCGCTGTTTTTCATGTGTAAGTACCTCCAACTTTTGCTCTTGCTTGCCATACAACCGGGTTGCAGTCTATAGCTGAGACGAAGAATGGGCCTTTAGTTACACACACAATAATAGGCTGGTTTGTGGGACAATAGGCTGGGCGGCGAGCCCCTAGGTTAGGGGTTGCCAGACCTAGAAAAAACAAAGCAGAAACAATCTCGAATGTCTAGCAAGGAGCCCTCGAGGGTCGCTCGGGTTTCCACATGTTTCATTCATTCATAGGGTGTCTGGGATACATACACTATGATTCAACTAGGTGTAAAACGGTTGGTGTAGTGCCGCATTCCAGGGACGCTCAGTCTCCTCATCCAACTTGTCCATCGTGTTCTTGTGCGGCTTCTGCACATCGACGAGGTAGTAGAGTTGTTTTGCAGCGCCCGACGGATTATGAAGGGCCCCTCCTAGGACGGCAAAAGCTTGTGCATTGTGTCTTGCACCAGCCGGAGCACCAGATCCCCTCGCGGAATGAGACGGGTCGAATCTGGCTGGAATGGTACTGCTGCAAGCTCTGCTGGTAGAGCGTCGATCTTGATAGGGCTTGCTGATGGACCTCCTCTAGGAGGTCCATGCTATCTTCTCGTGCCTCTTGATTTTCTTTTTTTATGTAGAGAAGCTTGCGGGGTGAGTCGAATTCGATGTCCGCCGAGAGGATTGTCTCTGAGCTATATATGGGGAGGAAGGGGTGTAGCCGGTTGAGAGGTTGGGGGTGGTGCGCAGGCTCCATAGCACAGCGGGAAGTTCCTCGATCTAGCAGGCGGGCGAGCGCTGCAGGGGCTCGATCAGCCGGGGCTTGATGCCAGCTAGCACTAGGCCATTTGACCTCTCGACTTGCCCATTGGATTGCGGGTGCATGACTAATGCCAGGTCCAGTCGGATCCCCTTGTAATAACAAAAGAAAGCGAACGTTCCATTGGTGAAGTTCGTTCCATTGTCTGTGATGATGTTGTGGGGTATCCGAACCGAATTATGATATCCTGGAAGAAGGTGACGACCGTGGCACCGTCCATCTTCCGGGTGAGCTTGACTTTGATCCACTTTGTGAACTTGTACACTGCTACCAATAGGTGGGTCATGCCCACACAAGGCTTCTTGATGGGCCCGACCATGTCGGAACCCTAGACGGCAAACGTCCATGTGATGGGGATTGTCTTGAGGACCGCATCTGGTGTGTGCTTTTGCTGGCTGAAACGTTGGCACCCATTGCATGCTCGGATCATCTGCTCTACATCTTCGAATGCGGTGGGCTAGTAGAAACCATGGTGAAATGCCTTGGAAACTATGGCTCTAGATGAGGCGTGGTGGATGCACTGCCACCCGTGGATGTCCTTTAGCAGCCGGTACCCTTCTTCCACATCTTCGTAGCACTGGTATATACCAGAGAAACCGCACTTGTACAACTCTTGGTTCATGATGGTGTAGGTGTGCGCCCTTCGCCTGATTTGCCTGACTGCCACCTCATCCTCCGGAAGCTCTCTGTTGAAGAGGTAGCTCATGAAGGGTTGCGCCCAAGATGGCACTTCCCGGATGACGAAGATGACTTCATGCACCGATTGGACTATATTGGGCAGCCGACCGGGTGGGAGTCCTGAGCCGGCAACCCCCGTGCTCCTTGGATCAACCGGCAATGCCGAACTTGATGAGCCATCAGCCCCTGGGTCTTTCGAGCCGTGTGGCCCTGGTGCTTTCAAACTAGCGGGCAGCTGCAGGCTCACGGAGTCGGCAGCCCCCGGGTCTCCTGCCAAGACAATGGAGTTAGACTATAGAGACGTGGTGATGGAGGGTTGTAAAGATGATCTAGAGAAACTTTGGGTGGAATTACATGCTTGGTGGATCTGTCGTCAGATTGAACACAAGTATGCCATGAGGGGTTCCTCGAGGCATGGGAAAAGGTGGGGTGTGAGACGTATGGTTCTCTGGGACGGTGAGCGCACAAGCTTACCCAGGTTCAGATCCGACTGTGGTGGATGGATCCTACTCCTGCTAGCAATCTAGTATATCGGCAGAGCCGGAAGTATAAAAAATTACAAGAGAGGTTTCTCCTGTGTGAGTTGTGGTTGTAGTGCATGCCCTAAAGGCTGGTCCCTAGGATGGCTTATATAGTCATCCGGTCCTAGGGTTACATGAGAGTCCTATATGACTATGATACAGAGTCGGTACATAGTACATCTTGGACTACAAGTATTCCTACAGGCCTGATAACTGCAAGTGCACATATCAATTTTAGCTAGTTTAGAAATAAGAGTATCGATCCCACATGTCTTTATGCCCCTCGTTACTATTCACTAGAGAGTACTTGTAGGTTATCTCTAATTCCAAGTAATGGTGTAAAAAGAGTGTGTTTGAATAAGTGCTTAAAGTAAACAAGAACAAAGTAATTAACAAAAGTAAACTAAAGAAAGAGTGTCTATGAAGTGTTGTGTGATATGGTTGAGGGGTTCTCAAGGATTGTAGGATTCACCACTAGCATGATATTATTGATCATAATTAGGATAAACTATTTCTTGTGTCATAATATGTGTGTAGAGAGCTCCCTAATAAGATGTTCACTGCAAGGCTTATAGGTAGTCACTTTGTCGAGCGAAGAATGAGGTCACCTCTAAATAACAACTACAGTGTCTGAGAGCAGTCACCCATACAGACCACACAATTAAGGGTCTCCCCGTGGATATCGTAATTAGCTTAGGGAATCTCTCTTAATCCTCCTTTGACCGTGCAGGTTGCTAGCCAGTGCTTCTAGTCACAGTATCTCCGGGCACACTTCCAAACACATCCAAAGGATTTCACCCTCTTCTTTAGTACCGAAGGAAAATGATATGTGGCCGACTACAGATACCATCTAAAGAGAGAGATCAAACACACATCATAAATATATCATAGACCAGTAAGTCGATGGACACAAGTATATATCATCTTTATTTCAATTCATAATAGTGCTAGGGTTTCACCATCTCTCCCCAAGGACAAGGCACCTACTCATACATGAAGGGGATCAACATCATGGCAATTGTATGGATGAAATATGAAGGTACAATTGAATACAAGTGCAAATCCACAATAGAGGTTGGACTACAACAAAGTAAACAAAGAGGATTGATGTTGGACACGATGTTGATGAAGATGACGATGAAGATTGATGTGCAGCCCTTCAAGATGCAAGTCTCCTCTCTCCTTTGAGTGGTATGGTGGTGTAGATCTTATGGGCAGCGGCTATGGAGGCAGCGGAGTGGCAGGGGTCCGTCCCTATGGCGTGTGTGGACTCTCCCCCTTGTTCTAGGGTTTTGCGAACCGACGGAGCTAGGGGCTAAATATGCCCATTAAACCTTCACAAATGTTGTTCTATTTGACGAAATGAAGCCGCCGGAGGGTGGTACGATCGTATGGTACGGGCATGCTCTGCTCGTATCATTGGTCGTTACGCCTACAGTACTCCGTAGTGTTTTGGCCACCATTTCTTCATACTGACTCCAATTGAGGTGGTCTTTGGCTCGTTGGATTTGTATGGACAAGGGCTACAAAACCATGTCCTTGGATATTCATTTGGAGATGATGGGAAAATCCAATTTTCCTCCCCTCAAATGGCTAAGTCTAGTGCCTACAACTATTCCATATTGAATCCTCTTGGATCCTTTTATCCATGATTGTTCATAGCACCTACACACAAATCAAAGAAAAGAAAAAGGTAATAAAATCCTAATAAAACTACTAATGTGCAAAGTCCATGTGGAAATGAATGAGAACTAGTAATCATACATAATAGGCATAGTTGTAGATAGATGTAGCATGTAATGAGTGAAAATATGAATAATTTATATACTTAAATATGCTTCAATTTGGACTCATCAAGGCCTAAGTTGGTAAGTCTTCTGGTCCTTCCCGTAGCCGGATGGGCTTCCATTTTCTCTCTATGACTGGGCCTTCAGTGAAGCATAGCTCTAATCAGAAGTGGGCCACCCTAGTCAGCGATTCACAATGGGTATACCCGGAAATATATCCCCAACAGTAGCCCCTTGAAGCCTCCAAGATCTAAAGTCAAATTCCATCATCTAGCTTGATTCTTCTTCGGCTGTAGAATCTTGAAGGGTTCCTGAAACTTCAAAACAAAAGGTAGGATCCGAGTCACAAGTGAGTCAGACTTGTTGATATATCATGATTGCTCTCATGCTAGATTTCAAACTGAGCCATAATTTGGTCGGTGATGTAACTAGACAATGTTCCAGGTCTTTTCACATCACTAAAAACTATTTTGTTAGTGTGGCCATTGGTAGGTACCACATCGCACGAAACCGAGGAGCCATTTCAATGCAATCACGAAGATCGAGGCGGTGGAGGCTTCACGAGGAAGTTTCATCTCCTGTTCCATGATGTGTGGCATTAATTTTGTGCATTTAACACTAATATTGATGCGGATGGGCTTTATAAGGGGTAAACAATCCTTATTCTCTTCACTGCTGCTTCTGGTCTTCCTCCTCTCGAAGAAAAACATGTGATCCTCTTCTTCCTATGTTCCTCCACCATATCCACCCGTGCGCCCATTCATGGTCAATCTCATACAAGATGGATGACGCATCGAGCTTTGCGTCCATGACATCATCAGCGGTGGAGGACAAGAAGTACCATGGGATTTGGATCCTGTGTGTTCTGGATAATGAGAATCTCAAATCCATGGAGGAAGAAGGACTTCTTCGCACCGACGCATGGCGAAACGGTATGGGATAAACCCTTCCGGCACCACACGATGGTACGAGTTCACTTCGGGACCCATATGGATCGCGGCTTTAGCTTCCCACCGTCAGAATTAATTTTTGAGGCAATCTACGGCGTCCAACTTCATAATCTCCCCCTAAATTTTATTTTAGAGCTTAGTGCCCATGTCTCTCTTTGTGAGGGATTTCTCGGAATCAAACCAAGTTTTCTTCTCTTCCGAGACTATTTTAGTACTTAGAAAAAATCTATCACTACCGGTGTTCCCTACAACACTAGAACTCTTAGCTTAATCTTTAGGAGAGATCAAGTCTATCCCAAGGTCATAGCTATTGATTCAGTGAAGAGATGGCCAGACACCTTCTTTTACCACAAGGATATTTCGGCTCTTGGCAAGCAGGAAGGCTTGCCAGTTTTTGTCGATGGTGCTGCAACCCACCAAGAATATTGGGATGTAGAAGTGTCGGCTCTGACTGAAGACTTGATCCATGCCAAGAGGTGGATTGGGTTCCTGATGAAGAACAATGGATTGAAGGGATCCGACTTAGTCCACTACTGGGTATCACGTCGGATTCAACCTCTTCAGTACCACAGGGACCGGCTGATGCATTTAGTCACCCTCAACAAAAGGACAGCTTGAAGGTTAGCCCCACCCTAATCCCCACAAAGACTATAAAACTAGGATTTAGTGGTTCATCAAGGAATGGGTTAACCAAAAAGTTCTAGAGGTCTCCATGCCAATCTATACAGCAGAGAATCCCCTGATCCCGGTAAGTTACTCAAAATTTACCTTGTTGTACTATATCCATCTTTTACATATTATTGCAATGCTGAGATATTTTTGACTTTCAGCTTGCTGATCTCCCCGAGTCAGAGCTTGCTACCCTCGAGGATTGTCCACCTAAATATCTGATTCCTCTTTAAGGATGATGAACTTGAAGAACTATCGGAGACTCTTACTCAGAAGCATACGACCCCGGTAGTTTTGGCTGGCCCGCAAATGTTGCCAATCATCAAAAGTAAGTTCCACTTTATCATTACTTGTGCTATTATCATCTTTCCGAGTCATAGCATTCTTATCTTATTTATGGCTCAGAGCGAAACCATAGGGAAAATTAAAATGGAAAACCGGGAAGACTCCGTGCTAGCAGAAGTTGACTTTGGTTTCTCCTTATATCACTCCCCCGACTCCTAACCACACCCCATCGTCAGCGCTAGAGGATGTTCCATCTCCGCATGCTAGGG
This sequence comes from Avena eriantha, assembly GCA_910589775.1. Taxonomy (NCBI): domain Eukaryota; kingdom Viridiplantae; phylum Streptophyta; class Magnoliopsida; order Poales; family Poaceae; genus Avena; species Avena eriantha. Next base: position 404,425,875 of record OU342742.1, read on the forward strand.
ATGTTGAGGATCATTCTGAAGGGCTAGTGAACTTAGGTTCACAAACCGATGTCACCGTGGTGACTAGGGAGTTGATAAGGGTGAAACCGTTAAGGGTAATGATCCCTTAGTTGAAACTTTTACCGACAATCTCTAGAAGATTCCTGGTGCCGCCAACCTTGTCCTCACCAAGAAAAGTGCAGAAGAACTTTGTAAGATTGCACTTTCTTGCTTGGAATCTTGGAACGTTTCTGCCAAGGAAGAGGCCCAAGAGGCCACAGACATGAAGCTTCAATATTTGCTAGGACAGATTCATGCTCGGGCTGAAAGACTAAGGGCTGGTGAAGTTCTGCCTCCACCAGTGCAACCCTTAACTTACCAAGAAGGTTTCTACTGAGGTTAATGCCAGCCTTAACAAGCTACATCGTGAGCATATTGTAAGTCGTTTTTCGACTCTTCTACTATCTTTATATCATATCATCTAGCCCCCAAGAATGAAGTTGGATATGAACATAATCCGATTTTATGCTTTTATAGGTTGCCAAAGAATAAAGTAGTGTATCCCCCAAGGCTCATGCTGGAAATTTAACTTAGTTAAAATAACATCCCAATTCCTAGTAGACTTATGACTCTGGTTACTATTTTGACTTACAAAAAGTTAAACAACTAGGAATTGTTGAAGAACATATGAAATAAGCTGCCAAAGCCATATAGTTTTCCCACTTTGATGTTTTTCGACTAAATTTCGTCAAATTTTAATTAATCTTCTTTTTTTGTAGCCCCCTCAACATCTTGTATTCATCCTTGTCCGAGTCCCACGTCAAGTGACTTGTTGCAGTTGGACATCTAGTTCATGACTTCCCCCAAATTCTTGAAGAGGTTGGTGAAGCCGTTGATCAATCAGACGTGCACATGAAAATACGAGATAGGGTGAAGGAATTTCCAAGCTTGTTCAGGACTAGAAAATGTCGTATGCCCGGACTACTGCCTAGAATGCCCTTACCATGGTCATGAGTCACCATGGTAGCATGGAAATCTGGAAGGTCACCAAGGGTATCTCGACTGTTGATGAAGACAACAACAATCAAGATGTCAGAGCTATATGGGAGTCTTGTGTCGGATACACCTGTCGCGTGGCCGAGATGACCAACTGCAAGAAACCGTTCTTCCAGTCTGTCGCTGTGCCACCAAGCCCCCCCGACTGATGAAGTTGGAGCTTCTGACAACGACGAACAGACCGAGTCTAACGTCCTTGTCTTGGAGAAAAAATAGGGTGACTTGGATGCTAGCACCAGTGAGCCGGCGACTCCTCCATCTCCTTCACCTGCAACATAGGATCGCAAAAGCTTTTGCATTATTTTGAAGCAAGTGATGTAATGTTTAAACTATGGTGATGTTTTGTAAGAACTTATGCTTTTACTCTACCACTTGATTATATTTTTGCTATGCTCAAAAATTACTTAAGCACTTTTTGTTCATACTTATCATTTATCTGGATTTCTACCTCGTCTCTTTTGTGAGCTGGCAAACTTTTTAGCACAAAAACACTGCTGAGCAACCGAGCTCAATTGCTAAACCAATTTAAACTCAGAAACAGAGCCGGATTCCAGTACCAACAATTCACTACTCGGAAAATGCCCATGTCTAAGCAATCAGATAAAAACCAAAGTATAAACAGAAAGTGGGACTTACACCCGAAGGTAACATTTTTTAGAGAATCGGAAATCTAAATAGAACAAACATGAGCATAAAGTACTTTCAAGTATTCTAGGATTTTCGACTATAACATGATCATTCATAAATAAGAGGGTATTTAAAACATCTCAGGAAAACATTGAGGGAACCAATACTTTATTTAACTTTGAACATCTACATTGATATGATTACAAAGAATGAATTCCCAAGAATAAAAGGGACGTAGCTGAGAAATATTCCATGGATGGTCTAATTCATCTGGGTCTATACTGCCTCCAGCTCTCTTTCTTTTCCTAGTAGCAGGTCTTTCTTTGTTTGGTCTCATGTTTGTTAGATAGTATTGCCTGTTGTGCAGTATTCTTCTAACCATAAAGGGTCCTTCCCAAATTTGAGAAAGTTTGTGCTTTCTCTGTTACACTGGTCGGAGAACTAGATCACCCTTTCCGAAGGAATGATTTTTGACTCTCTGACTATGATACTTTCGTAACTACTGCTGATAAGCTGTAATCTCTGTTCAGCAACAACGCGAACTTCCCCGAGTACATCGATCTCATCTTGTTGAGAAACTTTGGCATCTTCTTCGATGTACACAGCAACTCGGGGAGAAATATGGATAATATCACTCGGAAGTTTTCCCTCTACACCATAGACCAAGAAAAAAAGGTGTGTATCTGGTTGCCCTGTTAGGAGTAGTTTGTAGGCTCCAAATAACATCCAGCAATTCATCCGCCCAAGCCCCCGTAGCATGATGAAGAAGTACTTCAAGCCTAGGTCGGAGTCCTTGTAGAATTAAACGATTTGTCCTTTCAACTTGTCCATTGGCTTAAGGATGTGTGAGTGATGCAATATCAAGTCAGATCCTTCATCTTCGCAATACTCGGCACGTTCTCCCATTGAAAAGTTACTCCCATTGAATGTAACGATACTATGCGGATAGCTGAATCAGATTATGATATCCTCGATGAATCTTTTGGCTATGGATCCATCACAACTTGTGATGGGTTTAGCCTCAATCCATTTTGTAAATTTATCCACCATTGCTAGTAGATGGGTAAATCCACTTGGAGCTCATTTAAATGTTCCTACCATGTCAAGCCCCTAGACCGCAAAAGGCCATGTAATCAGAATTGTTCGTAGCTGATTGATACATTGCAAATGTATCTATAATTTTTGATGCTCCATGCTTTGTTTTTATCCACTTTCTTGTGTTTTGTCCATGCTTTGGAGTACTTTTCATATGATTTCTTGGACTAACCTATTAACAAGAGCGTAAGTGCCAGCTGCCTGTTTTCTGCTATTTTTGGTTCCAGGAAAGTCGGAAAATGAATATTCTCGGAATTGGACGGGACAAAAGCCAAAGTGCCTATTTTTCTAGAAGACTGGAGGAGCCAGAATACGAGACGGAGGAGGGCCAGGGGCTAGCCACACCACCCATAGGCGCGGGCTGGGCCTGGCCACGCCAGGGCATGGTGTGGTGGCCCCAGGCACCCCCTCGGTCTCCCTCTTCGCCTATAAGAAAACTTCTGACCTAAAAACTTCGGGGGGTTCGACGTTTTTCCAGAAGGAGTTCCGCTCCGCCACCACCACCAGATTCCACGAAACAGCACCAGAAACTCCGTTCTGGCACCCTGCCGGGACGAGGAATTGGAGATCATCGCCATCATCATCACCATCACTTCTCCATCGCTTCTCCATCGACCATCCATGTTTCCCCCATCTATGAGTGAGTAATACCCCGCTGTAGGCTATGGGGATGGTAGGGATTGTATGAGATCGTTCATGTAATGGCATCATATTGTTAGGGCATGGTGCCTAGTATCTTTTATAGTGCTTTATGACTTTGTTGTGACTTGTTGTGCTTAATGCTTGTCACTAGTGCCCGAGTGCCATGATTTCAGATCTAAACTTATTATTGATTCATTATGATAGTATTGTTCTTGGTCTTATCTGCAAGTTGTATACACACGTTGTTGTCCGGAACCTATGGCCCCGAAGTGAAAGAAATCGGGATAACCGGAAGGGAAAGGCTTTGATGTGAGGATCACATGTGTTCACGGAGTGTTAATGCTTTGCTCCGGTGCTCTATTAAAAGGAGCACCTTAATTGCCAGTAGTTCCCTAGAGGCCCCGCTGCAAACGGGCTGGCAGGACAAAAGATGTTGTGCAAGTTCTCATTGCGAGCACGTATGACTATATATGGAACACATGCCTAGGATTGTCTAGTACTTGGGTGCTTTATCTTATTTATCTGCAACTGCCCTATGTTTTATTGCTATGTGAATTGTCTTGTCCATGCAACACCCGTCCATCCATCCCTATGCCTACCGCACTCGAATCTCATTGTTTACTGCTTTTGTTACTACTATCTTTGCTTTGCTACCGCTGTTACTTTGCTATTCCTAATACAAAACTATTGCTATTGATAAACTGCTGTGAGCAAGATTGTTTCTAGGTGCAGCTGAATTGACAACTCAGTTGTTAAGGCTTATAAATATTCTTTGGTTCCCCTTGTGTCGAATCAATAAATTGGGTTTCACTTCCCTCGAAAATACTGCGATACACCCCCTATACTTGTGGGTCATCAAGACTATTTTCTGGCGCCGTTGCCGGGGAGCATAGCTTTATTTATCAAGTTCACTTGGATTCACTATTGTTCAAGCTAAGTTTATCTTTCTCCTTGTTTGCTTGTTTCTTTACCAAAAATACAAAAAATTAGTTCCTACTCTAGTTGTTATTTTCGTTGGTCTGTTATTGTCTTGCTTTATCATGCTTGTTGGCAATGGTTGGTTTCTTTGAAACTGAAGCTTATTGGCAAGGTGGGTTCACGGAAGATCAAAAATATTATTATAAGGAACACCGCTTGTCACAAAAAGGGAAACACTTATGGGAACAAATTGATAGATTGTATACCAATTCTAGAAATGTGTGCTCTACTTATAATGTTACTTATTGCTGTGATGAATCTCGTTGCAGAAAGAGGTATAAACACCTCCCTTTTCAATGTGAGTATAATGATAATGATACCATATCTTCCTATGCTAAAGGAATTTATGACTTTTATGATGCGGAACAAATTGAGGAATTTATTGCTTGGAAGGGTGCATTTGAACTTTCTAGTTTGCTTGAAAATATTGATGATTCACCTTATAACTATGAGGTTTATGCTATACTTAAATTTTGCTTTGATAATTACAAGGATGAAAATGGCAATATTCTTGAATATTTTAATAGATGCTCTCCACAAATGGAAGAGACTAATGCCTTGCAGGATCCTATGGAAGAAGAAATTGATGAACCTGAAATCTCATTAGATGAAAAAGAGGAGGCGAGTGATGAACAAAAGGAGGAAGAATGGATTAGCTACCCATGCCTACCTTCTAATGAGAGTAACTCTTTATCCCTTACATTATTTGATTGTCCTCCATGCTTACTAAAGGAGGATGATTGTTATGTTCCTGAGGATTCTTTTGAAAATATTTATAATAAAGCTCTAGTGCTTGTAGATCATGAAAAGCATGCTTTATGTGATAGCTATATTGTTGAGTTTATTCATGAGGCTACTGAAAATTATTATGAGAGAGGAAAATATGGTTGTAGAAGTTTTCATGGTATTGAAACACCTCTCTATGTGCTGAAAGTTTTGAAGTTACTCTTGTTTTATCTTCCTATGCTTGTCACTTTGTTCTTTGCGAATTTATTTGCGTACATGATTCCTATGCATAGGAAGTGGGTTAGACTTAAATGTGTTTTGGATTTGCTTCTTGATGCTCTCTTTTACTTCACTTCATATTTCTTATGAGAGCATCCTCTCAAACTTTTATGCATGAAGATGATAATATGTCTATTATTCTTGGAAGACCTTTTCTTAAATACTACAGGAGCTGTTATTAATTATAATCAAGGGAAGATGACCTTCAATATCAATGACAAGGAACATACTATCTATTTCCCAAGAAGATTGATAGGACTTATGGTTTTGAATTCAATTGAACATTTTGAGGGCATTCAAGTTGGAGAAATATATTGTCCCATACGAAGAGAAAAATTTGAAACTATTATGATTGGGACCATTGCTATCAAGGTTGAGGTAACCGAATCATTAGTGGAATACAAAGTTTTGTCTCATATGCAATTGTTTTGGTAGCAAGACTTGATCAGCCTTGTTAACAAAAGGATTTCATTAAACAAAACAATGTTTCACCATGATTATCTCCGTTTACTTCTATTCTATCCATTTTGGTTTTTGCTTATGCCTAACTTAAAGGCGTTAAAGAAAAGTACTTATTGGGAGGTAACCCAAAAGTTTTAGATGAGTCTTGGAAGTTATTACTTCAGTAATAACCGCTTCTTATCCTTTTTATTTGCCTTTTGTGCCAAGAGTAACCTCTAATGAGAGAGAAGTAATGGTTGGGAAAGTTGCTGTCCCGAAACAGATTTCTGTGATTCACCGTAAAAATTCGTGAGAGAGATCTGTATGTCGGATTGAGCTGTAATACTTTGTGCTTCTGCCCCAGGTTGTTATCTAACTTTCGTTAGTTCAACACTTTTTGATTTGAGCAACAGAAGGTCTTCTAACAAATTCGTCTTTACCTGCTGGTCTGTTTTGACAGATTTCTGCCATTTTCTGCATTTGCTTCTTGTTGGTTCCTTCTTGAGTTCTTTTGGGGAATTGAGCTTTTTGAGGGAAGTGCTACAGTAGCTAGTGTCCTAATGGAAGTTTATTTGGTGTTAGAACTGAACCTTAAGACTTATTTATCTTAAGTGCACTAAAGTTGCTAATAAAGATTGTGTGATGTTTTGTATGAAGGAAACATTTCAGGTGTATGGAAGGAATGAGTAATGAGATGAAGGATGGACTAAAGCTCAAGCTTGGGGATGCCACGCGTGTCACCCCAATAAATATCCAAGAAGTACAAGCGTCAAAGCTTGGGGATGCCCAAGGCATCCCCTTCTTCATCAATAAAAATCTCAGGTTTCTTCCAACCACTTCATTTTTATTGTTTCATGCACAGTTGTGTTGTTCTTGGAGCGTCTTCTTTTTTGTTTTCGTTTTGGTTTTTCGTTTGCTTTGTTTTCTTAGTTTGCTGAATAAATTGGTTGGACCCCCCCCCCCTCTTTCATACATTGGTGTTCAAATAGTTTCGTTTGGTTTGGAAAAGAGTAGGAAAGTTCATGCTTAAGTGGTAAAGAGAGTTTGTTTTTGACTGTGGCCTATGCTTTGTCATGCCATGCTTGATATTGTTTTGGCTTTATGCTTAGTATTATTTGTTGTAGCATGACTTGTTATAAATAACTGAGATTGCTTAATGTGCCTTGGATGAATCATGCGTTGTTTTAGCATATTAAAGCATTGTATAGTGGTATTCTCCTTTCATGTTTTATTTGGGTTGACTTGGCACATGCTCACACCATGTTATGACTATCTCAAGTCACCATAAGCCTTTATGATCCTTTAGCTTTCAACTTGTAGTATCACTTTATGCTTTGATCAATGATGTTTTGTCGCTCTGCATGATTATGGCCATTATTGCTCTCTCGTTTGTCGCTCTCTTACTATTGCTAGCCTTCACTTACACTGAGTGTTCCACTCATGTTTCCAACTCCCTAAAACCAAATATTGCCAAAGTGTCCACCATACCTACCTATTAGCATCATTTGCTACTTCCGTGCATATTCAACATGCCTTGTTTTCTTCCGAATAAAATGTTTGCTTGTTATGAGAAAATTAGTTAGTAAATCTCTCACGAACTTGATGGCGCGCTTTATTTCCTGCACTTAATAAACCTAAACCATTGTGAACTCTCCATGAAAGTTATATGCTTGCAAATTATAGGCTGGGGATTAGCAGAACCGTGATGTCACGGGGAACGCTTTCAACACTTGTAAATATATATCCAGTTGATACCTTGATCTTTTGTTTGCGGATGTCGTCATTGTGAAATAAAAGGGGAGCTTGTAAGTCCATGGAGTTATGTATGTGTGTTAGAGAAACGCCTGGGCCGCTGGTCTAATCCATGCTGACATGGTGGAAACCTGCAGCGTAACCATAATGATATCTATGAAGCATTCTTCTTTAAAAAAAGAGAGAGATAGCTATTGAGAAAAAGAAAAAAAGAGAGTTTTATGAAAAGAGAAAAGAGAGAAAAAAGCACCATTTTCCCATGGTAAATAAGAAGATTGCTGAGATACTCATTGTCTGCTTGCCTTGTCATTTTGATATGGGGATTCTTCCGTATCATCGGGCAAGGGGTACCCTGTTGGTGGTTCTCAATGATACGCACATACTTACGATGACAAGAACTTACCGGTAACTAAAGTTGAGAAGCATGAGGAGCGGCCCTCGTACTCAAGGGACTTGGGATTTTCAGTTTATAGTCTGTCAAGCATATAACTCATATTGGACCTCACTTTCACCTTAACCACTTTAAAGATGCTTATGATAGGGGCAATGAGAGCTCAAAGCTAATGAGTACCATACTTTCAGCATTTGGAAGCCTTTCAAACTATTCAAAACCTTTTCATTTCCTTGTTGAGTCTCCACACATTCTATGAGCACTTTCTTGAGAGCATAGTGGCCATTCTTAGTTCTATGTGCATTGTCCCAAGACTTGTTGATTGATGCATACCTTGTATTGCTTGTTTTAAACTATTTGTATCTAGTCACTCTTGTAAACTTTGAAGGTGTCCTATGCATTTATGTTTGCTACTCTATGAGGGACAAGCTGAATGCCACTATGCTATGTTTTCTTTATGTGAAACAAACAAACGTCTTGCAAAGCATTGTTATTCATGAATCTTTTGTTTGTGCCGTTTCATGTTGCATCATAGATTCTTTGTCTTATTGCTAGAACTTTGTCTTTCATGTTATGATTGAAGTACTATGATCCCAGCTTTGAATGTTTTACAAATGCTTTAATCAAGTTTATGATGGTGCATGTCACCTCAAAAATTATTCTTTCTTTTTATCACTTACCTACTCGAGGACGAGCAGGAGTTAAGCTTGGGGATGTTGATACATTGCAAATGTATCTATAATTTTTGATGCTCCATGCTTGTTTTTATCCACTTTCTTGTGTTTTGTCCACGCTTTGGAGTACTTTTCATGTGATTTCTTGGACTAACCTATTAACAAGAGCCACAGTGCCAACTGCCTGTTTTCTGCTGTTTTCGGTTCCAGGAAAGTCAGAAAATGAATATTCTCGGAATTGGACGGGACAAAAGCCAAAGTGCCTATTTTTCCAGAAGACTCGAGGAGCCAGAATACGAGACGGAGGAGGGCCAGGGGCTGGCCACACCACCCCTAGGCGTGGGCTGGGCCTGGCCGCGCTAGGGCATGGTGTGGTGGCCCCAGGCACCCCCTCGGTCTCCCTCTTCGCCTATAAGAAGCCTTCTGACCTAAAAACTTCGGGGGTTCGACGTTTTTTCCAGAAGGAGTTCCGCTCCGCTGCCACCACCAGATTCCACGAAACAGCACCAGAAACTCCGTTCTGGCACCCTGCCGGGACAGGGAATTGGAGGAGATCATCGCCATCATCATCACCATCGCTTCTCCATCGACCATCCATGTTTCCCCCATCTATGTGTGAGTAATCCCCCGCTGTAGGCTATGGGGATGGTAGGGATTGGATGAGATCATTCGTGTAATGGCATCAGATTGTTAGGGCATGGTGCCTAGTATCTTTTATAGTGCTTTATGACTTTGTTGCGACTTGTTGTGCTTAATGATTGTCACTAGGGCCCGAGTGCCATGATTTCAGATCTGAACTTATTATTGATTCATTATGATAGTATTGTTCTTGGTCTTATCTGCAAGTTGTATGCACACGTTGTTGTCCGGAACCTATGGCCCTGAAGTGACAGAAATCGGGATAACCGGAAGGGAAAGGCTTTGATGTGAGGATCACATGTGTTCATGGAGTGTTAATGCTTTGCTCCGATGCTCTATTAAAAGGAGCACCTTAATTGCCAGTAGTTCCCTAGAGGCCCCGCTGCAAACGGGCTGGCAGGACAAAAGATGTTGTGCAAGTTCTCATTGCGAGCACGTATGACTATATATGGAACACATGCCTAGGATTGTCTAGTACTTGAGTGCTTTATCTTATTTATCTGCAATTGCCCTATGTTCTGATTGCTATGTGAATTGTCTTGTCCATGCAACGCCCGTCCATCCATCCCTATGCCTACCGCACTCGAATCCCATTGTTTACTGCTTTTGTTCCTACTATCTTTGCTTTGCTACTGCTGTTACTTTGCTATTCCTACTACAAAACTATTGCTACTGATAAAATGCTGTGAGCAAGATTGTTTCTAGGTGCGGCTGAATTGACAACTCAGTTGTTAAGGCTTATAAATATTCTTTGGCTCCCCTTGTGTCGAATCAATAAATTGGGTTTCACTTCCCTCGAAAATACTGCGATACACCCCCTATACTTGTGGGTCATCACTGATCAGCCAGAACATGGGCTTGATTGGCGTATTTTTGGCAACCTTTGCACGTCTTGACCAGCCTCTCGGCATCTGCCTTAGCAATAAGGTAGAAAAAACTGTGTCGAAAAGCTTTTTTCCATGAAAGATTTGGCTGATGCGTGTTGTCTGCATTCGCCTTCGTGGATTTCCCTTAGGATTTCCACTCCTTCCAGAGAAACGCAACGTTGAAAAACCCCAGATAAACTTCGCTTATAGAGCTCACCACTTATTATCATGTAGGATTTTGCTCGTAAGATGATCTATCGGATTAGAACTTCATCTTCGGGTAATTTTCCATCTACTAAGAAATCAAGGTAGGGTTTTTTCCAGCTGGGAATAACAACTAGAACTTCTATGAGAGGTGAGTCGGATTTGGCCAGGTACTCCTCATCAACTCCTATGATATAGGGAACTTTGAGGTGCTCCAAAAAAGTGCCATCTGAGACCTTTTCCGTGAAGAGCCTATTGTTGATAATGCATCTGCTTCCTCATTTTCTATTCGTGGAATGTGTTAAACTTCGAACTCTTCGAATGATTTTGATGATTCATCCACAGTGGTAGGATACTTTCTAGGCAACTAAATCCGAGTCGCCGTAGCACATGAGTCGGTGAATGACGATGTCCTTAGTGATTCGAGTTCCATGTAACTACGCTTCATATTCGGCAACATTATTGGTTGTCGTGAAGTGAATCTATAATACATAGAATAACTTATCTCCTTGGGGTGACTTGAGCACCACGCCAACCCTCGAGCCCCCGAGCACCTTCGACCCGTAAAAATGCAAGGTCCAGGATTTTGACTCTTGGGTGCTAATTTCTTCTACCATCTTTGTCCAATTAGCAACAAAGTCAGCAAGGATCTAGGATCTGATTGATGTTCATGGTTTATACTCGATGTCAAATGTTGCTATCTCAATTCCCCACTTAGCAACGCGTCTTGTGGCATCGTTGTTGTTGATTATGTCTTTCATGGGAGCTATTCTCACCATGGTAATCTTGTTCGCTTGGAAGTAATGTCGCAGCTTTCTGGCAGTCAAGGAAACACCATAGGCTAGTTTTTTAATGAGGGTACTGTTGTTTTGATTTTGTCAGAACCTCATTGAGGTAGTAAGTTATACGATGCACCAAGTGCTCCTATTTTTATTCCTTTTGTTCCACCACTGTGACGACACCGATGACTATGTTTGTCGCAGTGATGTACAACAACATAGGTTCCTGAGGTTTCGAAGGTGCAAGAATAGGGGCAGAAGAGAGTACTACTTTTAGGTCTTGGAGTGCAGCTTCAGCTTCGTCGGTCCAGACAAATTTGTCGGTTTTCTTCAAGAGCTTGTATAATGGTGTGGCTCTTTCGCCAAGCCGGCTGATGAACCGACTGACTGTTGCGATGCAACCAGTGAGCCATTTTATGTCCTTCAGTTGAGTTGGCCTGGTTATAGTGAGTATAGCCTTTATTTTGTCAGGGTTCACCTCTATGCCTCTTTGAGACACGATGAAACCTAACAATTTCCCGGCCAGTATTCCGAAGAAACATTTTTTCGGGTTAAGCATGATGTTGTATTTTCGTAGATTCTAAATAGTTCCTCCATGTAGGAAATTAAAGTTTCCTTATTTTTGGACATCACAGCTATGTCATCCAGATATGCATGTACATTGCGTCCAATTTGGTCGTGGAGGCAAAACTGCATAATGCGCTAATATGTAGCTCCTGCGTTTTTATCCCAATGGGCATCATTACATAACAGAAAGTTTCGAAGGGAATGATGAATGAAGTCTTTAGTTTGTCTGACTCCTTCATGTGTATTTGGTGATAACTGTAATATGCGTTGAGAAAACATAGGAGTTCTAAGCCTGCCATTGAATCAATAACTTGGTCGATTCTAGTCAGAGCGAATGGATCTTTGGGGATAGCCTTATTCAAGGCAGTATAATCAACACACATCCTTAACTCAGTGGGTGTCCTTTTTGGGGACCATTAAAGGATTGGTCGACCACTCAATGTGGGTGACCTCTTCAATAAATTTGGCTAGTTCTAACCAGGCTAGTTCTTTAGCTATAGCTTTGCACTTTTCGTCACCGAGACATTGTAAGGACTGTTTGACGGGTCTAGCATCAGGATAAACATTGAGAGAGTGTTGGGCGAGTTCCCTAGGTACTCCGGTCATATTAGAAGGTTTCCATGTGAAGATATCTTTATTAGCTTTGAGGAACTCGACGAGCACGCTTTCCTATGCACGATCTAAGCCTACGCCTATCTGCATCACCTTGGAGGGGTCATCATCCTTCTATGGTGTTATCTTTATCTCTTCTGATGCCTTGAATTCTAGAGTCGGCTTCAACACCTCCTTCATAGCGGGCATCTTGGATAGATCTATGTTCTTCTTCATCTCCGGGTACTCCTCGACATGTAGCATGGCATCGACGAAGGCGGTAGCTCCATCCTTGCATTCTCGTGCCTTCTGTGGGTTTCTCCGGACTATGATAACGCCTTTGATACCTGGAAGCTTCACCATATTGTAAATGTAGTAAGGGCGAGCCATAAAATGATAGTAAGCTGGACGCCCAAATATAGCATGGTATGTGCTCTTGAATGATACCACTTCGAAAGACAGTGGTCAAGTCTGATAATTCTTCGGTGTTCTGAAGGTACCATCAAGAGTAATTTCTCCCAGAGAGTTCTCTTGCCTTCCGGGGATGATTCCATGGAAGACCACACTGTTGTGATTCAGCTGGGTTCCCAATATCCCCATGCGGTGCAGTGTTTTGACATAGAGGATGTTGATGTTGCTGCCACCATCCATGAGGGTCTTTGAGAACTCATAGCCGTCAATAAGTAGATTGACAACTAGAGCATACTTTCCTCGCCTATGAGGTTTAGGCGAATGATCACTTTAGTCAAACTTGATTTTCACTTCCGACCAATCAAGATATTGGGGGACAGCCGGAATAGTTGCATTGAGGTCATACATTACTGCTTTCTTGACCTTGTCAGGCTGGGATCCGAGGAAGAAGACATAACTGTCTTTCTTGGTAGGGTAAGCTTTCTTACCATCCGACTTGGGATTAGCACTATCCATCTTTTCCATGTCGGAATCTTCCTTGGACTCCTTATCTTTGTCGGAATTTACTTTTTGTCGCTTGGCCCTATAGCCAGTGGCTTCGTCTTTCTTGATGTCCTCATTGAAACGACACTCAACATTTGTGTGGGAAGAGCCCATGTTCATGTCTAGGTGATGGACACATGGGTTATTGGCAATGTCGGCCCAAGAGTAGGTTTTACCAGGTTGCTTATCTCCTCTACCTTGGACCTGGAAGCTCTACGGCCTCGTCCTAGGATGCCTTCGTGTCGTCCTATACCTTCATACCCAAAAGTGGTGTTGACCATTGCATTTTATGGGTTGGATTTATCTTCCTAGTTGTTCTTGTGCTTCTGGGTATGCTGCTATTTTGGTTGCTTTGCTATTAGAGGCACAACTAGGTTGTTTAACAAACCTTCTAAATCATCGTCTGCATCAACATATTTGCTTGCCGTTTCTATCATCTCCCCAAGTCGGTAACTTCGTCGCGCTTCAGCTGGTGATGCAATAATCCGATTGGGAGCCTTGCAATGAAAGCTCTGATCGCGGTCTGGTTGTTGACTACCTCGCAGGAGTTTTTCGTGTTGATCCATCGTTCGAGGTAGTCCTGGCAAGTTTCTTCGGTTTTTTGGAGGTAATGCTGCAAGTCTCCGACTATGAGGGGCCTCCTGTAGGTACCCTTGAAATTCCGAAAGAACGCACTTTTCATATCATACCAGTTGTGAATTGTGTTTTCTGGGAGTTCATTGAGCCATGATCGAGCCGTTTTCCGCAGCATGCATGGGAGATACCAGACTGCGACCAAACTATTTCCTCCTTTGGCGATGCAAGCCTGCAAGAAGTTCTGGAGCCAAGTATCTGGCTGAGCTACACTGTTGTAGGGTTGAATGTGCGTTGAAATAGCGAACCCCTCTGAAAAGTTGGTTTGGCAGACCCTTGGTCCGAAACACTTTGTGCCAACGTATATATCATTCGATTCATAAACCCGCGCCTCTATGTTTGAGTTGATCCGGTTCCTAGTGTCACTTGGTGAAAGAGAGCGCCTTCTCGGATGTTCATTGTGGATGAGGGAACATGGAGTCAGATCTCTGCTTCTTATGCCACCTCCTCCCACCGGCGTCCCCTGGCTCTCATGGGAGCCGTTCTGGTCACTGCCTGGTGGGGACGGAAGCTCAGGTGGGTTGTTTCTGGCTGATCTCCACTCTTGGGGCAGGTCTTCGTGATATCGGCCACTCTACCGGCCTTGGCCAGCATGGGTTTTATTGTTTCTTTGTCCTGTCTTATCGTCATTGTGGCGAGGTTCAGCCGGACGACTTGTGTGTCTAGGAGGTGGCATCTGCTGTCGATCCCACTCCCGACATCGTGCTTCATCTTATTCCCGCGGTTATTAGATTGCCGCCAGGGAGGTTGCTATGGAACCAGTTCTACAACAACGTCTTCTGCTACGGCTGGGGCAATGTTACTCTAATCGTGCGCGATTCTGTGTCGCTGTCCTGAAGAGTCGATTCTTGAGTAGGTATCCTACCGAGGGTTGGAATGATGACGCCTATCCAGTTCCTCATGGGGCCTTGATTCATGTTGTCGATCCGCGTCAGTGCGCCATTGGTGGATTTTGAGACCAGCTTCCCGCTGAAGGACATGGCGACTTTCTGATGTTCTAGGCCCTTGTTGAGAAGTGTTACACACTGTCAGACCTACTCTGGAGTTGGATTATTTGCTAGCAAGGGGAACTGGGTGGAAAACACATCGGTGGAAACACTATCATGTCCCGAGAGTAGGTCACCTACCCCATGGTGGGCGCCAACTGTCGTCGGCTTCAAGACAAGTACGGAATGAGGGGGTCCTTGAGGCGTGGGAAAAGGTGGGGTTTGAGACGTACGGTTCTCTAGAACAGTGAGCGCACAAGCTTACCAAGGTTCACATCCGACTGCGGTGGACGGATCCTACACCTGCTAGAAATAGAATATATCGGCAGATCCAGAAGTATAACATATTACAAGAGAGGTTTCTCCTGTGCGAGTTGTGGTTGTAGTGCGTTCCCTAAAGGTTGCTCCCTAGGACGGCTTATATAGTCATCCGGTCCTAGGGCTACAACAGAGTCCTATCCGGATATGATACAAGGTTCGTGGAGAGTACATCTTGGACTACAAGTATGCCTACATGCCTAAGTCGATAAGTCTTCTAGGCCATCCCGTAGCCAGATCGCCTTCCATCTTCCCTCTCTGACTGGGCTTCCCGTGAAGCATAGATCTAACCCGAAGGGGGCCACCCTGGTCAGCGAGTCATAGTGGGTATACCCAGAAAGTATATCCCCAACAGAATCCGACTCGGGCGAGTGAGTCAGCCGCTTCATGGATGGCTCGAGGGATGTGATGGAATTCACACCCCTCGAAGCAGGCACTGATCTACTAGATGTAGAACCGGTATGGAGCCATGTTGGCATCTCGAGCATTCCAATCTCCGGACACTTGCTGTATCACCAAATCCGAATCCCCAAAGCAAGGATCCGGTGAATGCCGATTTCTTTGGCGAGCCAAAGGCCATGCACCAACGCTTCGTATTCGGACACATTATTCGAGGCGGTGAAGTGAATTTGGAGCACGTACTCCAGCCAGTCTCCCTTGGGAGAGGTGAGCATAATGCTGGCTCCCAAGCTCCCGTGCCTCTTCGAGCCATTGAAGTGCATCTTCCAGTGGTCCAAGTCAGGAACCGGCGGCAGGTACTGGGTCTCGGCCCAGTCTACCAGGAAATCAACTAGGGCTTGAGACTTGATGATGATCCTTGGGTCGTACTGGATGGAGTAAGTGGCTAGCTCGATATCCCATTTAGCCATTCTACCATTAGAATCTTTGTTGATGATGATCTAGGAGAGGGGGGCGGTCAACACAACCTTAATCGGATGCTCTTGGAAGTAGTGCTTCAGCTTCTTGCATTCCAGGTACACACCATAGTACATCTTATGGTAGTGGGGGTAGTTCTTCTTGGAGAGGGAGAGCACTTTGCTCAGGTAATAGACGGGCCTCTGAACTGACTCGGACTTGCCTTCCTCTTGATGCTCCACCACCAGGACAACACTGACGACCCGGATGATGGCTGCTATATAGAGAAACATCATCTCCTTCCAAACTGGCATGGCCAGTACTGGAGGTGTGGGTAGCATGCGCTTAAGGACGTAGAATGCAACATCCGCCTGCGCGGTCCAAGTGAACTTGTCTGTCTTCTTCATCAACTAGTAGAGCGGAAGCGCTTTCTCCACTAAGTGACTCACAAACTGGCTGAGAGAGGCCAAGATCCCGGTGAACTTCTGGACACCAAGTAAGCTAGTTGGTGGCCGCATCCTCTCGATGGCCGCGATCTTCTCCGGATTTGCCTCGATCCCTCGTTGTGAAACAAGCAAACCAAGGAGCTGCCCGACCGGAACGCTGAACACACACTTCTCCGGGTTCAGCTTCATCTGGTACCTGCGGAGGTTTGCGAAGGTCTTGTGCAGGTCATCGAGGAGGGTGTGCTTCTCCTTGGTCTTGACCACCACATCATCAACATAGACGTGGACATTCCTCCAATTTGCGAATGCAAGCATTTCTGCATGCAACGCTGATAAGTAGCATTTTTCAAGCTGAAAGGCATAGTCACATAGTAGTAAGCCCCGTACGGGGTAATGAACAATGTATTTATATGGTCATCCATATTTAACTGGATCTAGTTGTAGCCAGAATAACAATCCAGAAAGGACAACAACTCACAGCCGGCCGTCGAATCGATAACTTGATCGATACGGGGCAGAGCAAAGGGGTATTTTGGGCACACCTTGTTCAAGCTGGAGTAGTCGATACACAGTCTTATTATTTTTCAACACTAGGACCTGACTAGCCAACAAGTCTGGGTGGTACACTTCCATAATGAACCCGCCTGCTAGTAGCCGAGTGATCTCATCACCAATGATCTTTCTCTTGTCTTCCACAAAATGATGAAGGGGCTGCTTGAATGGCTTGGCATCTGGTCGCACATGAAGTGAGTGCTCGGAGAACTCCCTCGGAACACCTGGCATGTCTTTTGGAGACCATACGAAGATGTACCGATTCTTGAGGAGTGTAACATCCTCGAATCGGCCTTATGTAGATTTCAGCGCTTCCCGCCAAACCCGCATAGAAACGATTCAAGGACGCCCACCAGGCACTTGCGTGCGGGTGGAAAACAAAGTAATACCATTACACAATAGTTCACGATGGAACCCACGACACATATATATACAACAACGACTCCATGAGTCAAGAATACAGATATACAGTACAAAGATCCAATTCACCTTGAAAACGATTCAATATCCGAGTACGGATAAGAAGCAAATTGGGCTAAGAGCCCTGAAGAATAACCAATGGCGTCCATAACCCTGCCCAGGCCAAGCCGGAAGGGTAACCTTGCTAACGATGTCGAAATTATACCTGCTAAAACAAAAGGGGTGCCGACAAAGGGCAAAGGAAAAAGAGGAGCGTCAGTACTGATGCCAGTACACAGTGAGGCTAGAATTCGGCGGCTCTCGCCTACATAGGTATGGTGGACTGAAGCGGCAGCGCAGCGTGCACTAAACAACCTATAGAGACTCGATTAACTGTCGGATATTAGAGAGAGATAAGAAAGACCTATTCAGAACCAACCTTATTCTAACACCAATCATACCCATCCTAGTATTCCCCCTCGAGACCAAACGAGGAAGTCAAACCGAGGAACTCACACAGTTGGCAGTATTATTCACTCCATTATAGTTGAAGCACTTACTAGTCAGATATAGATAGCATGAGTCATCCTAATAGCATAAGTAGTGGGAAGTTTTAGTTAACCATTCAGTTGTAGTTGCAGTACTTACTAGTCAGATACAATTAGCATGTGACATCCCGAACCCATCAGTTGTTGGCACTTTTATTTCATTCCATTGGAGTTGCGATACTTACTAGGCAGGTATAACATGACACGATACACCCCAGTTTCACCAGTTGTTGGCACTTTTATTATCCATTCCATTGTAGTGAAGCTGATTACTAGTCACATATTAAGTCAAATTTATAGCACTACTTTAGTTATGCTTGTCTATGATCGAGATACTGTGCTCCAAGTCGTCCATAACCGCGGACACGGCTTTCAGAAAGATTTACCCTACATGGGTGCACAAATAGCAACACATGATCAACCTCGGAAAAACCAAATCAAAACCCAACGAGGCTTTCACGACAAAGCAATCACAGGATTCATAAAATATTTCAGGGGCTACCCCATTAAGCTACCCGCAACGAAGTTGGCCAGCTCCGAGAGGGACCCAAGGTTTGCGCCAATGGTTGTAAACGACTGGGAACCCGAAAGTGTGACTGGGCTTGTCGATACCGCGAAAACACTCCGTAATTCCTAAACAGTACAGGTGCTCCACGCATAATCGTAAATAAAGCAGTAAAGCATGGCATAAGTACAGGATAGTAATAAAGCCCCAAACTAGTTTGTGGCCCCAAGAAATAAGAAATGAATCAAGCTTTGGCTAAGGGGGATCCATAGGGTCTCCCGGATGTGGATAGTGCGAATAATCAAGGAACAGGTATCAAGTACTCGGGGCCTACGGGACACAAGTGGACATGAAAACCAAATAACAGATATTGCCCACCGGTGCCTCTTTCATTAGTTGTCCCAGCAGTTTAATAGTTGTATTTAAAGTCATGATCCTCTCCACCGTAAAGCATATGACAACATTCCAACAATTGTGTGGTACTTCACGACACGGGATCGCACCTGAGCAAGCGACTACGACTCGCAAGACCATCTATCTACCAAACAACAGGTAATAGGAGGTGTCCAAGGCAATATAAAGGCTGCACGGATTATATCTGGTACGGAACACTAAAGCATCGCGACACGGATAGCAATAGATCAATAGGAGGAAATAAAGACTATAAATGCAAAATAGGTAGAAAAGGGGAGAATGCTCGCCTAGGAAACACGGTTGAAGATACATTATCCGAAGAACTTGTCGATACTCGCATCAACTCAACGTCCTAATCCGTGAAGAATCAAAACACTAAAAGAAACACCGGATACACTATTTAATACTATGGCAGAAGATCGGGCATGATGCATGTATGATGCATGACATGGCAAGGATGCAATGCAACTAGGCAATATTAAGCGGAACCAGGGTCCCGACAATTAATTAGAAGGTTCAAGTTATTTAGGTACCCTGCAATTTAAAGGTTGTTTAACAAGGCAAAACATGGCATTGGTTCGCTACACAAATTTAAATGTAGTCCGGAATAAGACAAATGTATCCCGCATAAACACTCCATATTTAATTTAGGTGAATCATCCAAATACCCCAAACAACCACAATATGTATGCAATCATGAACAATTTAATATGCATTGATATATGGATGACAGTTTATAAAATAGGGATCAGAAAAGGGGTCACACATCTCAGGGTCGAAGATCTTGGAGGTTCGGAGGGTTCAGGTTCGGGCTCGGCGGGATCGGTCTTCGGATCAGGGCTTCAGGATTCGGATCTAGGAAGGTCATGGCGGTCCCACGTTGGTGCTCCCGGGGTTCTTGGCGATCTTCGAGTTCCAAGTTTCAGGTTTGGTCTCAGACTCCGGGATCAGGGTCTTCGACTTGGTCTCAACCATCAGATCCGAGAAGGAGATCTTGTCGAGGGTCTTCGGGGTTTGGTCTTCAGGGTTCCGCATTGGCGATCTTGTCGGTGCGGAACTCGGGTCTCGATATCGGTAGTTCTCGGAACCATCATCATCTCCAAGGAGGCCTTGTCGTATCTTGTCACCTCACGAGTACACGGCTTTGATGCAGATCTTGTGGTCGGTCTTGGACAATGGGAACAACGGGATCAAACACGGAGCACCAACCGCTCGGATCGTGCAAACCCACGAACAAACTTGTCACTCGGAAACAATAGCTTGAACCTGTAGAACATGTTGCTTGAGGGGCGAAGTGCTTGCACTGCCCGCGAACATCACCAGGAGCCAACGGGGGTGCATGCCTTACAGCAGGCAACAGAGACGCAGCGAGCCGAGAAGATGGAGGATGACGTGGCGCTAGGCCAGGCGGCGACACATCTCACACGAGGAAGGGGCGTCCGCGTGCGGAAGACGAGGTTGGTGGGTGGTGTCGTGATGCGAGAAGAGCAGGCCCGAGCTACATGGTGGGGCCGGGAGAGCGGAGGTTGTCAGGGCGGTATGGGGTGCGGAACGGGACGCGTCGGGCCGCGGTGAGGTTGTCGGTCGCGCGCAGCGTGTTGGGTGCGTGTGTACCGGGTAGGTGGGGCGGGGTGCCACGCGTTGCAGCTGCTGCGCGCGCGGGCTGCCTAGGGGAGTGGCGGCGGCAGGTGAGGGGGGGGGGTTAGGGTTTCTACTTCTTTAGGATTAGGTGGTGGTGGGCTTCGGCCGGGCCTGTCGGGGTAGTAGGTGGCCTGGCCTAAACTGCTGGGCTGCCTCCCCGGTAGAAAATAGTTTTATTGATTTATTTTTATTTAAACACATTTGTAAAATGTTTTAGACAAACAAAATATCTAGAAAAGACCGGGGTTTTGATTTGAAATAAAGACGGGGGGATATTTAGAAAACAAAACTAGGCTTTTAGAAAATATTTATATGCAAACCATGCATGATGACATGAGCATGCGATCATGATGATGCACAAAAGATAAACACCAAGCGATTTTCTAGTAGTGGTTTTACCGGGGTGCTACAAGGAGGAAGTCGACGAGCTCGCTTTCCTAGTTGTTATCGAGTACAGCCTCGATGATGATGCATTTTCCCGGCTTGGAGGGGTTGAGCAGGGTCTGCTTGGTCTCCTTGGACGGCTGGAAAGACATATCACCAGACGGCTTCATGCTAGCCAACACTTCTTGCTGGGAAAACACAACGTTGCACATGATCTCTTTCTTCTCCGCAGCGATGACCAAGGCTTTAGCTATCTTCCAACTTGAGAAGCTCACTCCATTGACCGTGTGTAGCAACCGGACATGGTGATCACAACATTCAGCCCCGGTAGCTTCATCTTGAGATATGCATAGTTGGGGACCGCCATGAACTTTGCAAGAGTGGGGCGCTCGAGGAGAGCATGGTAGGAGCTGGCAAGGTCCACCACGGATACGTTGCAAACGTATCCATAATTTTTGATGTTCCATGCTTGGTTTTATCTACTTTCTTATGTTTTGTCCACACTTTGGAGTACTTTCTATACATTTTCTGGAACTAGCCTATTAACAAGATGCCACAGTGCCAGTTGCCTGTTTTCTGCTGTTTTTGGTTCCAGGAAAGTCAGAAAATCAATATTCTCGGAATTGGACCGGACAAAAGCCAAAGTCGATATTTTACCGGAAGACTCACGGAGCCAGAAAACTAGACGGAGAGGGGCCACAGGGCGGCCACACCATGTGGTGGCGCGGGCTAGCCCTGGCCGTTCCACTAGGTGGTATGGGCCCCCTGGCCGCCCACCGACCTTGCCTCTTCGCCTATAAGAAGCCTCCTGATGCAAAAACCCTAAATCGTCAAGCCTCCAGCCACGAAACGTTTCGCAGCATCGCCGCCACCGAAGGGGAGATTTGGGGGACAGAAAGTCTTTGTTCCGACACCCTGCCAGGACAGGGAAGTGCCCCGGGAGCCATCTCCATCGACTCCACCGCCATCTCCATCGCCATTGCTGATTCCCATGATGATGAGGGAGTAGTTCTTCCTCGAGGCTAAGGGTTCTACCGGTAGATATGTGTTCATCTCTCTCTATGCATGATCATATTGTGATCATGAGCTTTGTAATCAAGTAGATCTACCTTGCTACTCAAGTGCTTTAATAGATCTCTGCTCTCCCCACGTGTGTGAAGTTGACAGTGTGCACACCGTGGTGGCACTTAGGCTAGAGATTACAAATACTTGTTATGAGTTATATTTGGAATTGGATGTCTTTATGAAATTGTGGTGTTTGTTTGAACCATTTAGTGCTCAAGGTGACAGTGTGCGGTTATCTAGATGCGGAAAGTGAACTTTGAGGTGTATTGTTATAGCCCTACCAATGATTAGAGTGTCCAACCGGAGAGTAGTTAAGAGTAGTATCATAAAGAGAAGATATTTGTATGAGAGTGTTCACTAGTGAAAGTATGATCCCTAGGCCTTGTTTCTAAGCATTGATACACCGTTTGCAATTAGATCTGTTACATGTTTGCTTGCTTCCTTCTTTATTTCAGTTTGCATTTAGTCTCTTCCACGCCATCAAGCTATTTACTGGCACCGTTGTCTTATATCCATACCACTTGTATTTCACTATCTCTTCGCCGAACTAGTGCACCTATACACCTGACAAGTGTATTGGGTGTGTTGGGGACACAAGAGACTTCTTGTATCTTGATTATATGGTTGCTTGAGAGGGATACCTTTGACCACTTCCTCCCTGAGTTCGATAAACCTTGGGTGATCCACTTAAGGGAAACTTGCTGCTGTTCTACAAACCTATGCACTTGGAGGCCCAACAACTTTCTACAAGAATAGAAGTGCGTAGACATCAACCACCTCGAACCAAACTGGCTCGCGGCAGAAGTTCTCATTGGTGTCGAAGATGACATCCAACCGGATCTTGCCCATCGGTGAGCATGGGGTTCTAGGTACAACACCATGGAAGACTGAGCTCATGGGCTACAGGTCGTGCTACCATATTCCTAACTTCTCCATGCTGGCATGGTAGAGTAGGTTAAGGCTGCTTCCACCGTCGATCAGGATGCACGAGAAGTGACAGGTGCGGTTGTCGGAGACGATGAGGGGGTTGAGCATCATCACATAGCTGCCCAGATTTGGCAAGAGAGCCAGCTGATCATCGCGACCCTAGGTGATCGGAGTCTATAATGCCCCAACATATAGGGTTGTAGAAGAGAGTTTCTGCATTTGCATTCATGCATAAGAAAATTCGGGGAATTTTCACACAAAACTAAAACACCAGAGTGATCAGAGTTTCTTTCACTTTGGTGAGTTAGAGTTTAGCTCCTTGAGGTTATTTCTATAAATTCTGGCATGACCTCTGGGTATTTTGTATTATTTTGGGATGATAATTTAAATTGACATTTAAATTTGAATCTACTTTTGAAATATTTGAAACCAAAAGCATTTAGAAGTTATTTTTTCTCAAATAAACATTCAAATGTTTTGATAGGAAAAGTGTTATTACTTCATATAATAATGCTATAATAAAAGGAATTCAAGACCTTAGTAATACAAATAATGAATATACATAAATAAGAATTCTAATTCTTTTCTTAATCTATATTTAAAATATATAAAGAATACATACAAGTAATAATTATTACATAAATGGAGGAACATAGAATATAATATATTATAAATTGTTCTTTACAAAAGAATAAAACTAAATTACAAAATAGTAAAAGAAAACCTATACTATTTCCTAACTAAATCTTGAAGCTCCAAGATCTTCTCCGTAAGAATTGTACCTGCAAGCAAAAAAAGTAAACAATAATAAAATAAAAAGGTTATTGTTAGAAGAATTGCTCTCAGATATTAAGAATCAAGTGCACTGTTGAATTGCATCATAGAGCTAATTTAAAAGAAAGGGGCCAGTTTCACCGAAAGAGTAACAGCTGCTCTTTTATCTAGGTGGCTTCGGTACAACATCATTAACCATAGGGGCAAGTTTCTCCAATGTAGATAGAAGTAAAAGGGTAAATAAACATGATATTTCCACTTGATCTGATCCATAGGCCTAGCACACAACTTACACAACCATGCAGAAATGGGGTGTTGTCGACACCAGGGATCAAGGGGTAAGAGCTAAAAGCACACAGCCGTGCTAGCAGGGAAACTCTGCTACACTAGTTCACCACCACATCACATAACATCAAGAACATGACAAGATCTTAGACATATTCTCACCAAATCAATCCATAAAACACCACAGAAAGCCACCAATTCACCAGCCAAGATGGTTACATAAAGGAGAAGGAGGTTTGGGTGTAGAGCAAGGGCAAAGAGAAGCTAGGAGGAGGAATAGATCATGGAGTAAGAACAAGCTTGTCACAGATAGGAGCAAACCAAGCTCACCATCAACATCATGGGAAACAGTAACATCTCCGCTATAGCAACCATCACAACAAGTTGGATGGATTCCAACCAAAGTCATATCTCGCACCTGTTTTCTTTTATCAACTGTTAGAATATGATCTATTAGTTTAAAAATAATCCTCAGAGCTACACCCAATTAGGGTGTATACTCATCAGAGGAAAGTAAAAGGGCCAATAGGAGGATCTCATCTTTATCTAAGCATTATCTCAATTCTCAGACTTTGCACCATGGATTTAAATCCAACAGAACAACAAGGCAACAACATGAATTAATAGAGGTTATCACTATGTACCCTCCAATAGGAGGCCTCACAATGGCATCCTTCCAAAGTAAACCATATTCCAATATAAGCAACATTAAGAACCATTTTCCTAAAATACTAGGAATCATCAGTATTTAACTATCTACATAAGATAACAACATCATGGTAGTTTGGCCATAAACATCATTCCAGTAAGGGTTAAATCATCACTACTACATGTAGGAATTCATTCCCAGATCATGCAATCAACTCATTATAGTAAGCTTTGATTCCCAAAACAAAATCCCATTAATCATTTTCCTAACCAAAAATGCTAGCAGTCATATTACATTATCTATCTATCCTTACTTAAGAAACAAATAAACATCAAGACACATAGCTTATACCAGATAGTATTCATATATTGTCCTTTGGACAAATATCACACTTTCTATCACTAAATAATCATGCACAAGTAAATGAAGGCAATAACCATTTAACACTTTGTTCCAGAGTCTAATTGAGGAAGGCATCATCCTTATTACAATAGTAGTAATAATACGATAACCATAGTATCACTACTATTCTGAATTTAAAGCCAACAAATTAATATCATTAAGATCACCATAGGTAAAAGTACTAAAAAAGGGACAAGCATCAACATTACTATAAGATGAACCAAAAACAAACTCTGCAGATCATACAACCATCATAATTAAGCCAAGGTTGATCCATCACAAATTCATGAATATAACATGTATTAGCCAAGAGCTACTAGGGTTATGATTGTTAATGGAAAGGGTGGAACCTTAGAATAGAGCACAAACCCTAATTAGGGTTAAGATTATATTCCAGAGAAAGGTTCAGACAAAGATAGAGAGAAGAGAGGGAGAGAAGAACTCACCTAATGGCCTCGCTCAGCAAGAAGTGGTAGCGAAGAGAGAGAGCTGGCGGTGAAGTCATGGCGGCACGGGGAGCACCAGTGTAGCACCCCAATTGTCTAACAATTGGAATGCTACTTGTCCTAGTAAGATATTGGCTACTTCATATATATTATTGTTGCATCATAATTATAGCATGCTCATGTCATCATGCCACCTTGCATTTGAGCATCATATAAAACCCTTTTTCTTTTGGTTCTTCTCTCACATGCATTATTAATTGTATTTGCTTCTTGATATTATAATTGGCTTTTGATATATTGTCTAAATGCCCAAGTTGAGTTGGGGGCATATCTTTTATTCCATTCCACCACTTTTCTTTCTACCACCCTATAATTCCACCATCCCATTAACAATGAGCTTGGCTTTCTTTTCTTTGATATTTTAATTCTAGCTCATGTAGTTTGGGGTGGATCAATCTTCTAAATTCTTGTGCTTGGTTTTATCTCCATTTTTGGAAATGCATAAGAATAATGCCATCATATTATTATTGTTGTCACAAAATAAATAATGGCATTATTATTTTTGCATGGGCCATGCAAGCTTCTCCACCACCTTTTACTTCCTTTGGTTTTCTTTGGTTTGAGTGGATCTTATCTTGGGAAAACCATCTACCTACCATTACACCATCCTCATATTCTCATCCATATCATCTTCCTTATTATTATTTCTCCATGCATGAACCATATGAGGCCTATTCCATAATTCATTTCTTTTTCTTTTTCTTGGAATCCTTTTTCACCTCCACCTCATGTTAATTCAAGCATTGCAATGTTCCACTTGAGTTGGTCTTCCCCACATTCTTTTCTTTTATTTTTCTTTATCTACATGTATGATCACATGAGAACCTCTCCATCTGATTCTTTTCTCCCTTTATCTTTCTTTCTTGTCTCTCTTCCACATGAGGTCATGCAAGCTCAAAGCCCTCATGGATCTTCTTGTGTTGGCCTCATACTCAAAATTAAAATCTAAAACCTAATAAGACCTAACCTAACTAGTTCTCTCTCTCTCTCTAAATTTCTCCTAAACCCTCTCTCTCTCTCTCTCTAGCTTGGTCTACATGCCAAGCCCCTCTCTCCCCTGAACCACCACCTCAGCCACCTCCTCCCTCTCTCCCTGGCCCACCCAGCTAACCCTAACCCTAGCTAAACCTAACCCGAGGCCATGTCTAACCCTAGCCCGACCTACTCCCTCCCTCTCTTCTCTCTCCGGCCAAGCCAGCCCCACAAGCCACCACGCCGCCTGGTCCACCTGCAGCCCCACCTGCCGCGCCGTCCAGCTCCAGGACCAGCCCCAGCCTGCTCGCCCACGTGCCCGGGAGAAAGGAGGAAAGGGCCGAAGCCCCTTTTTCCATCTACCCCGCTCCCACCTGCCTCCCCTCTCTCCCTCTCACTTTCCCCTCCTCCTCCCGCCTCTCTGGCCTCGCCCAGATCCGCCCCAGAGCGCCCCCTCCTTCCCCTTCTTCTCCACCGTCGTCCCCACCTGCCGCCAGTCACCGCCGTCTACCGCCGCCATCTCCTCGTTCCGGCCGTCAAGCTTGTCGTGGAAGTGGCCTGGCAGATCGAGGACATCCCCCTGCGTCGCCCAGTACACGTCGTCGCGGAGGAGAAGCGCCAGCATCGCCGGAAACGTCGACGCCCGACGCGAAACCCTAGCCGACGGGACGCCAGCGACCTCGCCGATCCGCCGCTCCTCGCGCCGATCCAAGCCCACCAGCGAGCCCGCGGTGAGCATCCCCTCCTCCCTGACATGGTCCGCTTTGCCGTACCGCCCTAGCGCCGCCGTTGTCTTTGTCGAGCACTCTCAGTGCGCTAGAGCTCGCCAACGTCTGCAAGTTTTCCCCGCGCCGCAGCAAGCCTATCTAGTCCCCCGCCACCCTCCTGACATCTGCCCGAGCCAGCCGCACCGGTCAGCCCCCTCCGCGCGCACTCCCGCGGCCCGGGATCGAATCCCCGCTCCGCCCGCGCACGCGCCTGCCGCCAGACGGAGGAAAACGATAAACAGTACGGGCGCGTGGTCGATTTGCAAAAAGCCCCTCCCCTTTTTGATTACTGCGACCCGCGCTCCTTTCAGCCCCACCTGTCAGCCGCGCTAGCACCTTTGCAGAAAACCCCTCGGCTTTTCCCGGCCGCAACCCGCGGTCCAGCCGGCGACCCACCTGTCAGCCCCTGTCTCCCGCTTCGCTGGCACGTGGGCCTTCCGCCGCTGGTCCCGCCTGTCAGCGTCAGCGGCTAGCCAGAGCCCGCGTGGCAAAAGTGTGTCTCGCGCGCGTGGCCCCAGTTCGCGCAGGCCCACCCGTCAGTGACTGGGTCTGAGTTTGCCTGGGTGCAAAAAGTATTTCTCCGTATCTGTTTTTATTCAAATCTTTTCCAAATTAATTTAAATTCAATTCTTTTCAGATTCAAATAATTTTTAAAATACAAATCCAAATAATACAAATAATATATGTTTTGGAATCAGAAAAATGTGAGGAATTCAAATATGCCCTTCAAATTATATTTTGAACACTTTAAATTTCGAGTAGATTAAAATTACAAGAAAATGCCCTCTTTACTTAATTAATTAATAACTTTTGTTTTATAACTCCAAATTTGACAAATAATATGTCTAAATCGATCAGCGCGACGAGCCCGTTCTATTTATGCAATCCTTGTTCTGAATTGAAGCATGCATCATGTTGTCATCTAAAATCTGAACCGTTTAAGACAATAAAACTTGGGCAAATAAATGATAAAATGCTTTACTTCTTGTATCCACACCTCACCTTTGCCGTGCTACTTCAATGCCATGTAAATTGTGCATCATTCATCATGGCATGCTTGGTTGCTTGTTGCATTTCAATTTATATGCTTGCGCACTTTATTTATGTTGGCCCTTGTTTGTTTGGTTCTTCTTCGAATAGACGCCCAGCAGGAGAATTATCAGGAATCACAGGAGTATTACCCAGATCCATCTCCCGCTTCAACTGAGCTGCCAGGCAAGCACTACCACATGCTTGCATACATACAGTACCTATTGCCTCTATCTTATTCTTGCATCATTGAGTCGCGATTGCATTAAATTGAATCCCAAGTACTGCATAGCCTTTACTTTTAAACCACATTAAGCCTGTTCCGGTCCCATGAGCCATTACTACAGGGGTTGTTTGAGCCATGCGAGTCGTAGAAAAGCATGAGTAGGGTATGTGAGTGTCGGATGGATAACGAGGTACCTAAACAACATAACCTGAGTAGTAATGGGATAACTAAAGAAAGAGGCACCGGTGGGCAATATCTGCTATTTGGTTTTTCATGCTCACTTGTGTCCCGTAGGACCCCGAGTACTTGATTCCTGTTCCTTGACTATTCGCACTATCCACATCCGGGAGGCCTATGGACCCCCCTGAGTCAGAGCTTGATTCATTCTTATTTCTTGGGGCCACAAGTAGTTTGGGGCTTTATTACTATTCTGTACTTATGCCATGTTACTGCTTTATTTAAGATTGTGCGCGGAGCACCTGTACTGTTTTGGATTGTGGAATGTTTTCGCGGTATCGACAAGCCCAGTCACATTTTCGGGTTCCCAGTCGTTTACAGCCATTGACACAAACCTTGGGTCCGTCTCGGAGCCGGCCAACT
The DNA here is from genome assembly GCA_910589775.1 of Avena eriantha. Taxonomy (NCBI): domain Eukaryota; kingdom Viridiplantae; phylum Streptophyta; class Magnoliopsida; order Poales; family Poaceae; genus Avena; species Avena eriantha. The sequence goes on from OU342742.1 coordinate 404,454,998, forward strand.
TCGTTGCGGGTAGCTTAATGGGGTGGCCCCCTGAAATATTTCTGAATCCTGTGATTGCTTTGTCGTGAATGCCTCGTTGGGTTTTGATTTGGTTTTTCCGAGGTTGATCGAGTGTGTGTTGCTATTCGTGCACCCCTGCAGGGTAAATCTTTCTGAAAGCCGTGTCCGCGGTTATGGACGACTTGGAGCACAGTTTCTCGATCATAGACAAGTATAACTAAAGTACCGCTTTTAATTTGACTAAGTACTTGACTAGTAAATAGCGCAATACTCATGGAATGGATAATAAAAACTGCCAACGGATGATGGGGGTTGTTCGTCCGCTTCCTCGTTGGTAAGCGAGGAGGAGGATGGATCTGTTAACTATACTGTTATAACGGTTGATCTTAATTCACGGACTTCCGTCTATCATTGGTTAGGCGGAAGGTTAGCGAGTCTCTATAGAATTGTTAGGTATTATCTTTTGCTGCAATTGCGTCACCCCAGGTTGTGTCCCCTTTAGTGGCATAAAGACTTGCTGAGTACCCCTAGGGTCTCACACGATAAATTGTTGATTCAGATGAACAGGTGTACCCGCAAGATGGATACTGGGTGGAAGAGTCAGATGATGTTGGCAACGATCATTTGGTGTAGAGATTCCGGGAACGGGGATCCGTGTGATCTGTGGGCGGGATGTGTTTATTTATGGGGCATCTTATGCCAATTTGCTTCTTATCCGTACTCAGATCTTGTTTCCGCTTCCGCCTGATTCTCTGATGTGTGATGTATGAGGAGCTATCCTAAATTATTATATCTATCTAGGATATTTGGATCTTGCCGTATGGCGTTGCAATATTTCTATTTCTTTTAGATGGAATGGCTCTGATGTACTGTTGTATGTGGCTTGCATACATACTCACTTGTGTATGTAGTTGATCCCTTCGCCTGCCGATTACGCCGCTCGTTCTTGTCCCGTTGTTTGAAAGTGGTTAGGACGGCCGAAAGGTCTACCGTGAGTGGCCCTGGGCCCCACCGTACTATTTTAACCACTTTCGATCATCTAGGCATTAACTAAGAGCGTAATTCACCGAGGTAGTTACAATTGGTATCAGAGCCATCCCGCCCTTCAGGGTCTCAGCCAAAATGGTCGTTGTCTGTCTAGCAAATATTTTGGTAGTTATGTATACTAGGGAAAAACAAACGTGAGAGTAAGATTGCTTCCATTTTTCTTCTTACCCACCCACCCATCATTTTCTGGTAAGGAAGTGTAACGTTTTCAATCCTCTTCTAAACTTCAAACTAGGATTCACGTGTTCTGGGTTCCGTAGGACCATAGGTTATGTTTGTGTGTGTGTGTGTGTGAATTCCTTGTCTATCTGTTGCATCCAAATGTTAGCACTATCTGCCTTTTGGTTATCAACTGTTGGTACATTCCCTACCGACAGTCCTTTGTAAACCGACGCGATCTATTCTGATTCGTTGTACACCGATGCGATCTATCTTACTCTTTGTTATCCGACGTTATCTTGTTGGGGTGTTCTTTTCCGTAGTTACCAATCTTTAGGTTCACCTTAAGAAGAAGTTGTTGGGATATGTGTTTTACTGATTCATGTGCGAAGTAATGATTTGAGTGCGGGATGGAGTCGCGACCATACCACTACTTTTGTCATTTGCTTTTGTATATTGAACTAGTAGAGTTGCTAATCTTGATTCGTTAAGTGGTTTTGCGCATTTAGTGGTATTTTAATGCCAAAAATTGCGGAAATTTTTTTTTTCGTTGTTAGTTTGTATACCACACTCCTTGTTCAGTCGTGTGTGTTATGCTTAATACCTTCTAATTTCCTTGAACTTTGTTGATATTTTAATATCACCTCAGTGAATTGCATTCCTTAATCTTGATTAATTCCATTTTGGTACTATTTTGGATTATTATCATTCTCCATTATAGTACTGACTTGTGTTTTATATCAATCACAGGATGGCACCACCACGCCGTTCTGAGGAGGATATACCACCTGAACTTGGGGCCGCTTTGGCAAGTATTGCAAATGCTTTGGGCACTATGCAGCAAAACCAGCAGCGCTTCGAGGAAAGTGTGAGGAGGAATGAGTTTGCTCCGCTACCTCCACCTCCCAAGCGAGGAGACATCAAGAGTTTTCTCAAGTTCAACCCACGCCAATTTGAGGTGTCTGATCAGCCACTTGATGCGGATGATTGGCTTCGTGAAGTGTCAAGGTTGCTCATCACTGCGGATGTTCCCGAGCAAGAATGGGTCAAGTGTGCTACTCACCTTCTGAAGGGAGATGCAGCTCTCTGGTGGGAAAATTACCTCAAGGCAGATCTTTCTGGTTTTCAGCCTACTTGGGAGCGGTTCACTGCTGCTTTCAAAGAGCAATATCTGTCAGAAATTGTCATGGAAAGGATGAAGGAAGTGTTTCTCAACCTCAAGCAGGGCACTGATAATGTCAACACCTACATCAGAAACTTCATGAACCTCTCTCGTTATGGTGGCGATGAGATCTCTGATGACAAGAAGAAGCAAAAGAGGTTTCGGCAAGGCCTCAATGCTTCCATCAAATATGCAATCACTCATGCAAGGCCAGCATCTTTCCTGGAACTTCAACACACAGCTCTGCAGGAAGAAGCAAGTAGGCAAGTGTTTGAGGAGTCAAAGAAACACAGCCGTGATATAGCAAGCTCTTCTGCTATGACAGCTCCTTCTAAGCGTCGTGTCTGGGTTCCTAACACCCCACCGTCGCTCCCTGCTCCACCAAGACCTTCAAGCTACGCACCAAGGCCACCAAACTCCTTCACTGCGGCTCCCAGGGGCTACAACCACAACTACCCTGGAGCGCCTGGCGGAGTCCCTAGCTACATTGCTCCACGTCCACCTGGTGCTTGTTATACTTGTGGAAACACCGGGCATCAGCAATGGAATTGTCCTATGAACAACAAAGCTCTTCCACCACCACCTCCAAGACCTGCGGCAAGTGCTCCTATGATTCGTGCACCCCCACCTCGGGCTCTCAACATCAACACTAAGCCGGGATCTACGGTTGCTCGTGCCAACTGTGTCAACGCCGCTCAAGCTGAGCATGCTCCTGGAGTTGTGATGGGTATGCTTCCTGTTAACTCAGTTCCTGCACGAGTTTTGTTTGATTCTGGTGCTTCACATTCTTTCGTTTCTCACAAATTTGCAAATGAGCATGAGCTTGTTATCGACCAGCTGGATAAAAAGTTAATGGTTCTTTCTCCCGGGGCAAGATTGTTATCTACTAAGATCAGCCATGGCAATCAAATTGAGATTGGTGGTTCTTCGTTTCTGGCTTCCTTAATTATTCTGGGAAATTCTGATATTGATGTTATCTTGGGCATGGATTGGTTGACAGCAAATGCAGCTGTGATTGATTGTGCTGAACGTTCGGTTTCTCTGAAAATTCCTGAAGGCCATATAGTCTATTCTCCAAGTCTGACTCCTGCAATTCAGCTTTATTCTTTGGCAGCTCTGAATGATGATGCTATGGAAGGTATTCAGAGTGTTCCTGTAGTTTGTGAGTTTCCAGATGTCTTTCCTGAAGAGTTGCCAGGTATGCCTCCGGATCGTGAGGTTGAGTTTGTCATTGAACTTGAACCTGGCACCGCTCCTATCTCCAAGCGGCCTTATAAAATGGGTCCTGCTGAGTTGGCTGAACTTAAGCGTCAGTTGGATGAACAAGAGAAGTTGGGTTTCATTCAGCACAGTACTTCTTCTTGGGGTAGTCCAACCATCTTTGTGAAGAAGCGAGACAAGACTGATAGACTTTGTGTTGACTATCGGGCACTCAATGCTAAAACAATCAAGAATAAATATCCCCTTCCGCGGATTAATGATCTCTTCGATCAGCTAGCCGGAGCTGTGGTATTCTCTAAACTTGATTTGAGAAGTGGTTATCATCAAATCAAGATCCGCAAGGAAGATGTTCCCAAAACAGCTTTCACCACTCGCTATGGCCTGTATGAGTACACGGTCATGTCTTTCGGTCTAACCAATGCACCTGCCACCTTCTCGAGGCTTATGAACTCGGTTTTCATGGAGTATCTTGATAAGTTCGTTGTGGTCTATCTGGATGACATTCTAGTCTATTCTAAGTCAAAAGAAGAACATGAAGAACACCTTCGTTGTGTCCTAAACAAGCTTCGTGAGAACCGCCTGTATGCAAAGTTCTCCAAGTGTGAATTCTGGCTGCCTCAAGTCACCTACCTTGGTCACGTTATCTCTGCCAAGGGCATTGCCGTCAACCCAGAAACTATTAAGACAATTATGGAATGGCTTCCACCCATAAATGTCAAAGAAGTCAGAAGTTTCCTTGGTTTGGCCAGTTACTGTCGTCGCTTCGTTCAAAACTTCTCAAAAATTGCGAAGCCTCTTACCGATCTCCTCAAGAAAGGCAAGAAATATCTTTGGACTCCTGCATGTCAAGCAAGCTTTGAAACACTCAAAGAGAAGCTCACTTCCACACCAGTCTTAGTTCCTCCAGATACATCAAAGCCTTTCCAGATTTTCTGTGATGCTTCATTGCAAGGATTGGGTGCGGTCCTTATGCAAGAAAAGCAAGTTGTTGCTTACGCATCTCGTCAGTTGAAGACGCATGAGATCAACTATCCTACACATGACCTCGAACTCGCAGCAGTTGTCTTTGCTTTGAAAGTATGGAGGCATTACTTGCTGGGCAACCGTTGTGAGATCTTTTCTGATCACAAGAGTCTGAAGTATATCTTCACACAGCCTGATCTCAACCTTCGTCAGAGGAGGTGGATTGAAACAATCAATGACTTCGATTTGACCATCAACTACACCCCGGGCAAAGCTAATGTCATGGCAGATGCTCTCAGCCGAAAAGCTTATGTCAACAACCTCATGGTGGAAGAACAACAGCCTCTCTTGTGCGAGGAATTCCGCAAGCTCAACCTTGAAATTGTGGATCAAGGTTATCTTTTGAACCTTCTAGCAACACCTCTCTTGGAAGAAAAGGTCCGTTCCATTCAGCTTGGGGATCCTTACACTAAAAAGATCATCTCCAACATTCAGCTTCCGAAGTATGAGTCTTTTCACGTAGACGACCAAGGCACTCTTTTCTTTGAACACCGGATGTTTGTTCCGAATTTCCCGGGTTTAAGGGAGCAAGTTCTCAAGGAGGCGCATGATTCTGTTCTTTCTATCCACCCTGGCAGCACTAAGATGTACATGGACTTGAAAACACAATATTGGTGGCCTGGTTTGAAACGATATTGTGCCAAGTATGTCTCGGAGTGTGATGTCTGTCGTAGAGTTAAAGCTGTCCATCAGAAACCTTCCGGTCTTCTACAGCCATTGAAGCCTCCGGAATGGAAATGGGAGAAAGTAGAGATGGACTTCATCACTGGTTTTCCAAGGTCGCAAAAAGGCAACAATGCAATCTTTGTTGTCATTGACAGGCTTTCCAAAGTAGCTCACTTCTTTCCAGTCAAGGAAACAATTTCTGCAATTCAGTTGGCTGAGCTCTATATCAACAGAATTGTCTCTCTGTATGGAGTTCCTCTTGAGATCAGTTCAGACCGTGGAAGCATCTTCACTTCCAAATTCTGGGGAAGTTTCCAAAATGCTTTGGGAACAAAGTTAAACTTCAGCACAGCTTACCACCCTCAGTCGCAAGGACAAGTTGAAAGGATCAATCAGATTATAGAAGATATGCTCCGTGCTTGCGTTATCTCTTTTGGCATGAAGTGGGAAGAATGTCTTCCTTATGCTGAATTCTCTTACAACAACAGTTTCCAGAAAAGTCTAAAGATGGCACCATTTGAGGCTCTCTATGGTCGCAAGTGCAGAACTCTGATGGGTTGGTCGGGCGCAGGTGAAAGATTATTGTTTGGCCCCGACATTGTAACTCAAGCGGAGGAGAAAGTTCACATCATTCTTGAAAATCTGAAGATTGCTCAAAGTCGCCAGAAGAGCAATTATGACAGAAAGCACACGGACATGGAGTATGTCCCTGGTGATCTCGTTTACCTTCGTGTCACTCCCATGAGAGGCACGCACCGTTTTGGTATCAAAGGAAAGCTGGCTCCTAGATACATCGGTCCTTTCAAAATTCGTGGAAGAAGAGGAGAAGTTGCTTATGCTCTTGAGCTCCCTGAACAACTCAAAGTCCATGATGTTTTTCACATCTCTCAACTCAAGAAGTGCTTCAAGGATCCCGGCAGGACCGTGGACCATGAACTCATCAATCTCCAAGAAGATCTATCTTATCAAGAACACCCCACAAAAATTCTTGAAGTCGCAGAAAGAAGGACTCGCAACAAGTCCATCAAGTTCTGCAAGGTGCAGTGGTCGCACCATTCCGTTGATGAAGCAACCTGGGAACGTGAAGATGAGCTCCGTGCCAAGTATCCTACCCTCTTTGAGTCTTCTTCTTCCTAGAATCTCGGGGCGAGATTCCTGTTTAGTGGGGGAGAGTTGTAGCACCCCAATTGTCTAACAATTGGAATGCTACTTGTCCTAGTAAGATATTGGCTACTTCATATATATTATTGTTGCATCATAATTATAGCATGCTCATGTCATCATGCCACCTTGCATTTGAGCATCATATAAAACCCTTTTTCTTTTGGTTCTTCTCTCACATGCATTATTAATTGTATTTGCTTCTTGATATTATAATTGGCTTTTGATATATTGTCTAAATGCCCAAGTTGAGTTGGGGGCATATCTTTTATTCCATTCCACCACTTTTCTTTCTACCACCCTATAATTCCACCATCCCATTAACAATGAGCTTGGCTTTCTTTTCTTTGATATTTTAATTCTAGCTCATGTAGTTTGGGGTGGATCAATCTTCTAAATTCTTGTGCTTGGTTTTATCTCCATTTTTGGAAATGCATAAGAATAATGCCATCATATTATTATTGTTGTCACAAAATAAATAATGGCATTATTATTTTTGCATGGGCCATGCAAGCTTCTCCACCACCTTTTACTTCCTTTGGTTTTCTTTGGTTTGAGTGGATCTTATCTTGGGAAAACCATCTACCTACCATTACACCATCCTCATATTCTCATCCATATCATCTTCCTTATTATTATTTCTCCATGCATGAACCATATGAGGCCTATTCCATAATTCATTTCTTTTTCTTTTTCTTGGAATCCTTTTTCACCTCCACCTCATGTTAATTCAAGCATTGCAATGTTCCACTTGAGTTGGTCTTCCCCACATTCTTTTCTTTTATTTTTCTTTATCTACATGTATGATCACATGAGAACCTCTCCATCTGATTCTTTTCTCCCTTTATCTTTCTTTCTTGTCTCTCTTCCACATGAGGTCATGCAAGCTCAAAGCCCTCATGGATCTTCTTGTGTTGGCCTCATACTCAAAATTAAAATCTAAAACCTAATAAGACCTAACCTAACTAGTTCTCTCTCTCTCTCTAAATTTCTCCTAAACCCTCTCTCTCTCTCTCTCTAGCTTGGTCTACATGCCAAGCCCCTCTCTCCCCTGAACCACCACCTCAGCCACCTCCTCCCTCTCTCCCTGGCCCACCCAGCTAACCCTAACCCTAGCTAAACCTAACCCGAGGCCATGTCTAACCCTAGCCCGACCTACTCCCTCCCTCTCTTCTCTCTCCGGCCAAGCCAGCCCCACAAGCCACCACGCCGCCTGGTCCACCTGCAGCCCCACCTGCCGCGCCGTCCAGCTCCAGGACCAGCCCCAGCCTGCTCGCCCACGTGCCCGGGAGAAAGGAGGAAAGGGCCGAAGCCCCTTTTTCCATCTACCCCGCTCCCACCTGCCTCCCCTCTCTCCCTCTCACTTTCCCCTCCTCCTCCCGCCTCTCTGGCCTCGCCCAGATCCGCCCCAGAGCGCCCCCTCCTTCCCCTTCTTCTCCACCGTCGTCCCCACCTGCCGCCAGTCACCGCCGTCTACCGCCGCCATCTCCTCGTTCCGGCCGTCAAGCTTGTCGTGGAAGTGGCCTGGCAGATCGAGGACATCCCCCTGCGTCGCCCAGTACACGTCGTCGCGGAGGAGAAGCGCCAGCATCGCCGGAAACGTCGACGCCCGACGCGAAACCCTAGCCGACGGGACGCCAGCGACCTCGCCGATCCGCCGCTCCTCGCGCCGATCCAAGCCCACCAGCGAGCCCGCGGTGAGCATCCCCTCCTCCCTGACATGGTCCGCTTTGCCGTACCGCCCTAGCGCCGCCGTTGTCTTTGTCGAGCACTCTCAGTGCGCTAGAGCTCGCCAACGTCTGCAAGTTTTCCCCGCGCCGCAGCAAGCCTATCTAGTCCCCCGCCACCCTCCTGACATCTGCCCGAGCCAGCCGCACCGGTCAGCCCCCTCCGCGCGCACTCCCGCGGCCCGGGATCGAATCCCCGCTCCGCCCGCGCACGCGCCTGCCGCCAGACGGAGGAAAACGATAAACAGTACGGGCGCGTGGTCGATTTGCAAAAAGCCCCTCCCCTTTTTGATTACTGCGACCCGCGCTCCTTTCAGCCCCACCTGTCAGCCGCGCTAGCACCTTTGCAGAAAACCCCTCGGCTTTTCCCGGCCGCAACCCGCGGTCCAGCCGGCGACCCACCTGTCAGCCCCTGTCTCCCGCTTCGCTGGCACGTGGGCCTTCCGCCGCTGGTCCCGCCTGTCAGCGTCAGCGGCTAGCCAGAGCCCGCGTGGCAAAAGTGTGTCTCGCGCGCGTGGCCCCAGTTCGCGCAGGCCCACCCGTCAGTGACTGGGTCTGAGTTTGCCTGGGTGCAAAAAGTATTTCTCCGTATCTGTTTTTATTCAAATCTTTTCCAAATTAATTTAAATTCAATTCTTTTCAGATTCAAATAATTTTTAAAATACAAATCCAAATAATACAAATAATATATGTTTTGGAATCAGAAAAATGTGAGGAATTCAAATATGCCCTTCAAATTATATTTTGAACACTTTAAATTTCGAGTAGATTAAAATTACAAGAAAATGCCCTCTTTACTTAATTAATTAATAACTTTTGTTTTATAACTCCAAATTTGACAAATAATATGTCTAAATCGATCAGCGCGACGAGCCCGTTCTATTTATGCAATCCTTGTTCTGAATTGAAGCATGCATCATGTTGTCATCTAAAATCTGAACCGTTTAAGACAATAAAACTTGGGCAAATAAATGATAAAATGCTTTACTTCTTGTATCCACACCTCACCTTTGCCGTGCTACTTCAATGCCATGTAAATTGTGCATCATTCATCATGGCATGCTTGGTTGCTTGTTGCATTTCAATTTATATGCTTGCGCACTTTATTTATGTTGGCCCTTGTTTGTTTGGTTCTTCTTCGAATAGACGCCCAGCAGGAGAATTATCAGGAATCACAGGAGTATTACCCAGATCCATCTCCCGCTTCAACTGAGCTGCCAGGCAAGCACTACCACATGCTTGCATACATACAGTACCTATTGCCTCTATCTTATTCTTGCATCATTGAGTCGCGATTGCATTAAATTGAATCCCAAGTACTGCATAGCCTTTACTTTTAAACCACATTAAGCCTGTTCCGGTCCCATGAGCCATTACTACAGGGGTTGTTTGAGCCATGCGAGTCGTAGAAAAGCATGAGTAGGGTATGTGAGTGTCGGATGGATAACGAGGTACCTAAACAACATAACCTGAGTAGTAATGGGATAACTAAAGAAAGAGGCACCGGTGGGCAATATCTGCTATTTGGTTTTTCATGCTCACTTGTGTCCCGTAGGACCCCGAGTACTTGATTCCTGTTCCTTGACTATTCGCACTATCCACATCCGGGAGGCCTATGGACCCCCCTGAGTCAGAGCTTGATTCATTCTTATTTCTTGGGGCCACAAGTAGTTTGGGGCTTTATTACTATTCTGTACTTATGCCATGTTACTGCTTTATTTAAGATTGTGCGCGGAGCACCTGTACTGTTTTGGATTGTGGAATGTTTTCGCGGTATCGACAAGCCCAGTCACATTTTCGGGTTCCCAGTCGTTTACAGCCATTGACACAAACCTTGGGTCCGTCTCGGAGCCGGCCAACTTCGTTGCGGGTAGCTTAATGGGGTGGCCCCCTGAAATATTTCTGAATCCTGTGATTGCTTTGTCGTGAATGCCTCGTTGGGTTTTGATTTGGTTTTTCCGAGGTTGATCGAGTGTGTGTTGCTATTCGTGCACCCCTGCAGGGTAAATCTTTCTGAAAGCCGTGTCCGCGGTTATGGACGACTTGGAGCACAGTTTCTCGATCATAGACAAGTATAACTAAAGTACCGCTTTTAATTTGACTAAGTACTTGACTAGTAAATAGCGCAATACTCATGGAATGGATAATAAAAACTGCCAACGGATGATGGGGGTTGTTCGTCCGCTTCCTCGTTGGTAAGCGAGGAGGAGGATGGATCTGTTAACTATACTGTTATAACGGTTGATCTTAATTCACGGACTTCCGTCTATCATTGGTTAGGCGGAAGGTTAGCGAGTCTCTATAGAATTGTTAGGTATTATCTTTTGCTGCAATTGCGTCACCCCAGGTTGTGTCCCCTTTAGTGGCATAAAGACTTGCTGAGTACCCCTAGGGTCTCACACGATAAATTGTTGATTCAGATGAACAGGTGTACCCGCAAGATGGATACTGGGTGGAAGAGTCAGATGATGTTGGCAACGATCATTTGGTGTAGAGATTCCGGGAACGGGGATCCGTGTGATCTGTGGGCGGGATGTGTTTATTTATGGGGCATCTTATGCCAATTTGCTTCTTATCCGTACTCGGATCTTGTTTCCGCTTCCGCCTGATTCTCTGATGTGTGATGTATGAGGAGCTATCCTAAATTATTATATCTATCTAGGATATTTGGATCTTGCCGTATGGCGTTGCAATATTTCTATTTCTTTTAGATGGAATGGCTCTGATGTACTGTTGTATGTGGCTTGCATACATACTCACTTGTGTATGTAGTTGATCCCTTCGCCTGCCGATTACGCCGCTCGTTCTTGTCCCGTTGTTTGAAAGTGGTTAGGACGGCCGAAAGGTCTACCGTGAGTGGCCCTGGGCCCCACCGTACTATTTTAACCACTTTCGATCATCTAGGCATTAACTAAGAGCGTAATTCACCGAGGTAGTTACAACCAGTAGGCGCTGCAACCCTCGCCATGCCACAACCACGGTGGTCCAAAGGAAAAGAACGGCAACGCTGGGCACCACCACACCGCCAGACCACCAACACAACTCAATGGGGTTGCCAGAGCATGGCACTGTAAACCCTAGCCACCAGAGAGAAGATAGGGTGGCCAGAAGAGTGCTCTAGTGGCAAATCGAATAGGACTCGTCAATGTGGCATCATCGACCGAGTCAGCAAGAACGACAACGACGACTGGAGTGGCCAGAGTCAGTCGTAATCAGAGGACAATGGCGGCAACACCCATAAGTCGCTAGAGGAGGAAGAGAACGGGAGGGGTGAGCGCGTGCTGTGGGTATGCATCGGTTGACCCAGAACATAGCGACATGTTTAACCCAATGGGCGAGGCCCAGGTTCAAAAAAGAAAAGAAAAAAATCATAAAATATTAAATTACAAAAATACCGTTATAGTATTTAGGCTCTAGAAAAATAAAGAAAAATCCTAAAAATATAAATTATATATCTAAATGTTCATAAAAATGTGAACTATTCAATAAACATATCATCTTGTATTTTAAAATGATAAAATTTAATTTGATTATTTAGAATGCAATAATTCCTTTATGGAATTTTCTAAAAATAGGGATAATACCTAAAAATAAGTAAATTTCATTTTTAAGATCCTAAATAAATATGTTATGTAAGAAAAATACTAGTTTGTATTTTAATTTGATAAAATTAAAATGTGTATTTGAAAACACTTATTCCTTTATGGAATTTCAATAAAATAAGAGTAAAAGTGAAAAATAAATAAAAACCACTTTTAAGATCTTGAAAAGGTATATTTTACTAGAAAAATACTGATCATGTTATTCCAAAAGGTTTTAAGATTTCTAAAGTAATAAATCCTTAGCTATCTATTTTATTCAAATAAAATAATTGTTTTATCATAAGTTAACTCTTCAAAATTATTTCCTGAGTGAGAATAAACGTATAATCATATAAAATATTGTATTTCTAAAAAGAATCCATGATGTATAAATACTAAACCTAAAACCATAATTATGATTTATATTAAAACCTAATTGTAAATTGCTAATTATTTAATACACCTTTAGAGTCTTAAATCCACTATAACCAATAACTTCAATCTAACCTTTAGCATCATTCACTTACATTAGGGATGAATGATCTCATTTCTTTAACCATACTTAACATAACTTTACAGCCTAAAAGGAGTTAAGCAAACTATATAATGACTAGCTAACTGCTCGTGTGATGCTACGGCTGCTCTAATGCATGTGGCACATGCAAATCTAAAATATACATAAATATTTAGTCGGGCTTCTTATGAAATGTGTCATTTCAGTTCTTCTATCTCTTTCATCGCCGCCATCATGACAAAACGTATTTTTATCTAGCATCCAAACCCATTATATCCACGTTACACTGCAACGAAGAAACACCCCCTAGGCATTACTCCTAGCCATAGCCATATCTCTCATGCTGGTGCAACTTGCCGATGTCGGGTGTGTTCGGTTTAGGAACGAAGTAGAATGGAATGCCATGGTGGGTCGGTTTCGTTCCTGTGTTGGTTTGTGTAAAAAGAAGGAACAAATAGTTCCATTTTTTGTTTGGTTGGGGGAATTAAAGAGTAGAATGGAACGAGGTTAAAGTTAATCTTTGTAAAATATCATAATTAACAGCGACAGATAGCTTTTTTAATCTCAAAATCATAGTTAACTACGTCTAATTTTCTTTTTAATCTCAAAATCATAATTAATATCATTTTTTAGGTTGAGGGAATTTAGAGAGCAAAATAGATGTCTCAAATCGTAATTAACAGTGGCAAATAGACTTTTTAATCTCAAAATCATAATTAACAACGGTCAATTATTTTTCAGCTGAATTATTGGAGTGGTTCGTAATTAACAACGGCTAATTAACAGCCATTCCACCACATTCCACCGATTCGGTGGAATGGGTGCATTCCGCATAGGCGGAATATTCCATTTCGAGGAACCACTCGATTCTGTTCCATTCCATAACCGAACACAAGAATTGGCTCTAGGTGCGGAATGGTTCTGTTCCATTCCACTTGGTTACAGGAACCAAACACACCCTAAGGATCAAGAAGATGTGTGCGGATCCCTAGATGGAGCACAGCAGGGAGGGATCATTGCGAGTACTCCACTCATTTGCAATTCTAAAATAGGAAATGCAGTACTACCTCTATTCTGGTATATTAGGATAATACGTACTTCTAGAAAAATAGTTTGACCGTAAATTTGGTCAGTAAAGTATAAACTATATTTAACAAAAATTGTATCATTAGATTGATATTCAAAACACGCTTCCAAATGTATAATTTTTATGACATTTGATTCATATAATCTATACCTAATAATAAATGTATGAGCGTTTCTCATAGTTCCTACACTTTTTAGGACCGTTTTACCCCTACCATTGAACCAATTTACTAGACTGCCACCACCAGGTGATTTACGGTTCGTTTTTATGCAGACGCCACCGCCATCGGAGGCCTACTCCCCACTCCCCAAACCATCCATAATTGATAAGCCGCCGCCCCTGGTTGACCTGAGTGGTCGACGGAGCGATGTCGAATAAACGCCCGAACAATACATCTTCGGTCACAAGGCTCAAGCTCAAGCAACCAGTGGTCATGAGAGCAAGGGCAATAGTAGAGTCATCTGTTGGCTATAAGCCATATCCATGTCATCTTGAGTCAATCTAATATCAAATATGTACAATAGTTAGAAGTAAAAATATACTATTTTATTAATGTATGACCCACTTTTCACTCTCACATAGTGTCTAGGAGCACGTGCTGCAGCTGACTCTTAACTAAGCACCCACTCCTCTTCTCGCTCCTCTTCTCTCTCATCCAACTAAGCATAAATATACTATTTTAAGTCCTATAGTCTGCTCACTAAATCTTATTTTACTTTCTCTGATCAGAACCCAGCACATCTGAACAGTACCACCCGGCCTCAAGCGTAGGCGACCAACGGCTAGGACCAGGACCAGGACCCACGCTGCATGCCTCTCGTAGGCATCTCCACCACATCCACTCCACTACGCCCAACTCCAACCAGCCTCAATGGCTAGGTGAGCCGTAGTAACCTGATTTGGTAGTATGCCCTAATTTTTCAATCTGTGGAATTATTCCCCTTCTCTTTTCACATATAAATTTGGTCAAAATCAAATAGCATGTTTATTGACTCTTGCAGCAATTTGAGCCCACTGTAAGTTAGGCTAGGTTCTTTTTTCCTTTGGCCTTTGGCTCCCTGTACTTCGTAATGTGTGAACTTTCTGCAACATTGCACATGGGTTAGATAGTTTAATTGGAGCATGCTGAGTTTATCACGTGTTCAGCAAAAATCAAGTGGAAGCATGGTGCTCAAATGTACCAATATGGTCGCCGCTTCTGATCTTCAAAGGTTCACATAAGACAAGCAATGCGGATCAGACAAGCATGCATCCGCATCATGAATTTGTCTGATGGATTAGGACTGAATTTTGTTTCTTTTGTCCAAGGTACATGGTGTGACAAGTATTTTTTATAGAGTGCCATCTGTCTCCCGAATGCTTGGAGTAGATGATACTTGTTCCTATTAGTTCTTGTTGGTTAAACCAATTGTTCTGACCTTTCCGTTTAAATGACAATTGCAATTTCAGCTGCTTATAGGCGTTAGCGTGGTATAAAAAACATACTACTATGTCACAATCCATGTATTAATTTTGAAGTAAAATTGTTTATTGCAAAGGTTCTGTGTCAGTGTCATTATTCTTATAGCTAACCGAGCATTTCAATGTGTGTTGGAGAGTGGGGGAACATTTTGATGGATCATGAGCGGTTTTGATGAAACATGAGCGATTGGTCATTTTTCATGAATATCCTATTGGTGAGTTGTGGTTTCTACCATTTAATATATGTTGAATTCTTGCCAATTTGTGTATCTTGCTAAACCCACTATATTCCTTCATGTTGTTTTCTTGATATTTCTGACTATTAAGATACGTCTTGATAGTTTTATCAAATGTTAGATGGCTTTTGAACAGTAGTTATGCTTCTGCTATTTTGATATTTTTCGTGGAAACCTATAGCTATCAAGAGTGCAACGGACATTCGAAAGAGCATCGTGCAATTTCTTCGGATACGACAACTCTGCTCTTGTACTCTTGAGGGGTGTTGCGCTCCCAATGACACCGACAGTTAGTTTCTCTTGTTTGCAGATGCATTTTTCTTTCAAGTTTTATATTTGAATATTTTCATATGTGAAGTCTAGATAATTTACCTTGTATGACGAAGCTGCAAGATTTTGACTACTCGTACATGTTAGTATGCAAGGTCAACTCCTTTTATTGACAGTAATAACCATACTTCTTTGAAGTTAACTCACACCATGAGTATTTTTGAAAGGGCCAGAGCCAGCCTTATTAAGGGTGTAGCAAACAAAAAATGTACAAAACGAACAAGCTTGGCAAAACAGTTGTTCTAATAATGCACATGTATTTATATGTGGGCATGTTTCAGATAGTTGACTTCAGGTTTGCAAAAATGTTGGAAGGTGATAGGACTTGCATAGTGGCGAGCTGAGCTTCTTAGCGAGCTTAGTGATTTTGGTGCGGGAGAGGGGAGGATGGGAGCAAGCTGAGTTGGAAGAAAACATTCAAATATAAAAAATGTACCCTTGATTGTTTGGGGGAACATTATACTGCTATAATAGCAACGATCTTCTCTCTCTTGAATGTAGATGACGCCAAAAGCAACATTTCAACTCGCCGTGCAAGATTAAAAACTGCCAAGGTGCAAAGATGTGGAGTGCCACCAATTTCCAAGAAAACTGAATATCGGCTCCCAATCAAAAATATCTGGTTATCAGGGAACTGGACAAATATTTCAGTTATTTTATTTTCATGAACTATTTAATATTTATTGACCAGGTGCAACGCACGTCACTCTTGCTAGTGTTAATTAAATTTACGGTTAAACTATTTTCTCGGAGCGTGTATTACCCTAATAATCCGGAATGGAGGTAGTACTATCTTCAACTTAGTCCATAAATGCCAGCTTTCATCTCACGCCTCCTCTTTCTATTCTCACCTTGCTAGAAGGGAATGAATTACTCCATTTTTAAAATATAAGATATTTTAGTTTTTTTTAAAAACACATGTATCTAGATGTTCACTTATTTTGCTTTAAACCTACACACCAAAGGTGTATAGATATATGTGTTTAGAAAAAGGATAAAACATCATAAATTTGTGAACGGAGGAAAGTATTACTGAAATTGGTCCCGAAGAGGAAAAACTATGTCGAATGAAAATATCGGTGTAAGTGAGCATCTTCCAACATTACACATGCCTCACTTGTAAAGTGGATATCTAAGTGTTAGCTAGAATTTTTGTTCCTCACCGAATTAAAAAACCGTGAACAGAAGAAAAATCTTCTCATGATCCATCTGTAAAAAATACAATCAGGTAATAGTACGTGCATCACCGTTTCAAAAACAATAGCATGTACATCACCGGAACATGTCAGAAGCAATTATAAGTACTCCTCCATTCCAAAATAAGTAACTTGTATTTGTTTAGATTCAAATATATTTCATACTAAAACAAGTCTAGATACATACGAATCTATTCAAATCCAAGTCACTTATTTTAGGACGGAAGGAGTATTTGAAACACACCATATTGTCGATGAATTCGGAATACCAATTAACTAAAAAAGAAAAGAGACAGCTGCGGCTAGTCTCCTTCCTAAACAAACGCAGCCGCATGTTTGTCCTCTCTCAGACCAAAAATCACCAGCAGCTTAGTGTTAGCAGCCCTACTGACATGGGCCTGAATCAACAAAGAACGAGGCCCACAAGACTCAAGCAGCCCAATCGGCGCCACATTGGGCCAGAGTGGACAACCTGAAGCGGTGCAAGCTCCAGGACTACATAACGCCGACCACGAACCACGACAGAACTATCATGGGAATCAACGACGAATACGGCGGCGGCTACGGCGACGGGAGCTGATCTCCCTGTAATAGCTAGCTACCAATTATTCAGAATTCCTTGTACTTGTACTCATAAGGATCTGTATAATTCCAACTCTATCCTAACATCTGGTATCAGATTCCAATCGATCCTCCCATCTACAAAATTCTCCACCCACCACACTGGAAACTCGTAGATCCACCTCCCAGCGACACCAACTCTTCGCGACCATGGATCCGGCGCTCAAGGAGTATCTGGATCGCATGACACGAGATTCCAAGGAGGTGAAGGACACGATGCTCGCCTGCCGTGAAGATTTCCGCGCCACGCAGAAGAAAGTGACGCAGAAACTTGATGCCCAGTCTGCACAGCTCTCAGATCTATGCAACTAGAAGCCGGATTTGGAGGCTCGCTTCGCCAAGCTCCAATCTACCGTCGCAGATCTCCATCGCGCTCAGCCACCACCTGCTGCGGCGCCATGTGGACAGGTGGCGCCGCATCTCGCCACCGCGTCCACTCCCTTCCACGATGGGGCAGTCCACGGGCAATTCGGCCTCGGCGTCGTCACTTCACCCGGGGGTCTATCGGAGGGGACGAGTGTGTCACCGTCGGTACCTCCGGTCACGGGTACGATCTCTTTGCAGAATCCCCTTCCAGCCACGACAGATTTTCAGTTAGTTCAGAGTCAAGTCATAGCTGGTCTCGGCACACACGCTCCCAATTTTCCCTTCCCACCGTTCACAGGCGATAATCCTAATCTCTGGATTACGCTCGCGGAACACTATTTCCACATGTATGCTATACACGAATCCTATTGGGTTCCCATGGCTATTCTTCATTTTTCCGGGGCAGCAGGCATATGGCTGCAATCCATTAGGAAGAAGATAGCAGTCCTTGAGTGGATTTCGTTCACGTCTTTGTTGTGTACCCGCTTTGGGCGCGACCGCCACCAATTACTCATTAGACAGTTTTATTCAATTAGACAAACCACCACAGTTGCAGAATACATAGAGAGATTTGATATTCTTATGAATCACTTGGTTTCGTATTCAGACACTACTCACCCATACTATTTTCTCACTCATTTTGTCGAGGGGCTCTGAGCCGACATCCGGGCTGTCGTTATGGTGCAGCGGCCAATGGACTTGGACACTGCCTGCTCGCTTGCTTTACTCCAAGAAGAAGTGGCAGAGGGTGAATGTACATCACCAACTCGACAGATTGAACACCGATACATCAAGATTCCAGCAAGGACAATACAACAACAGAGTTCAGCACCTCCTGCAACACCAGCAGGTCGTTCCACTGACAGCAGAGGCCTCGAAGCTGCACGCAACAGTGGGTCTGACAAAATCTCTGCTCTCAGAAATTTTCACCGTGCAAAGGGCTTGTGCTTCAAATGTGGGGAACGATGGGGGCCCGAACATTCCTGCCCTCAGACAGTGCAGATGCACATAGTGGAAGAACTGTTGGCTCTGTTCTCACAGGAAGAGGTGACTGGACCTGGCAGCCCAGAAACAATATATGAAGAAACAGAAACATCATGCTCAATTTCAGTCCATGCACTAACAGGGGCAGCTGCAGGGGTTTCTGGGGTTATTCTGTTACAAGCTTTTATCAAGCAACACGAAGTTTTGGTGTTGATTGACTCAGGCAGCTCTACCTCCTTCATCAACCATCAACTGGCAGTGCAATTACTAGGTGTACAACCTCTGCCCAAGCCGTGTAAAGTGAATGTCGCAGATGGCTCACAACATGCATGCTCCACATTCATTCCCAAGTGTCAATGGTCCTCGCAAGGACACCAATTCCTGACAGATCTCAAAGTGCTCCCTCTAGGCTCCTTTGATGTGATTCTCGGTATGGATTGGTTAGAGTCACATAACCCTCATATCGATTGGGTGGAGAAATCCCTTAGCATTGAGACATCTGATGGTATGATTCAACTACAGGGGCAACGGGCCGGGCATATCCAGTGTTCTGCGATCTCATCTTCGGAGTTGGCTTCAGTATGTCGCCAAGGCTGTGTCGCTCACTTAGTACACGTATATGCTCTTGACGGCGCTGTGCATACCAAAGAAATCACGCCTAAGGAAGTGCTGGCAATGGTGTCCCAGTTCGATGATGTTTTCGCTGAGTCCAACACACTGCCACCTAGACGAGATTGCGATCATCGTATCCCTCTAATTCAGGGCGCTCAACCGGTGAACATAAGAGCATATCAGCACAAACCGGAGCTCAAGTCAGAGATTGAGCGACAAGTGGCCGAATTACTAGAATCAGGGATTATTCAGAAGAGCACGAGTCAATTCTCATCGCCAGCCATTCTGGTGAAGAAAAAGGACGGCACATGGCGACTGTGCATCGACTACCGTGCTCTTAATTCCATGACGATCGTCAGCAAATTCCCTGTGCCAATCATCGATGAACTCCTCGACGAGCTCGCCGGCGCCCGCTGGTTCTCCAAATTAGACCTGCGCGCTGGCTATCACCAAATCAGATTAGCCTCGGGAGAGGAGTTTAAGACAACATTTCAAACACACTCTGGCCACTGGGAGTACACTGTGATGCCGTTTGGTCTTGCGGGCGCACCGGCGACATTTTTGGGAGCCATGAATACCACACTGCAACCACTTCTACGCAAGTGTGTGGTCGTCTTTTTCGATGATATCTTGGTATACAGTCGCAGTCTGCCAGATCACATCCGTGACCTCTCTTGTGTGCTGCATTTGCTTCGCCGAGACAGTTGGAAGGTCAAGAAATCCAAATGCTCTTTCGGCCAGCAAACAATTGCTTACTTGGGTCACACAATTGACAAGAATGGGGTTTCATCTGACCCATCCAAAATCAGCAAAGTGGCGCAGTGGCCTACACCAACTAATAGCAAGGAAGTTCGGAGTTTCCTCGGTCGCAGGGTACTACCGGAAATTCGTGAAGCATTTTGGCATAATTGCAAGACCTCTTTTTAACCTGCTCAAGAAACACAACACCTTTCTCTGGACCAGTGAAATAGACAAAGCATTTCAGTTGCTGAAGCAGAGTTTAGTGGAAGCACCGGTTCTGAAGCTACCAGATTTCAGCAAAACCTTTGTGATCGACACTGATGCTTGTGACATGGGGGTGGGTGCAGTACTACAACAGGATGGTCACCCAATTGCATATATGAGCAAGCCGCTGGGACCAAAGAATAGAGGACTATCCACATATGAAAAGGAGTGCCTCGCCATTTTAATGGCAGTGGAACAATGGAGAGCCTACCTGCAGCACCAGGAATTCGTGATTCGAACAGATCAAAAAAGCCTAGTCCACCTGGAAGAGCAAAGGCTGACAACAGTGTGGCAACAGAAAGCATTCACAAAGCTCCTAGGCTTGCAGTACAAAATCTGTTACCGCAAAGCACCAGAGAATAGAGCTGCGGACGCCCTATCGCGACGCTCCCATCAGGAGGATATCACCTTGCACACGATTACTGAATGTCAACCTGTCTGGCTTGATGAAGTAAGGGCGAGTTACCACCAGAATCCTCAAGCAACCAAATGGATACAGCAGCTGCAACAGCACCCAGACCCTAAGGGTCGCTTCTCCTGGCAAAACAACCTTCTGTACTTCAGAAATCGCATATGGTTGGGAGGGTCGGTTGAGCTTCAACAAAAAATTCTCACAGCATTTCATTCGAGCACAGTGGGAGGACACTCAGGGTTTCCAGCTACCTATGCTCGCCTTCGTCGTCTGTTTGCCTGGCCCAAGATGAAGACTCAGACCAAGGCGTTTGTCCAAGCATGTATGGTATGTCAACAAGCAAAACCAGATCGCAGCAAATACCCAGGCCTTCTCGAGCCTCTGCCAACACCATCTGAAGCTTGGCAGATGGTAACTATGGATTTTATCGAAGGGCTCCCCACATCCGGCTCTGCCAACAGTATCATGGTTGTTGTGGATAAATTCACACGATATGCTCATTTTATACCACTGCACCACCCCTTTACAGCAGCAAAAGTGGCAGCAGCATATCTGAACAACGTGTTTAAACTACATAGTTTGCCAAAGATAATGGTATCTGACAGAGACCCGATTTTCACCAGCCACTTCTGGCGTGAGCTTTTCGCACTCGCCGGCAATGAACTGAGGATGAGCTCAGCCTATCACCCACAGACGGACGGCCAATCCGAGCGTGTGAATCAGTGTTTGGAAATCTATCTACGATGCTTCACACACGCTTGCCCAGCTAAGTGGAGTCGATTTCTAGCCCTAGCAGAATATTGGTACAATACTAGCTATCACTCTGCCATCAAGATGTCCCCATTCGTGGCACTGTATGGGCACGAGCCTAGGCACTGGGGGATTGACTCAACTCATACATGTACTGCACCGTCACTGCAAGAATGGCTCGAGGAACGCAAGGTTATCCAGCAGTTACTGCAACAGAATCTCCAGCATGCACGCCAATACATGAAGAACCAGGCAGACAAAAGGCGTTCAGAACGAACATATAACCTGGGGGATGAGGTTTTCATCAAACTTCAACCGTATGTTCAGTCCTCTGTGTTCCGCCGTGCTAACAACAAGCTCGCATTCCGCTACTATGGGCCTTACAGTATCACAAGATGCATCAATCCGGTAGCATACGAAGTGGAGCTTCCCCCCGACTCAAGGATACATCCCGTGTTCCACGTATCTCAGCTTCGCAAAGTCCTCAAATCAGGTATGCCAAGATCGACTACCTTACCTGTTAGTTCTGATACAATTCCTGCACCTGTCGAGATACTGGGTCACCGCTGGCGCCTTACACCCACTGGGCGGAGGGAGCAAGTGCAAATTCGGTGGCCTCCTGACAGCGATCTGGATATCACCTGGGAGGACAAGCTTGAAATGCAGACGCGATTCCCAGATGCACTGGCTTGGGGACAAGCCCATACTCAAGGGGAAGGAGATGTTAGCAGCCCTACTGACATGGGCCTGAATCAACAAAGAACGAGGCCCACAAGATTCAAGCAACCCAATCGGCGCCACATTGGGCCAGAGTGGACAACCTGAAGCGGTGCAAGCTCCAGGACTACATAACGCCGACCACGAACCACGACAGAACCCTCCTGGGGATCAACGACGAATACGGCGGCGGCGACGATGACGGGAGCTGATCTCCCTGTAATAGGCTAGCTACCAATTATTCAGAATTCCTTGTACTTGTACTTGTACTCATAAGGATCTGTATAATTCCAACTCTATCCTAACACTTAGCCTGTCCCAACCCTCCACTACTTGCATCGGCCAGACCCTCCTCCTCCCCTACCCATCTCCACCACTAGCGCTGCCCTGGCCACCTGGTCCTCCCTTTCTTCTGATGAGCACTAGATCCGGTCAGAGATGAGAAGGGAATGCGAGAAAGGAGGCGAGGAGGGAGCCATCAAGGTCACGTATGGCGTTGCAAGGAGATGATCTGGAGGCAATGCGGCTGTGTGTGGCTGAGAAGAGATGGGGTATCTCGGAGCCGTCGCGGTTCTAGTGAGGCAGACTAGCGAGAAGATTGAGGCGGCTTAAATGGAGAGAGAGGCGCTGGGATGTGGAGCTCGAGCTCCCGCTTGGGAGGGAGGCAGTGAAAAGGACGTTTTTTAGTTATGCCATGATCCATTATCCAGGATTCACTCGTTGTTCATAATATTTTTTTGGCTCGTTTTAGCACTGATTTCCCAATTTTTTGAAGATAATATTTTGAGAAACAGAGAGATGTAGAGAATAGTTTGTAGAAGCTTAAAGGTAGAGACTTTGGCTGGTAAATATGCTTACACAGTTGTATCGTTCTATATGTTATAACTACATAATACTCTCCGATCCAAATTAGTTGACTTGGTTTTGTCTAGATTCGGATGTATCTAGCACTACAACAAATCTAGAGCATTTGAATCTAGAGAAATCCGAGTCAACTAATTTGGATCGGAGGGAGTAGTGGTTTCACCCATGATTTGTGCAATTAGTTTGGGAGCAACGGTGGATTTTTTTTATCTTTTATACTGAAACTCAACTTGGAGCATCATCTTTTGTACTCCCTCCGACTCAAAATAAGTGACTTGAGTTTGTCTAGATTCGCATGTATTTAAGCTTAAAATATGTCTAGATAAATATAAATCTAGATGAACCCAAGTCACTTATTTTGGGACGGAGGGAATACTGAAATTAAACTTAGATTTGCATTTGTAACCTAGGCACTGAATGTATGATGATTGGATGCTTATAATACAATTTAGATCCATGGTTTAATCCAATGCTTACTATATACCTCTTGTTTTCGTATGGACAGATGCTACACGCGGAAAAGACGGTAACAATCGAAAGATCACAGAAGAAGGGACATGTGCTCATGGAAGTGGATGACCGTAACCGTTGGCTAATGAAGGAATCTTTACTTTCCACTAAGCCACTTCACTTCGATACCTCTTTTGGTTGGCGTTTAATACATCTAAGAAGTGGTTTTGCAACAGTAGAACTATTACGTAATGCATCTTTTGTGTTTAATATATAGGGCACATCAGATTTAAAAGTCGGATTTGAAAGAGGACGAGATGTTGTTTGTCAATAACCGAAAAGGACTTGCTAAAAAACCCGGAAAGGTTCGTTCGATGTGGATTCTGCAAGTAGTAATAAATTCAGTATTTGGAAATGATAATCGACATTAAAAGACAGTAATAACCATGTACAAATAGACTCATTTAGCACATCCAGATTAGTGATGATGAGAATGATATCTATGGCAATGAACGAGATGGTCTCTGTGTCGAGGATGATGATGACGGCTATGGCGATGAGGGTGATGATATCAATGATAATGATGGTGATTATTAGTGATGGTGTCTCAAGTTTAGGGACAATTTGGCTTATGCAAATTGTTAGACCATCATATCTTAGTTACTATTATGTACAGTATTTCATTCAGCACTTACTACATGGATAATATACTTTTTGAGGTTATGTTAAATATGTAATTTGGTCATGTGTGGTTTGTGGTTGTGTAAATATGAGATGTTTTAAATATGATAATATTCTGATGTCCTTCCATCATGTGCAAGACCCCCAAGATGAAAGGAATCCATGAGTGGTGATCACCTCTCAACAGTAGGGATCCTGATGGGGCATATGCATCGCCGAATCATAATATGGCTGTGTTGTTGAAGTGAACTTCACATTTGTATGTAGGGAAGAAACTGAATGTACTGCATATACTCTAGAGTATTACACATTTACACTGTAGGGATCCAGCTTCTGATGTACATGCGCTACATATATTAAACTGATAAACCATGAAATGTGTTAGTACTTCGTAGTAAATTTGGTTGTCCTTCCAATTGATTCACAGACATTTCTTGAAGCAAACCAACAACATCAAAGCTTTTTTCCCAGTTTGAATACCATGTACTTCAGATGACAAGTGTCTAGAAGAAAACATTTCAGCTGATCAAAACCAACATCTAATTGATAGCAGCTTCTAATGCATATCATTTGTATATCACATTTCAGTATTTCAAATATGCTCATCTAAAAATATAGATTGTAGTAGCACTTTTGTACAGGCTATCAAAAACAAGATTTAAAAAAAGCTTACAAAAACAACTAGTACTAGTAGTACAAACTACTTAGTTAGTTAGCAGCATGTCCATAAACCAACATTGCTCTAGAAAGCTCTTCATCTCTCGCATTCAGCTCTCTTGCAGCACATGGAGCCAATCGATGTCCTGTTCAGGGAGCTAAAACTCGCAACACATCTGCAAGCATACTCATGTCTTCAACTTCACCACCAACCTGTGGTTTATTCGCATGCTCCAGATTCCTCTCTGGGTTGTCCCAATCATTAGCATTGGCAAATATTTAACTGAAAAATGGACCAAAATCAGAGAAGTACTCAAAACCCCAAAATATTGCAACACATATTGGCAGGGAGGTAGGAAATTACATGGCTAGTGACAAGCCTTGTGATATTTTCGAGACCAAAGCTACAGAAAACAAATGCATGATTTGTACCAGAGAGGAGAAGAACAAGAACTCAAGATCATTCCAACTCACATATCTTGCTAGAGTACTGTACTGCCATTTAGTCAATCTTATTGTTTCTATTAATAAACAAATGTCAACCATAATTTTATATATTAAAACAAATGTCAATCATAATTTTCTATGCTACAACATAGGGAACTTGCTCACCTAGCTACAACTGGCGTATCAACTACCAAGACCCGAATCACCCAGGTTTCATTGAAATACATTGCTTCTCATATTAATAAGTCTACAATAGTAACTCAATTTAGCGAGAGCATTCAACAAATTGATTACATGTTTGAGGAATAACAAAGTAAATTACCTCCGCAACAAAAGGTCGTTGTTTTCTCTAGCATTACGTGTGACTTGCATAACTGTTGGAGTGAGCTGTAAATAGATAATTTGTAGGGTCCAATATGTAAGATGTCGTAGCATTATAGAGAGTCTGGGAAGGATCGGGAGAAGTCGAGAAAATCTTATCCCTCCTCTTCCTCAAACTCTCCAAGCTGTGTAAGAAGAATCCAATAATCAATGAACTAGTGATTCCCGTGTGAAATCCTTCATGGTATCAGAGCAGGCAAATCTTGTGTGTTTTTCCTGTGGTTTTTTGCCCTTCGTTGTGTGTTGACTGCGGTGCTGTGTCGCCGGAAATACCAGGGAGAAATTCGTCGGCCGGCCGGCCGCAGAGCTGCAGGGGCGTTGGGGAGAGAAGCTGGTGGTCGTGGAGCTGTGGGAAGTCAGGGAGACAAGCTAGTTCTGTGCGTCCGCGGAGCTACGATAGCATCAGATCTTTACACCACAAGTTTGTTGAGGGTGTTGTGCTGCCCGCTGTTGATCTGCTGCTTCGTTCTTGTTTTTGTCTTTGAGAGTTCTTCTCCATCGTCCTCCTCCCTTGCAGCACCAAGATCCTTGCTGATCCTGTGTGATTCGTTTGGGGTGATTTGAAGATTGTGTCTTCTCCGATTTGGCAGCAGAGAAGGTACTATTCTATCCTCATGCATGTAGTTGTTCCCAGTGAAATTGTCCCGTGAGACTGAAGTTGGCCGCTGATTAGTGGAAGAAATCACCTCTAGTTGTTTGTTTGAGTCAAATTTTAAGCTATGGGAGACCCAATCAAAGAGACCTCAGGTGACAGTAGCATTGATAAAATGTATGAGATTTTCAGTAAACTGCTTGAACAGCAGCAGCAACATAAGGTAGTCCCAGAGATAGTCAAGTATGCTCTTGAACCCAATCCAGTGAGGCTATCAGGTCCAGGAAACTATGTTAGTTGGACGCGACATGCACAACTAATTCTGAGTTCTCATGGCTATGTGTGAGAGCGGGCACATGGCTTAATAGGATTGATAGAATACTCATACCAACAAGTTGCAACTTCTTTTCCGGAAGCTCATTCGAAAAGAACTCTAAGGTTAAGCGTGCTTGGCCTAGAGTAATTCTAGGATGGGTGACCGACCGGGAAGTGGGTAACCGGGTGCACACGAGTGAGGACAAAGTGCACAGAAAAGACTAGTGTTGGTCTGTGGGGCCAGTCTAGATATTCTATTAAGCTGCCAGGAGTGACACCCCCCGGATCCAGGAGTGGACGGGGTGTTACAAGTGGTATCAGAGCTGACCTCGCGGTTAAACGGGCCTATGCGGGTTAGTGGCGGGACATGTGGCGCATGGCGGGTGTGGCCCGGAGTGGACACGGCATGGCACATGTGTCGGCTCTGGACGCATAGACGCGTGCCAAGAGGGAACGTTCCTGGGGTGTGCTTGATCGATGAGGGCATCGATCTTCTAAAGGGTGGGTGTATGTGAGACCAAGCACATGGCTTAATAGGATTGATAGAATACTCATACCAACAAGTTGCAACTTCTTTTCCGGAAGCTCATTCGAAAAGAACTCTAAGGTTAAGCGTGCTTGGCCTAGAGTAATTCTAGGATGAGTGACCGACCGGGAAGTGGGTAACCAGGTGCGCACGAGTGAGGACAAAGTGCATAGAAAAGACTAGTGTTGGTCTGTGGGGCCAGTCTAGATATTCTATTAAGCTGCCATGAGTGACACCCCCGGGCCCAGGAGTGGACGGGGTGTTACACTATGAATATTTAATTGTCGATGATGATGATGAGAAGAAGATGAACAACAATATTAGTGGAAAGCAAATTAATGACAGAGTACTAGTCTGGATGCTAGGGAGCATGGAACCCATTGTTCGACAGCAAGTCGAAATCATGACAACTGTCTATGAAGTATGGGAAGCTTTAGAGAAACAATGTGCTGGTAAATCATACAAGATGCAGGCTACGCAAATTATGGATGAGCTGACTCACCTGAAGCAGGGTACAAAGTCAGTAATAGAATATGCTGGTGAGTTGAAACGGCTGTACAGGGACCTACATTATTATCACCCTTTCCAACCAGTTGACAAGAGAGACCTAGCCATTCATCACAAATGGTTTGAAACAATTGTGGCCAAGCTATTTTTGGATGGACTCAACCAGGAGCTTAACCTTCGTCGACAAATCATATTTTCTGAAATAGAATGGCCTAATATTGATGATATTATTTCTAGTATACTCGAGGAAGAAACTCGGTTGGCTCAACCTAAGGAGGATGATCTGAAACATGGAGATGATCGCGCGGCGCTATCTATGCAATACCGCCGTACTCCCAGGCCCTTTGGCAAAATAGACAAAAGAAAGTTGCTCTGTGAGCATTGTAAAAGAAATGGACATTTAAAGGACGAGTGTTTTGAATTGCATGGCTATCCACCATGGTGGGGTGAGAAAGGGAGGTCACGGACATTAGGAGTCCAGGGAGAAAGTAAAAGATATGCTAGTCATGTTGCATCTCTACGGGAGCAACCTGTGGTAGATGTTCGAGCTCTTGAGGAGTTCAACTCCAAGCTTCGACTCTCAGAAGGCTCTCCTTCCTCCCAAGGGGTATCCAAAGCTGAATCTAGCCTCATTTCCACTTCACAACCAGGTACAAAATGTTATTAGGTCCACACTTACTCGAATCCCTTGAGTCCTTGGATTATTGACACATTATTGACACATGGGCCACTAATCATATGACGGGAGCTTCCAACTTATTCAGTTCCTATACACCTTGCTCAGGTAAGGACAAGGTGCGTGTAGCTGACGGATCCATGGCACCTATTGTAGGGCGCGGGTCCGTTAGGTGCACCAATACATTGTCCTTATCTCCTGTGTTACATGTTCCTAAGTTCCCAATCAGTCTCTTGTCAGTCAGCTCTCTTACAAAGTCTCTTAATTGTGGAAGTTGGTTTGATCCTACTTGTTGTATTTTTCAGGAGCTAGGGACAGGCAGATTGTTGGGGACTGGGACCAAGCATGAGGGGCTCTATTATCTTGATAAAGGAAGTGATGAAGTTGCACTTGCCTCATGTTTGTCTCCGAGCCAAGAATTGATGCTACATCATCGCAGGCTTGGTCATCTTTCTTTTACTGCTTTATCTCGTATTTATCCATCTCTGTTTAAGTCATGTACTAGCGAGTTGTTTGTTTGTGATGCATGTGAACTGGCTAAACATACTAGAGGCACATATCCTAGTAGTGGTTTCAGAAGCAAGAAACCATTTGAAGTAATTCACTCTGATGTCTGGGGACCATGTGAGGTGCAATCAATTTCTAGACATTGCTGGTTTGTCACGTTCATTGACTGTTTTAGCCGATATACTTGGCTTTATCTTTTGAAGCGCAAGAGTGATGTTTTTCTGTCTTCAAAGATTTGTGTGCCCTTATAAAAAATCAGCATGAAGCAACCATTAAAGTTTTACGTTCAGATAATGGTACCAAATATGTCAATCAGGAGCTTGAGGGCTTTCTCACTTTAAATGGAATTGAACACCAGACCACATGTGTTAATACCCCAGAGCAAAATGGTGTCGCAGAGCGGAAAAATAGACATTTACTTGAAGTTGCCCGCTCAATTATGTTTACGATGCATGTTCCAAAATTTCTTTGGGGAGAAGCAATTAAAACTGCAACATACCTGATAGATAAATCGGATGCCTCTTCGTACCCTTGGGTATAAAACTCCTACAGAATGTTTATATAAGTCAAATGAATTTGTTGTTCCACCCAAAGTCTTTGGATGTGTTTGTTTTGTGCATGATTATAGAAACTCTGTTGGGAAGCTGGATCCACGTGCACTAAAATGTGTTTTTATGGGCTATTCTCCTTCTAAGAAAGGCTATAGATGTTGGTGCCCTTCTGAACACCGGTTCTTTGTGAGCATGGACGTCACGTTTCGTGAACATGAATCATTTTATGGGCCAAGTAATGATACTGGTATTATTTTATCACCACCTGAAGTGGAACAAGAGGGGAAGAGTGAAGTGGAAGGTAGTCAGGTTCTTGTTCCCACTGATTCTGATCATGGAGTCATACATGATATAGCTGGAAATTCACCACTTCCATCTGAAGGTACCAAGTCTCCAGTACATGAGGATCCAGGTACTAACAATACTCCCCTTGATTATGTAGCACCTATTACCACTGGCGGGCAGAGTGACAATCGACTCCCTATTGTTACTCCACAAGAAAATTTGCACATTGCTCTGAGAAAACCAACTAGGGTCCGCAACTCTCCAGAATATCTTAAAAGATTATGTTAGATCTAAACATGACATAGCCAACTTCATTTCCTATAAATATTGCAGTCCTTCCTTTCAAAGCTTTATTGCCGCTCTAGATTCTGGTTCTATACCATCTCATTGGGAATTAGCCATAAAAGACCCAAAATGGAGGGAAGCGATGTTTGATGAAATGAGAGCCTTGGAAAAAAATGAAACCTGGGAGCTCGTGGATCAACCACAAGGTAAGCAAACTGTAGGATGTAAGTGGGTTTTCTCCATTAAATACAATCCCGAGGGTAAAATAGAGAGATATAAAGCTCGTCTTGTAGCAAAGGGTTATATACAAACTTATGGCATTAACTATGAGGAGACTTTTGCCCCAGTAGCAAAGATGAATTCAATAAGGACACTCATTTCTTGTGCTGTAAACCTTGATTGGAGTATCTATCAGATGGATGTAAAAAATGCCTTCCTCCATGGTGATCTCCAAGAGGAAGTGTATATGAACATTCCACCTGGTTTTGAACCAAAGGAAAGTACTGAGAAGGTACTGCGCCTGCGTCGGTCATTATATGGCCTCAAACAGTCACCTAGAGCATGGTTCGATCGGTTTAGACAAGCTATGCTCAGGAGACGCTATCACCAAAGCAATGCAGATCATACACTATTCTACAAGCATGCTGATGATAAGGTGGCTATATTAATAGTGTATGTCGATGATATTATTATAACAGGGGACGATCTAAAGGAAATTGGTGATCTGAAGCACCACTTAGCACAAGAATTTGAAGTGAAGGACCTTGGGCATCTACGGTATTTCCTTGGCATAGAGGTCTCACATGGATCAAAAGGTATTTTTCTATCACAGAGAAAGTATACTTTGGACCTTCTTAGAGATACAGGTATGATGGACTCGCGTCCTATAGCGACTCCCATAGGTATGATGGACTCGCGTCCTATAGCGACTCCCATAGAACAAAATCATCGATTGAGCTGCAATGATGGGACTCATGTTGATCGGGAATGTTATCAGCGATTGGTTAGAAGGCTAATATATCTTTCTCACACACGGCCTGACATTGCATTTGCTGTGAGTGTTGTTAGTCAGTTTATGCATGAACCAAAGACAACTCACATGGACGCTCTCAATAGAATCTTGAGGTATCTTAAAGGGTGCCCAGGAAAAGGCCTCTTATACACTAAGCAAGGGAACTTGCTAGTTGAATGTTACACAGATGCTGATTGGGCCAGATCTCTCGATGATCGTCGGTCCACTTCAGGCTACTGTGCATTTGTTGGGGGAAACCTTGTGTCCTGGAGAAGTAAAAAGCAGTCTGTAGTAGCGAGGTCAACAGCAGAGGCGGAATTTCGGTCTATGGCCCATGGTATATGTGAGTTGTTGTGGTTGCAAATTCTCCTAGTTGAGCTGAAATTGTATAACCATAGACCACTAATGCTTTAGTGTGACAATAAGGCTGCTATTGACATTGCAAATAATCCTGTGAAACATGATAGGACTAAACACATTGAGATTGATCGCCATTTTATCAAAGAAAAACTTGATAGTGGGCTTGGCATATGTAAGCTCAACAAGCCAAGTAGCTGATATATTTACCAAAGGGCTACCAGAAAAAGTTTTTTCAGTGTTTTGTAGCAAGATGGGTTTGTATGATGTGTTTGCCCCATCTTGAGGGGGAGTGTTGGAGTGAGCTGTAAATAGATAATTTGTAGGGTCCAATATGTAAGATGTCGTAGCATTATAGAGAGTCTGGGAAGGATCGGGAGAAGTCGAGAAAATCTTATCCCTCCTCTTCCTCAAACTCTCCAAGCTGTGTAAGAAGAATCCAATAATCAATGAACTAGTGATTCCCGTGTGAAATCCTTCAATAACATAACTGAATTTTTTCACAGGGATGTAAAAAAGCAGTGGCGGAATAGGAAAAATGTGTAATGTTATTTTTGGAGTATTAAACTTACTCTTAAGTTACATCCAGGTTGGAAGAATTTTTTTTGTAGCGTTACAACTTGACCCTTCCACTATTCTATGAGCTTAATATATAACGGAGCAAAGAAATTAAACCCAGCAGTAAAGTTAGATCAAGGTAACATATTTGTTTTGGAAGTTTCATGAATAATGAAAGACAAGAGATTATATCGAGTAGCAAAGTGACATCCATGGAGCAGATTTATCTAAGAAGTTCCATGTACAGCATTATCAAAAACTCATCTCCATCAAATGCACATCAAAGCAATGAGCAAAACTGTAATGCATAAAAAGGCACAAAACAAGCAGTGAGCCCCCACTTTTCACAAACAAGAGCAAATTAAGTGGTTAATGAACTCTAAGTCCATGACTGAAAATCACGAGAAGCTGACCAAGTTAGTTGCAAGAGAAAACGACAGCACTTCTGTTAAGGTGTGAACACTAATGGAATAAAAAAATCACTGTCCAGAACTCCATTTTCCACTACAGCTTCCCATAAAAATCAATAAATCAGTAAAAAGAATACAGCGGTGCCCATGCCTGATGTGCAACAGAAGGTGCTCGTCGAGCCTGAGACGTGGTCTTCTACGGCAGCCATCCCACGACAGTCTGTAGACCATCGCTGCCATCGCCATGACCCCATGCTGCGCCCCTCGTCTGAGCAGCCACCGCGTGGCGGCGTAACACGCCGGCCTCCTGGTCCGCTCGGTCCGAGGTGAGGGAGGGGGAGGACCCCAACGGCAAGAGGGCGGACCAGGGAACGGAAAGAACTTGGCAAATCAAGCGCCGACGACGCAACAGTGGCCAGTGCTCTCTGCCTAGATCTGGATGTGAGAGAATGGTCGGGGCCTCCTGGTCGATGGGGAAAACCCAAGGTGATGGTGCGGAAAGTCTTGCTGACGGGGCCCACGGTGCGAGAAGGCGAGAACTTTCGGTAGTAACACACGCACGCGAGGCGTCCGCTCGATTTTTATCTGATGGTGCAGACGAGGGAGCACGCGGTAAGATAGGATAGTGCGCGCGCAAGAAATAGATTATACCAAAGTATGCGCAGTCGGTTGAGTAAAAGTTGGATCAGACAAAAGTTTGCGCCATGAAATAAGGAGATAATGGGTGCGGTGGTATTTTTACAGTAATTTAAGCGAAGTGTGACACCGTTTGATATCACCGTTTTGCTTTTAATAGTAAAAGATCGTAAAAAAAGCGCTTGTCTCCTGCTTAGCTAACGAAAGAGAAAAGATCTGAATAGTGACAACCGTAGCCTGGATAAAATTTGAGAACTAAAATCGTCTATGCACATGACCGAGGACAGTTATATTGGGAAAAGAAGAAACAACACCACATCCGAGTAGCATAGCACCACTCGATGTCGCTGACCATCTCTCTCCAGCCCAAATCCCCCACGGCACCGCCCCTCTCCACCCACGACGGAGCCTAGCCCCCACGGTCCAAAGCGACCGCCCCCGCCTCCGCATTCCCCCAGGCACAGCGACAGCCCCTCATCTTCCCCTCTTCCTTTGCCGCTCGTCGGCATCACATAGCTGCCTCGTCCGGCTCCCCCAGACACATCCTCTCCCCGCCGCGGGATGGCTGGCCTATTCCCCTCTCCGCGCGCACCTCATAGGCGTCTCACCGTCAAGTGCTACAGCCACTCGGTATGATTTCTGCTATCACTACTCTGAGAAAGCTAATTAGATGGTAAAGATGAATGACTCATCAAACTTACCCGGGACCAAATGGATACGTCGACACCGTTGTAGCTGTTCGCATAGGTCGCCCTTGCAGTCCGTGTTGCTTGGCTCGGAGGCATAGAGCTATATCTGGGTAAGAGAGGATTCTGGTTCTATACCATCTCATTGGGAATTAGCCATAAAAGACCCAAATGGAGGGAAGCGATGTTTGATGAAGGTGAGAGCCTTGGAAAAAAGAAACCTGGGAGCTCGTGGATCAACCACAAGGTAAGCAAATCTGTAGGATCTAAGTGGGTTTTCTCCATTAATACAATCCCGAGGGTAAAATAGAGAGATATAAAGCTCGTCTTGTAGCAAAGGGTTATATACAAACTTATGGCATTAACTATGAGGAGACTTTTGCCCCAGTAGCAAAGATGAATTCAATAAGGACACTCATTTCTTGTGCTGTAAACCTTGATTGGAGTATCTATCAGATGGATGTAAAAAATGCCTTCCTCCATGGTGATCTCCAAGAGGAAGTGTATATGAACATTCCACCTGGTTTTGAACCAAAGGAAAGTACTGAGAAGGTACTGCGCCTGCGTCGGTCATTATATGGCCTCAAACAGTCACCTAGAGCATGGTTCGATCGGTTTAGACAAGCTATGCTCAGGAGACGCTATCACCAAAGCAATGCAGATCATACACTATTCTACAAGCATGCTGATGATAAGGTGGCTATATTAATAGTGTATGTCGATGATATTATTATAACAGGGGACGATCTAAAGGAAATTGGTGATCTGAAGCACCACTTAGCACAAGAATTTGAAGTGAAGGACCTTGGGCATCTACGGTATTTCCTTGGCATAGAGGTCTCACATGGATCAAAAGGTATTTTTCTATCACAGAGAAAGTATACTTTGGACCTTCTTAGAGATACAGGTATGATGGACTCGCGTCCTATAGCGACTCCCATAGGTATGATGGACTCGCGTCCTATAGCGACTCCCATAGAACAAAATCATCGATTGAGCTGCAATGATGGGACTCATGTTGATCGGGAATGTTATCAGCGATTGGTTAGAAGGCTAATATATCTTTCTCACACACGGCCTGACATTGCATTTGCTGTGAGTGTTGTTAGTCAGTTTATGCATGAACCAAAGACAACTCACATGGACGCTCTCAATAGAATCTTGAGGTATCTTAAAGGGTGCCCAGGAAAAGGCCTCTTATACACTAAGCAAGGGAACTTGCTAGTTGAATGTTACACAGATGCTGATTGGGCCAGATCTCTCGATGATCGTCGGTCCACTTCAGGCTACTGTGCATTTGTTGGGGGAAACCTTGTGTCCTGGAGAAGTAAAAAGCAGTCTGTAGTAGCGAGGTCAACAGCAGAGGCGGAATTTCGGTCTATGGCCCATGGTATATGTGAGTTGTTGTGGTTGCAAATTCTCCTAGTTGAGCTGAAATTGTATAACCATAGACCACTAATGCTTTAGTGTGACAATAAGGCTGCTATTGACATTGCAAATAATCCTGTGAAACATGATAGGACTAAACACATTGAGATTGATCGCCATTTTATCAAAGAAAAACTTGATAGTGGGCTTGGCATATGTAAGCTCAACAAGCCAAGTAGCTGATATATTTACCAAAGGGCTACCAGAAAAAGTTTTTTCAGTGTTTTGTAGCAAGATGGGTTTGTATGATGTGTTTGCCCCATCTTGAGGGGGAGTGTTGGAGTGAGCTGTAAATAGATAATTTGTAGGGTCCAATATGTAAGATGTCGTAGCATTATAGAGAGTCTGGGAAGGATCGGGAGAAGTCGAGAAAATCTTATCCCTCCTCTTCCTCAAACTCTCCAAGCTGTGTAAGAAGAATCCAATAATCAATGAACTAGTGATTCCCGTGTGAAATCCTTCAATAACATAACTGAATTTTTTCACAGGGATGTAAAAAAGCAGTGGCGGAATAGGAAAAATGTGTAATGTTATTTTTGGAGTATTAAACTTACTCTTAAGTTACATCCAGGTTGGAAGAATTTTTTTTGTAGCGTTACAACTTGACCCTTCCACTATTCTATGAGCTTAATATATAACGGAGCAAAGAAATTAAACCCAGCAGTAAAGTTAGATCAAGGTAACATATTTGTTTTGGAAGTTTCATGAATAATGAAAGACAAGAGATTATATCGAGTAGCAAAGTGACATCCATGGAGCAGATTTATCTAAGAAGTTCCATGTACAGCATTATCAAAAACTCATCTCCATCAAATGCACATCAAAGCAATGAGCAAAACTGTAATGCATAAAAAGGCACAAAACAAGCAGTGAGCCCCCACTTTTCACAAACAAGAGCAAATTAAGTGGTTAATGAACTCTAAGTCCATGACTGAAAATCACGAGAAGCTGACCAAGTTAGTTGCAAGAGAAAACGACAGCACTTCTGTTAAGGTGTGAACACTAATGGAATAAAAAAATCACTGTCCAGAACTCCATTTTCCACTACAGCTTCCCATAAAAATCAATAAATCAGTAAAAAGAATACAGCGGTGCCCATGCCTGATGTGCAACAGAAGGTGCTCGTCGAGCCTGAGACGTGGTCTTCTACGGCAGCCATCCCACGACAGTCTGTAGACCATCGCTGCCATCGCCATGACCCCATGCTGCGCCCCTCGTCTGAGCAGCCACCGCGTGGCGGCGTAACACGCCGGCCTCCTGGTCCGCTCGGTCCGAGGTGAGGGAGGGGGAGGACCCCAACGGCAAGAGGGCGGACCAGGGAACGGAAAGAACTTGGCAAATCAAGCGCCGACGACGCAACAGTGGCCAGTGCTCTCTGCCTAGATCTGGATGTGAGAGAATGGTCGGGGCCTCCTGGTCGATGGGGAAAACCCAAGGTGATGGTGCGGAAAGTCTTGCTGACGGGGCCCACGGTGCGAGAAGGCGAGAACTTTCGGTAGTAACACACGCACGCGAGGCGTCCGCTCGATTTTTATCTGATGGTGCAGACGAGGGAGCACGCGGTAAGATAGGATAGTGCGCGCGCAAGAAATAGATTATACCAAAGTATGCGCAGTCGGTTGAGTAAAAGTTGGATCAGACAAAAGTTTGCGCCATGAAATAAGGAGATAATGGGTGCGGTGGTATTTTTACAGTAATTTAAGCGAAGTGTGACACCGTTTGATATCACCGTTTTGCTTTTAATAGTAAAAGATCGTAAAAAAAGCGCTTGTCTCCTGCTTAGCTAACGAAAGAGAAAAGATCTGAATAGTGACAACCGTAGCCTGGATAAAATTTGAGAACTAAAATCGTCTATGCACATGACCGAGGACAGTTATATTGGGAAAAGAAGAAACAACACCACATCCGAGTAGCATAGCACCACTCGATGTCGCTGACCATCTCTCTCCAGCCCAAATCCCCCACGGCACCGCCCCTCTCCACCCACGACGGAGCCTAGCCCCCACGGTCCAAAGCGACCGCCCCCGCCTCCGCATTCCCCCAGGCACAGCGACAGCCCCTCATCTTCCCCTCTTCCTTTGCCGCTCGTCGGCATCACATAGCTGCCTCGTCCGGCTCCCCCAGACACATCCTCTCCCCGCCGCGGGATGGCTGGCCTATTCCCCTCTCCGCGCGCACCTCATAGGCGTCTCACCGTCAAGTGCTACAGCCAACTCGGTATGATTTCTGCTATCACTACCTAATGGAAGCTAATTAGATGGTAAAGATGAATGACTCATCAAACTTACCCGGGACCAAATGGATACGTCGACACCGTTGTAGCTGTTCGCATAGGTCGCCCTGTGCTCCCCGTGTTGCTTGGCTCGGAGGCATAGAGCTATATCTGGGTAAGAGAGGATGGTGCGGATGGATTGGTTGCCTTTGAGGTGCGCGCGGGATTTTTATCTGTTGTCCTGGAAATTGTGGTTTTTGGAAGGTGAATTCTATCGGTTTTTGAGGAAGGTGATATCTCATTTTAATTATAAGTAGGCGTGGTATTTTACACAGACAATACTAATGTGCATTTTTCTAAATCCATCCATTTATCTAATGGTTGAGCCCACAATCTTGCATCCTAAAAAGTGGCACAAGAAGACCTTAAGCAACCACTTGTACTGAGCGGGTGTTCTTTATTAAACAATACCTTAAGAAAAGCCTTACGTCCTTCTTTTGAGTAGTATAGAGAAGATAAAATGTGTCCTTTCAGTGTTGGTGCAACTGAGTAAATATTGCCGGATGTTTGTCCTATTCAACGAATTGACTTGTTTGATTACTTGCAATTTCAGTGGTCAAATTGTGTTAGTATCATTGGGAGAACGAGCAAAATCAGTTCAGGAGTCCCTGGAAATAATGTTGGCACCTTAATGAAACAAATTTACATGAAATGATTTACTTGCCCTTGTCACTTTCTATCCATTGCACATCTTCGTGATAATTATATTCATATCTGTTTAGGACACATATCAATTTTTGGGTGTTAGAAGGGGCTGTTGTACATGGTCCGTGGAGTGGGGTAATATTAATATCGAGAAATCATGTGTGACTGTGGAAGATTTTTTTTTGCAGAATTGTGTCTCCTGTACTCAAGTTGTGATAATAAGTGGAGGAAACCTTACTTCCATTTAATTTTCTTTCTGATGGGAGATACTTGGAAACTTGGCCATAATAAAAAAAATTCACCCATACTGACTTTCTGACCATGTGATCGATCACCTATAGTACATAATGAAGCGAAATATCGTATCACTGATCCTTACTGGAGTGGCTTGCTTATTTCTACACTTGTTGAAACAACTGATGACCTCCTTTTCAGCTGATATGTACAATTTAGTACCGGGTTGTTAAGGGAAACGTGAATGATGCTCGCCGTGTATGTTCCAGCAGTATGATTAATTATTGTGAAGTTCACATGTTTACTTTTTCTTTACTATTTGGTATATCGGTGTATGTATGCTGGTAGGGTCTGACCGGAGTTCCTGGCATTGTTGAAAGCTCCTATGAGCAATCAATTATCACAGAATCGCCATTCTTTGCCTCCAAGGTACATTGCTCTATTGCTTATTGCACTTGTTATTTGTTATATGCTCGAATGAAGAAAATAGTAGTCACAGGTGCATGATTGTGGAATTTTTTCCAGTGTGCTAAATTAACACATTTAATTAAATTGGACAAATAATACTTGGTTGCGTTTTCTGAGCAGTTCCCGAGCTTCATGTATATGCTTTCAAGGCAAACCCAGCAAATCAACTTCACAGGAGGATGTGGGTGCTCTATATGCCCGTGGCGGGGGCGGACGCAGCGAAGGCGGTACCAAATAGAACATATTTTTTGTCGCCATACATGCCTGATGTTGCCCCTTTGGAGCATGAGTAAAAATTCTATATGTTATCTGCCGTCATATATGTCTGATGTTGCTTTTCTAGAACATGAGTATTTTTCTATTCCATTGTGTTGCCATGCGGAAAGAATATAAACTGATATTTATTGCAGGTTATGGTTATAGAGGAGATATAGCAAAAATAAATAGGTGGTCGACAGTTGGAGATGCATGCTTGAAGGGCCTGTATGTAGTTTGTGAGGTTGTTGAATGCTCCTATTTGCGATAAAAGGCATATATCATCCAGGTCTGCCATTCTTTGACTTTAAGGTACATGGCATTTTATTTTGCTTGGTAGTCATTTGTTTAACGATTTCATGAAGAAAAATCTAGTCACTTACAAAGTGACGCATTTGTGAGACCACCTGAGCAAAAATAGAGGATTTACATAGTTGATGGACGTTTGCTAATATTTTTCCATGCATTTGTTATATTGTGGTCGTGCAATGGAGAATTAGTACAATGAGTAGTATTTACACACATTCCCTACAAGGAAACAAAATATGAGTGGACAACATATATTTTTGTTGTAGAGAGAGAAACAAATAAGATTAGATCCGAGGAGATATTTGTGAGACCACCACAACAAAAATGGTTGACAGAATGACATCTCGGCATGGCGTGCTAGGCTCGAATGACTTGCTGAACCTTAGGGCTGACATGCACGGCAATACCAATGCCATCTACACATATACCAAAGTACGAATTAGTCAAAAAATATTGGCATGGTATCAAATAGTATGCACCTGTGAGCATTCTATTTCTAAGTCCGGTCGTGTCAATAAAATCCATGAACCGTGATGGTAGTCCTTTGGGATAGTTCTACAACGTTACAGAGGAAGCAAAATTTTCACAACATTATTGAAGGGGAAATGCATAAGTTGTCAATATTTTTAAAAATTCTAAATCTATCCCATATATATTGTTCGAGATGATCCGCTACGGGGTTTTACATGGCTTTGCTACTCACCTGTGTCATGTACAGGTTTGTACCTGGTACATGCTTAGTATGCGAATTTTGTTTCTCGCCTTTGTAGGTGGTATAGGCTTAGTATGTGAAACAAGACTGAAGGTCACCTTGAGAAGAGGATATGTCTAGGTATGTATTATATCTATGAAATCGATAACATTATCTGCCCGGGATAGCAAGAAATAGAAAATAAGAATGCATGTGACTTAGCAGTCGGAGATTTTCTCACAGACCGATCGGCAAGGATGGTGCGGTAGATCAAATCTCCCCGTCGAGTCGGCTGGTATGCATGTGCAAGGTTTCAACCATCTGAATCTAACATCCCTGCTTTAGAAAGACCGAATCAGTGAATTTGATTTGATATTGTGTCAATAAAAAATAATGCAGAAACCGAAGAATTTGTTTTTTGAGCGGAGGCCAGATGAATGGAGCCCGTTCCGGTCTTGGCACCTTCACCCTCTTCGAGCTGGGACGTCCGAGGTTGTACTGCGACGGCATGGTATTACTTTGAAGACGGGGTGTTCGAGTGTGACATGGATGGGATCTGGGTACACTTTATATGCCTGGGGCGTGTGGGATTAGTGATACTGGTTATGGCGAGAGATTAATTGTCACTTGATTGAAAGCTAGTGTTATAGGCAGGGCGATTAAATAATTTGTAACGTAATTGGCGTGATTTATGTGTGTGGGACCTGGTGCGTGATCGTTGGACATTATCGATCGTCTTTTGAGATTTACACGGAATTATTGGGCTTGGCCCATACTGGCGTGCGCACAGGTGAGGACCTTGGCCCATAGTGGCCCATCGTATGTGGGGAGAGGGCGAGGTCGATCGAATACCAAGCGACGAAAGGAACGACGTAGTAGGTAGTGTGGCAGAAAACAGAACCGGTTCCTCCTTTTTAGATAGCTATACCTCATAATTAGCTTAGGTCTACAACTTACATATCATCGACTTGCTAAGTTTAGATTCATAGAGCTATACTCAATACCTATACGATTCTGTCATTGACCGTATCGAGGAAGACTTTTAAACTCGACCACAATATAAAATTACTTTATCTTAGTCCTGGTTATATTTTATAGTTAACTTTGATCAGCGCGCAATGCATTAACTTAAGATTGTTAGAGCGATTCAAAGAACCATCGAATGTGTTTTGAGAACACTACAAATTGTTAAACTTAATGTAATAAGTATTTTCTTTAAAAGTTATTGTTTTTGCCACTACAAATAAAAGCTTTAGCTATTCTGCTAAAACTCACCAACTTGAAATGTGATTATCCTTAAGAGTACTTGTTAATCAAT
Organism: Avena eriantha; assembly: GCA_910589775.1. Classification (NCBI taxonomy): domain Eukaryota; kingdom Viridiplantae; phylum Streptophyta; class Magnoliopsida; order Poales; family Poaceae; genus Avena; species Avena eriantha. The sequence goes on from OU342742.1 coordinate 404,496,039, forward strand.
ATCTACCGTTCATCACTTACCAATTACTTTTATAATCTTCATATGTATTTATTTATAAAGTAAACTTGATTGCAAAACAAGTCTTTTATAAATCACCAAACTCGATCCATACTTAAACATGGGGATTTACTTTGAGATTTATACAAAATGCATATAATTATCTATGCATAATAGCATATTGCTTTTTTAAACATTAGTCCTTACCGGACCAGTAATGTTGTTTTCAGATATTGGAGTTTACACCAACTAGAAGACCTTGGATATACAGTCTTGTAGTCAAAAAGTCAAGTTCACACTTGCTCATGTACTTTGATTATTTTCTATCAAGTATTTGTAAATTGTTACTTTCAACATCTGCATGTCGAAAGGACGAGAAAAAACACTATTTTCATGATTAACATGAACTATTGGTTACTGATCCAGGGTGATCAGCTAATCTATTATGACTAGCAATGGAAGCACCATTGCTCGGGAAGGTATCATCTAGGATTTAACAACAAAGTCGCTAGTGATTCTTGCGCCGTATATTTGTGTTAACCATGAGATCTATATGGGCTACGGGGAAGTCAACTATATCTTCTTCCTTTTGTGTGTCAGCAGATGACCTTTACGCGACATTGAGATTCCTTGCGTGGATCCAGCAACACGAGTCGGTACCTTTAGGCCCCATGGTACAGTCAACCATTTTTAAATGGGACCTGCTAAGGGCACAACCGACTCACATAGTTTTTAGGGGCCTATCAGAGTTGTAGCTTGCCCGAAAGTGGGCTTAACAGAGATGTGGCGGCTTGAAGGATAGTGTTGGCATGTGGGGTCGTGGAGAAGGGCAGTGATCGCCTTGGGTTCTTATAATGGGCCTCACACCAACAGATGTGTGAACGGGAAAGTACGCCCGGATGTGCAACATGGATAAGAAGAATCTCTCATGGGTAAAGCAACACACCTCTACAGAGTGTATAAAAGTGTGATATGTTACTCCATGTTCCGAGAAGAAGCTGCGAACGTTGTAGGAAAGGAACTCCACGTAGTTCTAATCAACTCGTGAAGACGGCGGACATAGCTTTTCAGAAATAAAAGCAATCTTTGAAGAAATATTTACGAAAACCTGCATAACCTATGACCTTTGGTCTGTGGTTATAACTAGTGTATGAAACACTCCTTTTTAGTGAACTTGCTAAGTACACTTGTACTCAACCATATCTTCTTAAATCTTTCTATATTTTGGAGCACTCGATGGCGAACCTAGAAGGAGAACTACTTTGAAGAATTGAAGATACTTAGTGGAGATCAACGGAGATGATGACTACATCTGAAGCTACGAAAGTCAAGCTGAAGCGTACCATATAATAAATATTTAGAAACCCGAACCTGCTTCTATAGAGCATTGCTTTAGTAGCAGATGCAAGCCCTAGTCCTATATTGTAGTAGTACCTCTAGTAGAGGCTTCGAGTTTCTATTTTTGATTCTCTTTTGTAATTTATAATCCTCATTATGTCGAGGAGGTTCTTTGGATCTTTTGTACTATGTTATATGTAATCTAAAGTCATACATTAAACCGTGATGTTTCTGTTATTCCACTCTAAGGGATGTAATACTAGTGAACGGTGTTTCATTGATGTTATGTCAACGACTATAGTGTACTACATCATGAAGTGGTATGCTGGGTCACCGCAGCTGGTATCAGAGCAAATGCTTTGACCTTAGGATGGAAGCCTATTAAATGGGTAGAACATGTAGGAAGTATGTTAGCAACAATAAAGAGTTATCTAGAAATATGATGATGATTCAAATGTGAATTATTTTGTCCTATCTTTAGTGCAACAATTCTTTATTATGATGCATCATAAATAATAATAGTTGGTGTGTAGTACTTACACTACTATACCTCATGATTCCTTAAGTTTGGAGCTTGAGTTGGATCATGTTGCTCTTGTTCAAATTGAACCCACTTTAGCTATCAAATACATGGATCGTTATAGGTCTTTACTCAATACCTTTCACAACATTCAACATGTTCTAGTCTAGGAGTTGGATACTATTCTTGAGGATTTCACTAATCCTGCAAAAGCACTAGAACGAAGAAATAAGTTAGGTAAATAAGCTAGGCACCCTAACACCGTATTTTTAGGAGAGGTGTACAAAGAGACTAAGTTTGATGATCCATAGTCAGAAACCTATGCCTACTACCAAGTATGGACCTCAACCACCTGAAGCTCTAGGAGCCAAATATTAAGCTGAGCAGGAAGCTTGGGGCATGCTGAGTTTTGACATTCCAGGAGAGAGTGGTTACATAGCTCAGTATGACTGTGTGAACACTGGGGTGGAAGATATGTCTTACTTTGGAAATGTGTTTGAAGAAGGCAGAATAATTATGCAGGAAATCACGTATCTTCTAGTCATTTTTCAATGGCTAATCTCAATCTAGGTACTTCTGATTCAGGGTACGCACCCTCTGAATGTTCTGATGTTCCAGAAGACATTCGTCGGACTTCACGTCATTATGGAAGGAATTCCAAGAAGTATATGGAAGAAGGTGTAAAGTAAGAACAAGTAGTAACCATTTATAGTGGGAGATTTTAAGGGGGTGTATAGCCGGTAATGCGTATTGTAGTGCTTAGAGGTTGATCGTAATAAGTGTGAGAATGTACCATGAACTAGTAGCATATTGTAATATACCAATATTTATAAGAGTGGACGATTAGGTAGGGTTGTGAGGATATTTTGTTTGTACTATTCTATAAGAACTATGTATAATACATGGTATATGTTTGGTTGTTATTTGGATTTGGTTCTTGATTTATTGTGTGACTAGATCCGTGCATGAAGTTTGAACTTGATGGGCATATGCATGGTGTGACATTAAGTTCTTACTTGATGTACATGTCTAGAGGGGAAATGGGTTCACGTGAGGGAGAGATGAGTTGCCATCGTGATGAAGTAGAGATGAAGGCTCGTGGCATGATGAGGACAACACAAACAAAGGCTATCAACGCAAATCCAAGGGAATGGTCAACTCTAATGCCAAACTTGGCCATCAATGAAGGATTTCTCTAGTATATGAAGGGCATGGAGGAACGTAGTAAGATGGAAATGGCGAGGCAAAATCATTTCTACTAGGATATACGGAAGAGGATGCAGGAAAATCCATCCGAGGAATTATATTCAAGGGTTAAATTCGTTGAATTCTTACAAACCAAACTATGGAGTTTTTCCCTAGAAGAAGAACCAATGGAGGTGGATAATTGGTTAATGGATACATCTCATAAGCTCAAAAGCGTGGGGTGTAAGAATTAGGAGAAATTAAGATATGCAACCTATCTATTCACTAGAACGACAGCCACATGGTGGGAAAATCAAAGTTTGTAGCACCGGGGAAAGATGTTAGTACCTAGGCAGAGTTGAAGAAGAAGTTCCGTGAAAAATTTGTTCATAGAAACAGTGGGCAAATGAAGGATGATGAAGCTTTAGAGAAAAGAATCTTCCATTTATGAAGCATATACGAGAGTTTAATCGTCTATCTTGATAAATTATTGACGATGTAAATAAGGAGGCAAAATGTCAAGAGAAGTTCATGAAAGGACTACAAGCAGTCATGAGAATGCAACTCAGACTGTTCGTGCCAAAGAGTTCTAGGAATTAATAGATAATGCATATTGATACGTTGCTAACGTATCTATAATTTTTGATGTTCCATGCTTGATTTATATCTACTTTCTTATGTTTTGTCCACACTTTGGAGTATTTTTATACACTTTCTTGGACTAATCTATTAACAAGATGGCACAGTGTAAGCTGCCTGTTTTCTGCTATTTTTGGTTCCAGGAAAGTCAGAAAATGAATATTCTCGGAATTGGACGGGACAAAAGCCAAAGTCAATATTTCACCAAGGGGGACACGGAGCCAGAAGATGAGACGGAGAGGGGCCAGAGGCCGGCCACACCACCTGGCCGCGCGGCCAGGCCTGACCCGTGCCAGGGGGTGGTGTGGCTGCCTAGGGCACGCCCTCAGCCACCCCATTCACCTATATATTGCCTCCGATACAGAAACCCTAAGAACCCAATCAAAATTCCACGAAAGAGTATGTAACCTCCGTCATCTCCATCCCTAGATTGGGAGAAATCTGAAGCTCTTCCCGGCACCCTGCCGGAGGGGAGAATTCACCCCGGAGGCCTTCATCACCATGAAAGCCTCCGGTGTGATGCGTGAGTAGTTCATCCTTGGACTACGGGTCCATGTAGTAGCTAGATGGTTGGTTCTTCTCCTTTGTGCTATCATGTCTAGATCTTGTGAGCTCCGTTCATGATTAATATCATCTATTTGTAATCATACATGTTGTGTTTGCGGGGATCCAATGGATATTGAGATGCTGTTTCAGATTGATTATTGATTCTATCATGTCTTTGTTATTTGTGATCTTGCATGCTTTCTGTTGTTAGTAGCTATCTTGGCCGAGTAGATGCTAGCAACTCCAAGAGGGAGTATTTATGCTTGCTAGTGGGTTCATGCCTCTAGTAATCTGGGGAAGTGACAGAAATCTCTAAGGTACTAGATGTGCTGTTTCTAATAGGGAGAAAACAACAATCCTTTGTTCATAGACCAATCGTATTGTTTACTTTACACGCAATGCTTAATGCAATTATCTGTTGCTTGCAACTTAATACTGGAGGGGGTTCAGATGATAAGCTGAAGGCGGATTATTAGTCATAGATGCAGTTGGATTACAGTGTATGTATAATTTTGTAATGCCCAATCAAATCTCAAAAGAGTCAAGATGATTAGTATATGCATGTATGCTTTCTCGATGTTTGTCAATTGCCCCGCTGTAATTTGTTCACCCAACATGTCATCTATCTTAAGGAGAATCACCACTAGTGAACTATGGACCCCAGTCCTTTCTTTTACCATCAATCTAAAACTATTTACTGTTTTCTGTTTACTTTCTGCAAGCTATTAATATCTTCCACACAATACGTTTAATCCTTTGTTTGCAGCAAAACCGGTGAGATTGACAACCTCACTGTAAGTTGGGGACAAAGTTCTGCGATTGTGTTGTGTAGGATTACAAGTTGGAAACAACACCTTGGAGGTGTTTCCTTGCTCCTACTGGTTCGATAACCTTGGTTTCATAACTGAGGGAAAACTTGCTAATGTGCTCATCATACCTTTCCTCTTGGGGTTCCCCAACAAGCTCGATATATTTTGGGCCATCAAGCTATTTTTCTGGCGCCATTGCCGGGAAGTCAAGGACATCTTCACAAGGGGAGTCGGTCATAACCAATCTCTTTACTTAGTTTTGCTTAGTTTATTTCTGCTTTCTTTGCTTTTTTTTTTTATCAAAAACACAAAAAAATAGTTGCACTAGTTTTCGTTTTTTATTAAAAACACAAAAAAATTAGTTCCTACTATAGTGGTTATTTTCGTTGGTCTATTATTGTCTTGCTTTATCATGCTTTCTATCAATGATTGGTTTCTTTGAATCTAAATCTTATTGGCAAGGTGGGTACATGGAAGAACAAAAATATTATTATAAGGAACACCGCCTGTCACAAAAAGGGAAACACTTATGGGAAAAAATTAATAAATTGTATACCATTGCTTGAAACGTGTGCTCTACTTGTAATATTACTTATTGCTTTGATAAATCTTGTTCCTGTAGGAGGTATAAACACCTCCCTTTTCAATGTGAGTATAATGATGATGTTACCGTATCTTCTTATGTTAAGGGAAATTATGACTTTTATGATGTGGAACAAATTGAAGAATTTATTGCTTGGAAGGGTGCATTCGAACTTGCTTATTTGCTTGAAAATACTGATGATGCACTTTATAAATATGAGGTTTATGATATACTTAAATTTTTCTTTGATAATTACAAGGTAGAGAATGGATATATTCTTGAATATCTTAATAGATGCTCTCCACCAACGGAAGAGACTAATGCCTTGCAGGATCCTATGGAAGAAGAAATTCCTGAAACTGGAAGCTCATTGGATGAAAAGAGGAGGAGAGTGATGATCCAGAGGAGGAAGAATGGATCTACCCATGCCTACCTTCTAATGAGAGTAACTCGTTACCCCTTACATTATTTGATTGTCCTCCATGCTTACCAAAGGAGGATGAATGTTATGTTCCTGTGGATTCTTTTGAAAATCTTTATAATAAAGCTCTAGATGATGGTCCTATATTGGTTGATAATATTAATTGTACTACTATTGAAAATGAGATTGATCAGTCATCTTGTTATAAAATTGTTAAAAGTCGGTATGAAGGTTTTAATCCCGCTATTTTTGAGCTTGATAAAAATTATGCGTTTGTAGATCATGAAAAGCATGCTTTATGTGATAGTTATATTTTTGAGTTTATTCATTAGGCTACTAAAAATTATTATGAGAGAGGAAAATATGGTTGTAAAAGTTTTCATGGTACTGAAACACCTCTCTATTTGCTGAAAGTTTTGAAGTTACTCTCGTTTTATCTTCCTATGCTTGTCACTTTGTTCTTTGGAAATTTATTTGCATATAAGATTCCTATGCATAGGAAGTGGGTTAGACTTAAATGTATTTTGAATTTGCTTCTTGATGCTCTCTTTTACTTCAGTTCATATTTCTTATGTGAGCATCATCGAAATTCTTATGCCCAGCTTAAAGGCGTTAAAGAAAAGTACTTATTGGGAGATAACCCAAAAGTTTTAGTTGACTCTTGGAAGTTATTACCTCTATAGTAACCGCTCCTTATCCTTTTTATTTGCTTTTTGTGCCAAGAGTAACCTCTAATTAGAAAGAAGTAATGCTTGGGAAAGTTGTTGTCCCGAAACAGATTTTTGTGCTTCGCTGTAAAAATTTGTGTAAAATCTCTGTACGTTGGTTTGAGCTGTGATGTTTTGTGCTTCTGCCCCAGGTTGTTATCCAACTTTCGTCAGTTCAACACTTTTATATTTTAGCAACAGAAGGTCTTCGAAAAAATTGTTTTTACCTGCTGGTATGTTTTGACAGATTTTTCCCATTATTTGCATTTGCTTCATGTTGATTCCTTTTTGGGTTCTTTTTGGGGAATTGAGCTTTTTGAGGGAAGTGCTACAGTAGCTTGTGTTTTAGTGGAAGTTTTATTGGTGTTGGAACTGAACCCAAAGACTTATTATCTTGAGTACAGTAATGTTGCTAATAAAGATTGTGTGAAGTTTTGTATGAAGGAAAAAATTTCAGGTGTATGGAAAGAATGATGTAATGAGATGAAGAATGGACTAAAGCTCAAGCTTGGGGATGCCATGCGTGTCACCCCAAGAAATATCCAAGAAGTACAAGCGTCAAAGCTTGGGGATGCCCAAGGCAACCCCTTCTTCATCAATAAAAATCTCAGGTTTCTTCCAAACACTTCATTTCTATTGTTTCATGCACAATCGTGTTGTTCTTGGAGCGTCTTTTTTTTTTGTTTTCTTGGTTTGCTTAGTTTGTCTGAATAAATTGGTTGTACCCCCTCATACATACATTAGTTTTCAAATAAGTTTGGTTTGGATTGGAAAAGGGTAGGAAAAGTTCATGCTTAAGTGGTAAAAGGAGCTTATTTTTTACTGTGGCCTATGCTTTGTCATGTCATGCTTGATATTGTTTTGGCTTTATGCTTAGTGATTTTTGCTGTAGCATGACATGTTATAAACAATTGAGATTGCTTAATGTGCCTTGAAAGAATCATGCGTTGTTTTAGCATATTAAAGCATAGTATTGTGGTATTCTTCTTTGATGCTTTATTTGGGTTGACTTGGTGCATGCTCACACCATGTTATGACTATCCCAAGTCACCATAGCCTTTATTATCATTTAGTTTTCGACTTGTAATATCACTTTATGCTTTAATCAATGATGTTTTGTCGCTTTGTATGATTATGGCAATTATTGCTCTCTTAGGTTGTCGCTCCCTGTCTTTTTCTAGCCTCCATAACCAAGTGTGAGTTCCACTCATGCATCCAACTCCAAATAAAACCAAGTTATTCCAAAGAGTCCACCATACCTACCAATTAGCATTAGCTATTCCAAGTATATTCATGTTTTTATCTACCTTCCGAATTAAACTTGTTATGTGAAAAATAGTGATTAAAGCTCTCACAAACTTGATGGCACACTTTACTTTTCTTGCACTTTATAAACTTAAACCATTCTGTGCTTGCACTTATACGTTGGGGATTAGCAGAACCATGCTGTCATGGGGAACGCTTTTAACATTGCACTTGTACATTGTACCTAGTTGATATCATGCTCTTTTGTCTATGGATGTCGTCGATGTGAAATGAAAGGGGAGCTTGTATGTCCATGGAGTTATGTATGTGTGTTAGAGAAACGCCTGGGCCGCTGGTCTAATCCATGCCTAATCATGGTGGAAACCTGCAGCGTAACCATAACGAGCAATCTATGAAGCATTCTTCTTACAAAAGAAGAGATAGAGATTGAGAAAAAAGAAAAAAAAGAAAAAAAAAGATGAGAAGAGAGGAAAGAGAGAAAAAGCACCATTTTCCCATGGTAAAAAAGAAGATTGCTGAGATGCTCGTTGTCTGCTTGCCTTGTCATTTTGATATGGGGATTCTTCCATATCATCGGGCAAGGGGTACCCCGTTGGCGGTTCTCTATGATACACATGTACTTACTATGACAAGAACTTACCGGTAACTAAACTTGAGTAGCATGTGGAGCGGCCCTCGTATTCAAGGGACATGAGATTGCCAACTTATACTTTGTCAAGCATATACTCCATAGTTTGTTCACTTTAACCTTAATCACTTCAAGATGCTTATGATAGGGGCAATGAGAGCTGAAAGCTAATAAGTACCATAATTTTTGGAAGCTCTTTATGAGACTTGAATCCCTGCTTCCTTCTATGAATGCCTTTCTTTTACTTTTATGTTGAGTCTCCATCTTCTATCTTTATGAACCAGTTGAGAGAGCATAGTGGCCATTCTTAGTTTAATGTGCATTGTCCCAAGACTTGTTGATTGATGCATATCTTTGATATTGCTTGTTCTTAAACTACTTGTATCTAGTCACCCTTATGAACTTTGAAGGTGTCCTATGCAATTATGTTTTGCTACACTATGAGGGACAAACTGAATACCATTCTCATTATGCTTTCTTTATGTGAAACAAACAAACGTCTTGTAAAGCATTGTTATTCATGAATCTTTTGTTTGTGCCTTTTCATGTTACAACATAGTTGCTATGTCTTATTGTTAGAACTATATCTTTCATGCTATGTTGAAGTACTATGATCCCAGCTATCAATGTTTTACAAATACTTTGATCAAGTTTATGATGGTGCATGTCACCTCAAAAATTATTATTTCTTTTTATCACTTACCTACTCGAGGACGAGCAGTTAAGCTTGGGGATGTTGATACGTTGCTAACGTATGTATAATTTTTGATGTTCCATGCTTGGTTTATATCTACTTTCTTATGTTTTGTCCACACTTTGGAGAATTTTCATACACTTTCTTGGACTAACCTATTAACAAGATGCCACAGTGCCAGCTGCCTGTTTTCTGCTGTTTTTGGTTCAAGGAAAGTCAGAAAATGAATATTCTCAGAATTGGACGGGACAAAAGCCAAAGTCAATATTTCGCCGAGGGGGACACAAAGCCAGAAGATGAGACGTAGAGGGGCCAGAGGCCGACCACACCACCTGGCCACGCGACCAGGCCTGGCCCGCGCCAGGGGGTGGTGTGGCCGCCTAGGGCACCCCCTCGGCCTCCCCTTTCGCCTATATATTGCTTCCGATACATAAACCCTAAGAACCGATCAAAATTCCATGAAAGAGTCTGTAGCCGCTGTCATCTCCATCCCTAGATCGGGAGGGATCTGAAGCTCTTCCCGGCACCCTGCCGGAGGGGAGAATTCACCCTGGAGGCCTTCTTCATCACCATGCAAGCCTCCGGTGTGATGCGTGAGTAGTTCATCCTTGGACTACGGGTCCATGTAGTAGCTATATGGTTGGTGATGGATCTGTAATGGCGTCAGGAAAATGCTGGTGCGGTGTTGATGTAGAGCTCGTTGGGAATCCCAAGAGGAAGGTATGATGAGCACAGCAGCAAGTTTCCCTCAGTTATGAACCCAAGGTTTAATCGAACCATTAGGAGCAAGGAAACACCCCAAAGGTGTTGCTAGCTGAGCCTTGGCAGGGCGCACTACCGGTGCTAGTAGCAACGTGGAGACCTGCACAACACAACCACAGAACTTTGTCCCTGACTTGCGATGAGGTTGTCAATCTCACTGTGTTTTGCGGAAAACTAAGGATTAAACGTATTGAATGGAAAGAAGTAATAGTTTGCAGCAAGTAAACACAAAGCAGTAAAAGATTATAGATTGTATATAAAGAAAAGGACCGGGATCCATAGTTCACTAGAGGTGGCTCTCCTTAAGATAGATAACATGCTGGGTGAAAATATTATAGCGAGGCAATTGACAAACATCGAGAAAGCAATACATGCATATACTAATCATCTTGACTCCTTTGAGACTTGATTGGGCATTACAACATTATACATAGACCGCCATCCAACTGCATCTATGACTAATAATCCACCTTCAGGTTATCATCCGAACCCCCTCTAGTATTAAGTTGCAAGCAACATATTATTGCTTTACGAACTACGTGTAAAGTAAACAATACGATTGCTCTATGAACAAAGGATTGTTGTTTTCTCCCTAGTAGCAACAACACATCTAGTACCTTAGAGATTTCTGTCACTTCCCCAGATTACCAGAGGCATGAACCCACTATCGACCATAAATACTAACTCTTGGAGTTGCTAGCATCTACTTGGCCAAGATAGATACTAACAACGGAAAGCATGCAAGATCACAAATAACAAAGACATGATAGAATCAATAATCAATCTGAAATAGCATCTCAATATCCATCGGATCCCCGTAAACACAACATGCATAATTACAAATAGATGATGTTGATCATGAACGGAGCTCACAAGATCTAGACATAAAAGCACAAAGGAGGAGAACCAGCCATCTAGCTACTACATGGATCCGTAGTCCAAGGATGAACTACTCACGCATCACACCGGAGGTTTGCATGGTGATGAAGAAGGCCTCCAGGGTGAATTCCCCTCTCCGGCAGGGTGCCCGGAAGAGCTTCAGATCCCCCCGATCTAGGGATGGAGATGACGGCGTCTACAGACTCTTTCGTGGATTTTTGATCGGGCACTTAGGGTTTTCGTCCCGAGGGCATCTTATAGTCGGAAGGGGAGGCCGAGGGGGTGCCTGGGCTGGCCACACCACCCCCTAGCGCAGGCCAAGCCTGGCCGCGCGGCCAGGTGGTGTGGCCGGCCTCTGGCCCCTCTCTGTCTCGTATTCTGGCATCTGATGACTTCCGGAAAAATAGGAACTTTGGCTTTTGTCCCGTTGATACATTGCAAATGTATCTATAATTTTTGATGTTCCATGCTTGATTTTATCCACTTTCTTGTGTTTTGTTCCAACTTTGGAGTACTTTTCATATGATTTCTTGGACTAACCTATTAACAAGAGCCACAGTGCCAGCTGCCTGTTTTCTGTTGTTTTTGGTTCCAGGAAAGTCAGAAAATGAATATTCTCGGAATTGGACGGGACAAAAGTCAAAGTGCCTATTTTTCCGGAAGTGATCAAGTGCCAGAATACGAGACGGAGAAGGGCCAGGGGCCGGCCACACCACCTGGCCGCACAGCCAGGCTGGGCCCGCGCCAGGGGGTGGTGTGGTGGCTCCCGACACCCCCTCGGCCTCTCCTTCCGCCTATATATTGCCCTCGGGACGAAAACCCTAAGTACCTGAAGGTGGATTATTAGTCATAGATGCAGTTGGATGGAGGTCTATGTATTATGTTGTAATGCCCAATCATGTCTCAAAGGAGTCAAGATGATTAGTATATGCATGTATTGCTTTCTCGGTGTTTGTCAATTGCCCCGCTGTAATTTGTTCACCCAGCATGTTATCTATCTTAAGGAGAGCCACCTCTAGTGAAATATGGATCCCGGTCCTTTGTCTTTACATACAATCTACAATCTTTTACTGCTTTGTGTTTACTTTCTGCAAACTTTTACTTCCTTCCATTCGGTACGTTTAATCCTTTGTTTTCCGCAAAACACGATGAGATTGACAACCTCATCGCAAGTTGGGGACAAAGTTCTGTGGTTGTGTTGTGCAGGTCTCCACGTTGCTACTAGCACCGGCAGTGCGCCCTGCCAAAGCTCAGCTAGTAACACCTTTGAAGTGTTTCCTTGCTCCTACTGGTTCGATTAACCCTTGGTTTCATAACCGAGGGAAACTTGCTGCTGTGCTCATCATACCTTCCTCTTGGGGTTCCCAACGAGCTCTACATCAACCACGAGCCATCAAGCATTTTTCTGGCGCCGTTGACGGGGAGTCAAGGACATCTTCACAAGGGGAGTCCCTCATAACCAATCTCTTTACTTTGTTGTTTTTGTTTTGCTTAGTTTCTTTTTGCTTTGTTTGCTTGTTTCTTTATGAAAAACACAAAAAAATTAGTTTTACTTGTTTGCTTTCTTATTTGAAAACCCAATAAAAATGACTATTCTTGAAAACACTAAGTTGTGTGACTTCACTAGCACCAACAACAATGATTTTATGAGCACACCTATTGCTCCACCTATGGCTGAAAATACTTTCTTTGAGATAAAACCTGCTTTACTCAATCTTGTTATGAGAGAGCAATTTATTGGTATTGGTAATGAAGATGCTGCTTCCCATCTAAATAACTTTGTTGAACTTTGTGAGATGCAAAAGCATAGGGATATAAATGGTGATATTATTAAACTAAAAATGTTTCCTTTCTCTTTGAGAGGAAAAGCTAAAGAATGGTTGAATTCCTTAACTAGGAATAGTATTGATTCTTGGACTAAGTGCAAAGATGCTTTTATTGGAAAATACTATCCTCCTGCTAAGATTATATCCATGAGAAGTGAAATAATGAAGTTTAAACAACTTGATAATGAACATGTTGCTCAAGCTTGAGAAAGAATGAAATCTTTGGTAAAGAATTGTCCCACTCATGGACTGACTGCTTGGATGATCATCCAAACTTTTTATGCAGGATTGAACTATTCTTCAAGGAACCTATTGGATTCAGCTACTGGAGGTACCTTTATGACCATCACTTTGGGTGCTGCAACAAAACTTTTGGACAATATGATGGTTAATTATTCTGAATGGCATACTGAGAGAGCTCCACAAGGTAAGAAGGTAAATTCTGTTGAGGAAACCTCCTCCTCGAGTGATAAGATTGATATTATTATGTCTATGCTTGTTAATGGGAAAACCCGTATTGATCCAAATAATGTTCCTTTAGCCTCTTTAGTTGCTCAAGAAGAGCAAGTTGATGTGAACTTCATAAGAAATAACAACGTTGGCAACAATGCTTATGGTAGTAATGCTTATAGGAACAATTTTGGTAACAACAATTATAAGCCATATCCTCCCAACAATGGTAATGCTTATGGAAATTCGTACAACAATAATAAGAGTGCTTCCTCTGAACTTGAAGTTATGCTTAAAGAGTTTATTAGTAAACAAACTGCTTTCAATAAAACTATTGAGGAAAAACTCTCTAATGCTGAAAGAAATATAGCATCTTTGGCTGAAGCTCAATCTACTTTGAATAAAATGGCTGCCAAACCTGAAACTAATGAGAATCCCTTTGCAGCTACTAATGCCATACAAGTAAGAATTGATGACAATGTTAGACTATTAGCTGAATTACATGCTAAATGGGAAAGAGAAGATGAAATTGCTAGAAACATTAGTGTTTCTATTATCACCACCACTAGTGTTGAGGCTAGTAATATTTCTACTACTTTAGATGATAAAGTTGATTTTGATCTTGATGGTTGCAATATCTCTGAAGTTATTAAGTTCCTACAAATGCTTGCTAAAAGTCCTAATGCTAGTGCTATGAACATGGCTTTTACAAAACACAGTACTGATGCTCTCATAAAGATTAAAGAAGAAAAGATGAAACATAAAGCTTCTATTCCTATAAAGCAAGAAGATGGTTTGGAACCCATCATTAATATGAAAGCGAATGACTTTGATTTCAAAGCTTTGTGTGATCTTGATAGTAGTGTTTCTATTATGCCTAGAAGGATTTATGATATGCTTGATTTGCCTCCTCTTGAAGATTGTTATTTGAATGTCCCACTTGATGCTAATGCTAAAAAGAAACTCATGGGGAGTCTTAATGATGTTCTTATTATGGTTAACGATTCCTATGTCCCCGTTGATTTCTATGTTTTGGATGTTGAATACAATGCTTCTTGTCCTATTACTTTGGGAAGACCTTTTCTTAGAACTGTTGGTGCCATCATTGATATGAAAGAAGGCACCATTAAATATCAACTCCCACTCAAGAAAGGTATACAACACTTCTCTAAAAAGAGAGAAAATATTTCTTTTGCTTCTCCTATGAAAACATAATTTGGTCTTAATGCTTCTTCATTTGAGAACAGTTGATTCTTTCTTTGTTTCTTATGCCTAACTTAAAGGCGTTAAAGAAAAGTACTTGTTGGGAGATAACCCAAGAGTTTTAGTTGAGTCTTGGAAGTTATTACCTCTGTAATAACCTCTCCTTATCCTTTTTATTTGCTTTTTGTGCCAAGAGTAACCTCTAATGAGAGAGAAGTAATGATTGGGAAAGTTGCTGCCCCGAAACAGATTTCTGTGCTTCACTGTAAAAATTCCTGAGAGAGCTCTGTACGTCGGATTGAGATTTTTTTTTTGCTTCTGCCCCAGGTTGTTTTCTAACTTTAGTTATTTCAACACTTTTTGATTTGAGTAACAGAAGGTCTTCGAAAAAAATCGTCTTTACCTATTGGTCTGTTTTGACAGATTTCTGCCATTTTTTGCGTTTGCTTCTTGTTAGTTCCTTCTTGAGTTCCTTTGGGGAATTGAGATTTTTGGGGGAAGTGCTATAGTAGCTAGTGTTCTAATGGAAGTTTATTTGGTGTTAGAACTGAACCTTGAGACTTATTTATCTTAAGTGCACTAATGTTGCTAATGAGATTGTGTGAAGTTTTGTATGAAGAAATTTTTTTAGGTGTATGGAAGGAATGAGTAATGAGATGAAGGATGGACTAAACCTCAAGCTTGGGGATGCCACGCGTGTCACC
This sequence comes from Avena eriantha, assembly GCA_910589775.1. Taxonomy (NCBI): domain Eukaryota; kingdom Viridiplantae; phylum Streptophyta; class Magnoliopsida; order Poales; family Poaceae; genus Avena; species Avena eriantha. The sequence goes on from OU342742.1 coordinate 404,511,196, forward strand.
CCAAGAAATATCCAAGAAGTTGAAGTGTCAAAGCTTGGGGATGCCCAAGGCATCCCCTTCTTCATCAATAAAAATCCCAGGTTTCTTCCAAACGCTTCATTTTTATTGTTTCATGCACAGTTGTGTTTTTCTTGGGGCGTCTTCTTTTTCGTTTTTGTTTTGGTTTTTCGTTTGCTTTGGTTTGCTTAGTTTTCTGAATAAATTGGTTGGACCCCCTCTTTCATACATTGGTGTTCAATAGTTTGGTTTGGTTTGGAAAAGAGTAGGAAAGCTCATGCTTAAGTGGTAAAGAGAGCTTGTTTTTGACCGTGGCCAATGCTTTGTCATGCCATGCTTGATATTGTTTTGGCTTTATGCTTAGTATTCTTTGCTGTAGCATGACTTGTTATAAACAATTGAGATTGCTTAATGTGCATTGGATGAATCATGCGTTGTTTTAGCATATTAAAGCATAGTATAGTGGTATTCTCCTTTGATGCTTTATTTGGGTTGACTTGGCGCATGCTCACACCATGTTATGACTATCTCAAGTCACCATAAGCCTTTATGATCCTTTAGTTTTCAACTTTTAGTATCACTTTATGCTTTGATCAATGATGTTTTGTCGCTCTGCATGATTATGGCCATTATTGCTCTCTCGTTTGTTGCTCCCTTACTATTGCTAGCCTTCGCTTACACTGAGTGTTTTACTCATGTTTCCAACTCCCTTAAACCAAATATTGCCAAAGTGTCCACCATACCTACCTATTAGCATCATTTGCTACTTCCGTGCATATTCAATATGCCTTGTTTTCTTCCGAATAAAATGTTTGCTTGTTTTGATAAAGTTAGTTAGTAAAGCTCTCACGAACTTGATGGCACACTTTATTTTCCTGCACTTAATAAACCTGAACCATTGTGAACTCTCCATGAAAGTTATATGCTTGCAAATTATAGGCTGGGGATTAGCAGAACCGTGCTGTCACGGGGAACGCTTTCAACACTTGTAAATATAAACTCAGTTGATACATTGCTCTTTTGTTTGCAGATGTCGTCGGTGTGAAATAAAAGGGGAGCTTGTAAGTCCATGGAGTTATGTATGTGTGTTAGAGAAACACCTGGGCTGCTGGTCTAATCCATGCTGACATGGTGGAAACCTGCAGCATAACCATAATGATATCTATGAAGCATTCTTCTTATAAAAAAAGAGAAAGATAGCTATTGAGAAAAAGAAAAAAAAAGAGATTTATGAAAAGAGGAAAGAGAGAAAAAGCACCATTTTCCCATGGTAAATAAGAAGATTGCTGAGATACTCATTGTCTGCTTGCCTTGTCATTTTGATATGGGGATTCTTCCGTATCATCGGGCAAGGGGTACCCTGTTGGCGGTTCTCAATGATATGACATACTTACGATGACAAGAACTTACCGGTAACTAAAGTTGAGTAGCATGAGGAGCGGCCCTCGTACTCAAGGGACTTGGGATTTTCAGTTTATAGTCTGTCAAGCATATAACTCAGATTGGACCTCACTTTCACCTTATCCACATTAAAGATGCTTATGATAGGGGCAATGAGAGCTCAAAGCTAATGAGTACCATACTTTCAGCATTTGGAAGCCTTTCAAACTATTCAAAACCTTTTTCTTTTACTTGTTGAGTCTCCACTTATTCTTTGAGCACTTTCTTGAGAGCATAGTGGCCATTCTTAGTTCTATGTGCATTGTCCCAAGACTTGTTGATTGATGCATAACTTGGTATTGCTTGTTTTAAACTATTTGTATCTAGTCACTCTTATAAACTTTGAAGGTGTCCTATGCATCTATGTTTGCTACTCTATGAGGGACAAGCTGAATGCCACTATGCTATGTTTTCTTTATGTGAAACAAACAAACGTCTTGCAAAGCATTGTTATTCATGAATCTTTTGTTTGTGCCTTTTCATGTTGCATCATAGTTTCTTTGTCTTATTGCTAGAACTTTGTCTTTCATGTTATGATTGAAGTACTTTGATCCCAGCTTTGAATGTTTACAAATACTTTGGTCAAGTCTTTGATGGTGCATGTCACCTCAAAAATTATTCTTTCTTTTTATCACTTACCTACTCGAGGACGAGCAGGAGTTAAGCTTGGGGATGTTGATACATTGCAAATGTATCTATAATTTTTGATGCTCCATGCTTGGTTTTATCCACTTTCTTGTGTTTTTTCCACAATTTGGAGTACTTTTCATATGATTTCTTGGACTAACCTATTAACAAGAGCCACAGTGCCAGCTGCCTGTTTTCTGCTGTTTTTGGTTCCAGGAAAGTCAGAAAATGAATATTCTCGGAATTGGACGGGACAAAGGCCAAAGTGCCTATTTTTCCAGAAGACTCACGGAGCCAGAATACGAGACGGAGGAGGGCCAGGGGCTGGCCACCCCCCTAGGCGCGGGCTAGGCCTGGCCGCGCCAGGGCCTGGTGTGGTGGCCCCAGGCACCTCCTCAGTCTCCCTCTTCGCCTATAAGAAGCCTTCTAACCTAAAAACTTCGGGGGGTTCGACGTTTTTCCACGAAAAGTTCCGCTACGCCGCCGCCACCAAAGGGGAGATTCGGGGGACATAAAGTCTCTGTTCCGGCACCCCGCCGGGACGGGGAAGTGCCCCCGGAGCCATCTCCATCAATCTCCACCATCATCTTCATCGACCATCCATGTTTCCTCTATCTATGAGTGAGTAATCCCCCGCTGTAGGCTGTGGGGATGGCAGGGATTGGATGAGATCGTTCATGTAATGGCATCGAATTGTTAGGGCATGGTGCCTAGTATCTTTTATTAGTGCTTTATGACTTTGTTGCGACTTGTTGTGCTTAATGCTTGTCACTAGGGCCCGAGTGCCATGATTTCAAATCTGAACTTATTATTGATTCATTATGATAGTATTGTTTTTGGTCTTATCTGCAAGTTGTTTACCCACGTTGTTGTCTGGAACCTATGGCCCCGAAGTGACAGAAATCGGGATAACCGGAAGGGAAAGGCTTTGATGTGAGGATCACATGTGTTCACGGAGTGTTAATGCTTTGCTCTGGTGCTCTATTAAAAGGAGCACCTTAATTGCCAGTAGTTCCCTAGAGGCCCCGCTGCAAACGGGCTGGCAGGACAAAAGATGTTGTGCAAGTTCTCATTGCGAGCACGTATGACTATATATGGAACACATGCCTAGGATTGTCTAGTACTTGGGTGCTTTATCTTATTTATCTGCAATTGCCCTATGTTCTGATTGCTATGTGAATTGTCTTGTCCATGCAACGCCCGTCCATCCATCCCTATGCCTACCGCACTCGAATCCCACTGTTTACTGCTTTTGCTACTACTGTCTTTGCTTTACTATTGCTGTTACTTTACTATTCCGACTACAAAACTGTTGCTACTGATAAACTGAGCAAGATTGTTTCCAGGTGCAGCTGAATTGACAACTCAGTTGTTAAGACTGATAAGTATTCTTTGGCTCCCCTTGTGTCGAATCAATAAATTGGGTTTCACTTCCCTCGAAAATACTGCAATACACCCCCTATACTTGTGGGTCATCAAGAAGCATTACGATTAATACCAGAAATATCTTCAACAAGGAAAGGTATATCATCCAAATAAGTTCTAGAGGATCCTCTCTCAATGTTCTTAGGTTCACTATTTTCATTAAAACGGTTTTCACGAACAATCCAATCAAGTTTCTTTTCTATGGCTTCATGTATTGCTGCTAGTTTAAAGGGTATTGGTATCTTAGGTTCCTCCCTATTAGGTTCGGTTTTGTTCATCTTTTCTCGTGTACCAACAACATCTACACATGAGCCTAGCATATTGAAACGTTCAAAGACTTTCCTAGCTTCCTTGGCAACATCATAGAACTCCTTAAACAAAGTTTCTAGAATAAAATCCCTCTTTTCAAGGTCCTCAATTTCTTTAAGCTTAAGAAACATTACTTGCATTAAGGGGTTGAGTTTAACAAACCTAGCTTCTAACATGTGAATTAAAGAAGCTGCCGCAATCTCATAGTTTGGAGCAAGTTCTGCAAGGGATCTATCCTCAGTATCCTCATGTTTACTAACATGATTAAAGAATTCTTCAATATTATCTTTCCCAATTATAGAGCCACTACCAATTGAAAGGTCTTTCAGAGCTAAGGAAGAGGCAACAACTAAAGGAGACTTAATTTTTGTGTGTTTTTGATAAAGTAAGCAAACTAGTAAAACTATTTTTTGTGTGTTTTTGATAAAGAAACAAGCAAACAAAACAAAAAGAAACTAAGCAAAACAAAAATAACAAAGTGAGATTGGTTATGAGGGACTCCCCTTGTGAAGATGTCCTTGACTCCCCCGCAACGGTGCCAGAAAAATGCTTGATGGCTCTGTAATGGCGCCAGGAAAATGCTGGTGCGGTGTTGATGTAGAGCTCGTTGGGAACCCCAAGAGGAAGGTATGATGAGCACATCAGCAAGTTTCCCTCAGTTATGAAACCAAGGTTTAATCGAACCAGTAGGAGCAAGGAAACAACCCAAAGGTGTTGCTAGCTGAGCCTTGGCAGGGCGCACTACCGGTGCTAGTAGCAACGTGGAGACCTGCACAACACAACCACAGAACTTTGTCCCCAACTTGCGATGAGGTTGTCAATCTCACCGTTTTTTGCGGAAAACAAAGGATTAAACGTATAGAATGGAAAGAAGTAATAGTTTGCAGCAAGTAAACACAAAGCAATAAAATATTGTAGATTGTATGTAAAGAAAAGGACCGGGATCCATAGTTCACTAGAGGTGGCTCTCCTTAAGATAGATAACATGCTGGGTAAACAAATGACAGCGGGGCAATTGACAAACATCAAGAAAGCAATACATGCATATACTAATCATCTTGACTCCTTTGAGACTTGATTGGGCATTACAACATTATACATAGACCGCCACCCAACTGCATCTATGACTAATAATCCACCTTCAGGTTATCATCTGAACCCCCTCCAGTATTAAGTTGCAAGCAATAGATTATTGCTTTACGAACTGCGTGTAAAGTAAACAATACGATTGTTCTATGAACAAAGGATTGTTGTTTTCTCCCTAGTAGCAACAACACATCTAGTACCTTAGAGATTTCTGTCACTTCCCCAGATTACCAGAGGTATGAACCCACTATCAAGCATAAATACTAACTCTTGGAGTTGCTAGCATCTACTTGGCCAAGATAGCTACTAACAACGGAAAGCATGCAAGATCACAAATAACAAAGACATGATAGAATCAATAATCAATCTGAAATAGCATCTCAATATCCATCGGATCCCCGCAAACACAACATGCAGAATTACAAATAGATGATCTTGATCATGAATGGAGCTCACAAGATCTAAACATGAATGCACAAAGGAGGAGAACCAGCCATCTAGCTACTACATGGATCCGTAGTCCAAGGATCAACTACTCACGCATCACACCGGAGACTTGCATGGTGATGAAGAAGGCATCCAGGGTGAATTCCCCTCTCCGGCAGGGTGCCGGGAAGAGCTTCAGATCCCTCCCGATCTAGGGATGGACATGATGGCGGCTATAGACTCTTTCGTGGATTTTTGATCGAGCACTTAGGGTTTTTGTCCCGAGGGCATCTTATAGTCGGAAGGGGAGGACGAGGGGGTGCCTGGGCTGGCCACACCACCCCCTGGCGCGGGCCAAGCCTGGCTGCGTGGCCAGGTGGTGTGGCCGGCCTCTGGCCCCTCTCCGTCTTCTATTCTGGCATCTGATGATTTCCGGAAAAATAGGCACTTTGGCTTTTGTCCCGTCCAATTCCGAGAATATTCATTTTTTGACTTTCCTGGAACCAAAAACAGCAGAAAACAGGCAGCTGGCACTATGGCTCTTGTTAATAGGTTAGTCCAAGTAATCATATGAAAAGTACTCCAAAGTGTGGACAGAACACAAGAAAGTGGATAAAACCAAGCATGGAACATCAAAAATTATAGATACATTTGCAATGTATCAGTTGGATCTTCTCCTTTGTGCTATCATGTCTAGATCTTGTGAGCTCCGTTCATGATCAAGATCATCTATTTGTAATCATACATGTTGTGTTGGCGGGGATCCGATGGATATTGAGATGCTATTTCAGTTTGATTATTGATTCTATCATGTCTTTGTTATTTGTGATCTTGCATGCTTTCTGTTGTTAGTAGCAATCTGCTATCAACTCCAAGAGGGAGTATTTATGCTCGATAGTGGGTTCATGCCTCTAGTAATCTGGGGAAGTGACAGAAATCTCTAAGGTACTAGATGTGCTATTGCTACTAGGGAGAAAACAGCAATCCTTTGTTCATAGAATAATCATATTGTTTACTTTACACGCAATGCTTAATGCTATTATCTGTTGCTTGCAACTTAATACTGGAGGGGGTTCGGATGATAACCTGAAGGTGGATTATTAGTCATAGATGCAGTTGGATTACAGTCTATGTATAATGTTGTAATGTCCAATCAAATCTCAAAGGAGTCAAGATGATTAGTATATGCATGTATGCTTTCTCGATGTTTGTCAATTGCCCCACTGTAATTTGTTCACCCAACATGTCATCTATCTTAAGGAGAATCACCACTAGTGAACTATGGACCCCGGTCCTTTCTTTTACCATCAATCTACAACTATTTACTGTTTCTGTTTACTTTGTTCAAGCTATTACTATCTTCCACACAATACGTTTAATCCTTTGTTTTTAGCAAAGCCGGTGAGATTGGTAACCTCACTGTAAGTTGGGGACAAAGTTGTGTGATTGTGTTGTGTAGGATTCCAAGTTGGAAACAACACCTTGGAGGTGTTTCCTTGGTCCTACTGGTTCAATAACCTTGGTTTCATAACTGAGGGAAAACTTGTTGCTGTGCTCATCATACCTTCCTCTTGGGGTTCCCCAACAAGATCGATATATTTTGGGCTATCACTTATACCTCAGAAAACAAGGAGAATGAGGTCAAAGGAAGTAAGAGGATGAGGGTTCAGGAGGAATCACAATCAATTCTAAACTCAAAACTTATGCTAGATCTGGGTATGCCAAAGTTATCAGGTCCATACCACAATTGCGGAAACAATGGACATTATGCCCACGAATCTGGTAAGAAGAAAAAATATGTGGAAACTGTGGAATTCCTAGACACATCAAGAAAGATTGCAAAAGACCCAAGGTCATTTGCTATGCTTGCGGACAAGATGGACATTTGAGAAATGTTTGCCCCAACAAGCAAAAGAAAGTGATCAACACACTAGCATTTTTCGGAATATGAATATGGAAATATGGGACTCACAAAAAGGTGTTGTCCGGAACATCTGGAAGAGTACGGAAAATTAACGAGAGGAGGTACGCCATCTATGGAGTTACCACCAAAGGGAGATGTAATTGAAGAGGGCATATCTTTTGGGAAGAGGAAGTATGAAGTTATGACTCAAGTCAGCCTTGATGTCCAACACAACCTAGAAATTGGTAAGTCACTATAATATCCATAATACAAGTTGTTTTATGTCCATGTTTCATAAGTTGGAGAATCCAAATGGGTATCCACAAATGTGTGGGTAAACCATATATTTCTTCATAAGACCATTAGGAAAACCCTAAGGGGGAGAGTGAAGAACATGTTAGACTTCCAGATCCAATAGTTATAGTAGATCTGAAGAGATGAATCGGAATCTTTTTAAGAGTGTCTAAATTTGAGTAACCATGGTATTAGGGATATATCTGGACCACAGCTGAATTATATTAATGCAACTTGTTTATGATAGCTTGATATCAATAATATTTCCAACTAAGAATAGGTAAAAATCTAGATGTATTATAAGGAAGAGAAGGGTAATCTTGAATGGATTGATTTGATGAGTTCAAATCATTCACAGAGAGGAAACAAAAAGGGATTAGTTAGAATCTGCAGGACTCTAAAAATCATAAAACTCTATCATTAGTAAACCTTCATACGACCATGATACCTATGAATTAGTTCATTGATCTTATGAAGTAGTTTTACCAATACATTTGGAAGGAGTATAAAGTGTAGATAAGTCAGAAATCTAGAATAGATAATCCTAAAGAGGCAGGGTGGAGTATAAAGATCACCAAAAAAACTAATGGATGGATGAGGACTGTCGAACTTTAGTGGAGAAGATTCAGAAGGAAAGTTTTTCGTACTCCGACAAGAGTGATATCCGTAACTTTGGGGACAAAGTTTAGTTTAAGGGGGAGAGACTGTAATGCCCCAGCATATAGGGATGCAGAAGAGAGTTTCTGCATTTGCATTCATGCATAAGAAAATTCAGGGAATTTTCACGCAAAACTAAAACACCAGAGGATCAAAGTTTCTTTCACTTGGGTGAGTTAGGGTTTAGCTCATCTAGGTGGTTTCTATAAATTCTGACATGATCTCTAGGTATTTTGTATTATTTTGGGATGATAATTTAAATTTACATTTAAATTTGAATCTACTTTTGAAATATTTGAACCCAAAAGCATTTAGAAGTTATTTGTTTTCAAAAGAACATTGGAATGTTTTGATAGGAAGTGTTATTACTTCATTAACCAACGAAGATGGTTACATAAAGGAGAAGGAGGTCTTGGTGTAGAGCAAGGGAAATCAGTAGCTAGGAGGAGTATATCAAGGAGGAGGAACAAGCCTGTCACAGACGGGAGCTAACCAAGCTCACCATCAACAGCAAGGGCAACAATAACATCTCAGACACATCAACCATCACAGCAGGTTTGATGGATTCCATCCAAAATCACATCTTCCATCTTTTTTGTTTTATTAAGAATATGTTTGTTAGTTTCAACAGAATCCTCGGAGCTACACCCAACTAGGGTGTATACTCATCACAGGAAAGTAGAAGGGACGATAGGAGGATCTCATCTTTATCTAAGCATTATCTCAATTCTCAGTCTTTGCATCATGGATTTAAATCCAACAAAACAACAAGGCAACAACATGAATTAATGGAGGTTACCACTTTGTACCCTCCAATAGTAGGCCTCACAGTGGCATCCTTCCAAACTAAACCATGTTCCAATCTAAGCAACATTAAAAATCATTTTACTAAAATACCAGGAATCATCAGTATTTAACTATCTATCATAAGATAGCAACGTCATGGTAGTTTGACCATATGCATCATTCTAGTAAGGGTTAAATCATCACTGCTACATCTAGGAATTCATTCCCGTATCATGCTATCAACTCATTATAGAAAGCTTTGATTCCCAAAGCAAAGAACCATTAATCATCTTCCTAACCAAAAATGCCAGGAAAATATATTTACAGTTATCTATCTATCCTTACTTAACCAGCAAATAAACATCAAGACACATAGCTTACACGAGATAGTATTCATATATTGTCCTTTAGACAAATATCACACTTTCTATCACTGGGTAATCATGTACAAGTAAATGAACGCCACAACCATTTAACACTTTGTTCCATAGTCTAATTCAGGAAGGCATCATCCTTATTACAATAGTAGTAACAATAGGATAACCACAATATCACTACTATTCCCAATTTAGAGCCAACAGATTAAGATCATTATGATCACCATAGGTAACAATACTAAAAAAGGGCCAAGCATCAACATCACTATAATATGAACCAAAAACAAACTCCATAGATCATACAACCATCAGAATTAAGCCAAGGTTAATCCACAAAAAATCATGAATATAACATGTATTACCCAAGAGCTACTAGGGTTATGATTACTAATGGAAAGGGTGGAACCCTAGAACAAAGCATAAACCCTAATTAGGGTTAAGCTTATATTCCAAACAAAGGTTTAGAGAAAGACAGAGAGACTAGAGGAAGATAAAAACTCACCTAATGGCCTCGCTCAGCAAGAAGTGGTAGTAGAGAGAGAGAGAGAGTCGACGGTGAAGTCATGGAGGCACGAGGAGCACCAGTAAGCGCTGCAACCCGCGCCATGCCGTAACCATGGCAGTTCAAAGGAAAGAACGGCGGTGCTGGGCACCACCACACCGCCAGATCACTAGCACATCACCATGGGGTCGCCGGAGCACAACACCACAACCCTAGCCACTAGAGAGAAGACGACGTGGCCAGACGAGTGCTCTAGGGGAAAATCAAGCAGGACCAGTCAATGTGGCATTGTTGACCGAGTCAGTAAGCACGCCGGCGGTGGCCAGAGTCGGCCGAAATCAGAGGACAACAGTGGCGGCACCACCAAGTTGCTAGAGGAGGAAGAGAATGGGAGCGGGTGAGCGTGTGGGGGGTCTAGGTCGGTTGACCCAGAAAACAACGGTGGATTTAGCCCAACCCACTAGGCCTAACTAGGGCTGGGCCAGCCCAATGGGCCAGACCTAGGTTTGAAAAATGAAATAAATAAATCATAAATGTTCAATTACAAAAATACCCTTAGAGTATTTAGGCTCTAGAAATATAAAGAAAAATCCTAAAAATGCAAATTATATCTCTAAATGTTCATAAAAATGTGAACTATTCAATAAAAAATACTAACTTATATTTTGAAATGATAAAATTTAATTTGATTACTTAAAATTAAATAATTATTTTATGGTATTTTCTAAAAATAGGGATACGACTTAAAAATAAGTAAAATTTCATTTTTAAGATCCTAAATAAATACTTTATGTAAGAAAAATACTAGTTTGTATTTTAATTTGATAAAATTAAAATGTGTATTTGAAAACATTTATTCCTTTATGGAATATCAAAAAAATAAGAGTAAAACTAATAAATAAATAAATATCACTTTTAAGATTTGGAAAAAAGTATATTTTACTAGAAAAATACTAATCAAGTTATTCGGAAAGGTTTTAAGATTTCTAAAGCAATAAATCCTTATCTATCTATTTTATTCAAGTAAAATACTTGTTTTATCATAAGTTAACTCTTCAAAATTATTTCCTAAGTGAGAATAAACATATAATCATATAAAATATTGTATTTCTAAAAATAATCCTTGAAGTCTAAATACTAAACCTAAAACCATAATTATGGTTTATAATAAACTCTAAGTGTAAATTTCTAATTATTTAATACTACTTTAAAGTCTTTAATCCACCATAACCAATAACTTCAATCAAACCTTTAGCATCATTCACTTATATTGGGGATGAATGATCTCATTCCTTTAACCATACTTAACATAACTATAAAGCCTAATAGGAGTTAAGAAAACTATATAATTTATCACCATACCTCATAATTAGCTTTATCTCTATAACTTACCTACACTACAAGGAAAGTGTCCATCCGCAATGACTTGGTCCGTCGGTCGTCGTAGAAGGCGCGTCTTTCACAATGAATTTATTAGCTTGACCGTGGCAAATGGAAATTTTTTTCCCGGTTTTGCGACCCTCTACTACGATGAAACCGCTAAAAAATGTGGAGGAAGCTCAGTCGGCGCGTGGCAGAAACAAGATTTTCGGTTCCTCGCGCGATGTTGACTCGCCTAAGTCTTTTGAGGCGTGTGAGTCTCGGACGTCAGTGTCTCTAGCGAACCATACTTTTCGGTCGTGCCTCTGTGATTTAAACTTGATAACGTTGCTCGATGCGTCTGCCAGTTAGACAAGCTACTGGGTCCCACATGTCAGCCTATCAATAGAAGAATTGTGTGTATAATTGAATTTTTCCTTTGATCATGCTATCCTATTCCAAACTTGATAGCATTGCTCGATGCATCTGCTGTTTAATTACATTGTTGGGTTTCACATGTCATCCTCTCATTAGAAGAACGTGTGCATGACGGCATGTTTTCCTTGGCTCATGCCTCCTTGATTTTAACTCGATAATGTTGCCTAATTTATCTGCTGTTTAGTCACGTTGCTGGGTCCTCCATGTCATCCTTTCATTAGAAAAATAGTGTATATGATGGATTTTTTCCTTCGCTCGCGCTATCCTGTTCCAAACTTGATAGCGCTGCTTGATGCATCTACCATTTAGGGCGTGTTCAGCAACTCTCCAGCTTCTAGCTTCTCGGAAATCGACGTAGGAGCAGCACCGAACATCCATACTCCGCGAAGCCAGATTCGAGAAGCTAGCTAAATTTCCTTCACAAACCTCGGAGCACCACTTCCGGCGATTCTCAGATCGGCAAAACCGCTGAGCAGTGGTAAATTACGGATTGTGCCACCGCTTAGTCAAACGAACATTTCACTTTGTGCAAAATATCCAATCCACCCCACGTACGTTGACCCGCACTAACCCCCACAACTCCAATCGCCATGCCACCTCCCGCGAGCTCAACTGCGTGCCACCAGAGTCCTCCTTGCTGGCGAGCAAGCAGGAGCTGCACTCTCCTTTCTCCTCGTGACCCTCAACCCCATTCGACCGTAGGTCCCTACACTCCTTGCCCTTGACCCAGCCACCGCCAAGCACCCCACCGCCCGATCTTCCTCTCCTCCGGTGACCACGCGGCGTCGCGCCCACGTTCCCCAATACTCTGTTCGGTGGCTAGCTCCTCCGCCTTGTCCCGCAGGTTGAGCTCCTCCACCTCCGCCCAAGTGAACCAGCATGATCTGCTGCCTCCGTCCGCGTTAACCAGCAGCAAAGGGAGTCGACGACCTTGTTCTCCCGTCCTCCCTCAAGCAGAAGAAGCATCTGGGTTCCCCCGCTCCAACATCCGTTAATAGCTTGAGGGGAATCGACTGGGAGGACCAGCAGTGCTGGGAAGACGACTAGGACGAGCTGAGCTGGAAGAGTTGCTTTTGTGGGCTCAATCCTCTACTTGAAACAGACCCAAAACTGCCAAGTGGGCTCCCAGCCCATTTAGAAAACAATGGAGTTGCACCAAACTTTTAGTGCTCCGAACTAGAAGCTAGAAGCTGGAGTATGGAGCCGGATCTGAGGATTTTGAGAAGGTGGACTATTTTCGAACACGCACTTAGTCACACTACCGGCCCCACATATCATCCTCTTATTATAAGAAACGTGTGTATGAAGGATTTTCCCTCGGTCGCGCCCCCGTGTTCCGAACTTGACAATGTTGCTCGCTGCATAAGCCGTCTATTCAAGCTGGTGGGTTCCTTATGTCAGCCTCACATTAGAAGAATTGTGGGTATGATGGAATTTCTTCTTCTTATCTAGCGCTACCCTGTTCCAAACTAGATAACGTTGCTCAACGAATCTGTCGTTTGGTCACACAGCTAGGTCCCACATGACAACCTCTCATTAGAAGGATCGGTTGTATGATTGACTTTTTTCTGCACTCGCGCCTCCATGTTTCGAACTTGATAATGTTGCTCGCTGCATCAGCCATTTTTAGGCTACTGGGTCCCCCATGTCAGCATCTCATTAGAAGAAACGTGTGCATGCTAGATGTTTTTCTCGCTCATGACTCCATGTTTTGAACTTGGCAACTTTGCTCAATGCAACTCCTGTATAAGGTCGCGCTGGTGGGTCCCACATGTTGGTCTATCTATAAATGAAACATGTGCATGATGGACCTTTTTTCGGCCGTGTCTGCTATTTTGACCTTTGCAACATTGCTCGATGCAGCATCCGTGTATGGTCTTGTTACTAGGGCCCCCATGTCATCCTCTCTGGTATGTTCTTGTTTGTGGGTCCCCGATTCAGCCTTGTATGTTCTATCTAGTGGGTCCCTGATGCCAGCCTCTCTATACTAGTATTTAATTTTTTTCAAACCCGCCGATTAAACTCGAGGGACACTTTAGGCTGGTGGGTCCGTGATGTTAGCCTCTCCGTAACACGATATTTCTAGAAGAAATAAATGGAAACCCAAAATGTAATGCTGCTGGGACCCCATGTCCACCTCTCTGTATGTCCTGGCTTGTGGGTCCTTGATGCAGCCTTGTATGTTCTGGCTGGTGGGTCCCCGATGCCATACTTTCTGTACAAGTATTTAACTTTTTTTTCAAACCCGCCCATTAAACTTGAGCGAAGCTGCATGCTGGTGTTTCTGCCATGTCAGCTTCTCCGTAATGCGATATTACTAGAAGAAAAAGTAAATCCAAGATATATATATATATATATGTGCACATAGGGGATTCAAACTCAAGACCTTCGAATTAAATAGACGTAAACTGAGTGGGTTACCATTACACCAAATATATCTATAGAAAATATATCATTAAACATTTTGTATTACTACTATAACTTATGTATTAGTCTTTAAAAAAATATTTTGTGTCCATGTTTATCTCTTTCAAAATATAAAAGGGCAGCACTCCTGCCAGCTCAATTTATAAAATGCCACATAATAGAGTATTTTCTTAAAAAGATGGGAAGGTGGAGTTTTTTGAAGAGGTGGGGGCGCAATTCCCAGAAGGCCGAACTAAAATATTTTGGGTTATACACCATGGGCTATGCTCCATGGGCTCCTTTCTCAAATTTCACTATACTGTGCTCAGCAGTCCCCTGACCTTGAAAAGGCCAAAATATAATGTTATGTGTTGTGATCCACGACCTCCTTTCTCAAATTTAAGTGGCTTGTGGTTAGCAATCCCCTGACCCCAGAAAGGAGAAATTAAAATGTTCTGGGCTAAAGTGGGGTGAAATTGGATAGATTTCTTCTCCTTGTTAATGAAAATTGCATTGTGATGTGGTTCAGCCAAATTCGAAACAAAGACCTCATAGAGGGAGGGGGAAAAACGATAATTCTTTTGATAGATATTCATGCAAAAAGTCAAAAGAACCATGGACATGCCCTCCGTCCGTGCCAAAACTAGACTGATACCCTATGACTTCACTAGAAATCATGATGTATCATTACCCCTCTCATATATGCCCAAAACACACATCCAATGATTCCGACGACAGAAAGGCAAAAGCTCTAGTGTAAATAACCAGTTAGCAATGAAAAAACTTTTGACAAAATTTGTACTAGCATTTGACAGATTCAGCAGTACATAATAAGACAGAAAAATATCAATAGATTCCTAGTTCGTAATCAGATTCAGCAGCATTTCAAAGTGGCCGACTCAGTAATACAGACACTGAAATTCAATAGCAGTATAGAGATAATCAGTTCTTGTTTTAGCTCTAAAAACCTTGGCGCATGATGAGTTTGCCATTTTCTCCAAACACACTCCATCATTAGATCATGCAAAACTGACGATCAAGTCTCCTTTTGTGTGCATACCTTGTTCTTATACCAATGCCCGCGTGACCAATATGTATTCAACCAAAAATGCCCAAGCCTTATCTAGATTGTGACAAGGACATGTTTCAAAAATAGCAAGACCGGCCATATACTGTCGTTGATCTAAACGAGTACCAGTTCATCAGTTTTAGCTCTACGAAATACTTTAGTAATAGCAACTTTAGAAAATTTGACAGATTCAGTAGCATTTGAACAATTCGTCAATACAAAATAAGACTAGAAAAGTATCTTACAGGTTCCCAATTCACATTCAGTAGCACTTGACAGATTCAACAACAATTTAATGTGACTGATTCAATGGTGGAAGAAAATGACCAAAATAATTGACAGATTCAACAATGCTGACATTGAAATTCAATAGCTGTACAACAATGCAGCAAGGGAAAGTTTCAAAAGGAAAGTGAGACCATGCATATTCTCCACTCGATCTTAACAAGTCCCAGTACATAGGTTTTACTACAAAATAGATTAGTAGTAGGTGAACTCCATAAAAAATACTTAGTAGAAGTGTAGAATTACAAGTCTACACTAAGCTAGGAACGACTACATGTACCATCATATGTAGAAGAAAAGAGAATGCTTTAGTGTGTCAAAATGCTGGTCGGGTAGCGCACTTGATTTCCTGCCTAGGACACGTCTCTCCTTTCATTATCGCCTATCGACCTCTAGGTCAGCAGTGTACATATAAAAAATTAATGTGACAAACCAGGAAATTCGGGATCCTTAATTTTTGAAATTCTGATTACGAAGGGAATCTACCACCACCATAAATTAGCGAATTAGTACAAAATTACATACACTCACAATAGAATCATCACAAGAGGATTAAGATATGATATCTCACCGGTGAATCTTGTCCGACAATAGGTTTAGTAGTATGCCAGTAAAGACGCAACTTCGAAAGAAAAGACGTGAGCTCTTCCTGCGGGGTGTCTGCCGGCAAGGACCTAATCGTTGTCTCGGATAACCTCGTTACTACAACCTGATTGAAACTAGCAAACACGAGGAGCGACAAAAACCTCACCTCGTACCGCGGTGATTCGCACATTGCCGACCTGACCAATATGATGGACAGGAGCAAGTCCATGCAATGCCCGTCAATTTGGGCGATGAACAACTTGCCCACCGATGTCGATGACCTCAACTCTGAGTGATCCCAGTGCAGGAACCGACATAGACGCGTCCCATTTTTGGGGGATGTATCTGCGCACCATCATCGAGTGGGCAGATATGAGGTGCTTGATGAACATTTTCTTGACACCAACAAACTCGCATCCTGGCTCCATCCAGACACACCGGTGGTAGTTGCATGCGATCTTGTGGTCATAAACGTCCTTGTAGGAGACCAAAGTCTAGCAGATGTCGTTGGGGCATCTACTACCTTTTCCACCAGCGATTTGGCGGTACAGCTCCTTGGAGCAAGCGGCTAGTCGGACGGTGCTAGTAGTGTTCATACACATAGCTATTTCGTTGAAGACGTCATCACCGACCTTCCTCCAGATGTCGTTCAAATGGTTGTGCATCGAATACACCATCATCACGTTCATATGGATTGGGGACAAGGGTGGATCTATGTATGACTGTTGGGCGTATTTGGAGGAGAGGGGTGGCGGCCTGGAAGGAGCGTTGATGCGGGTGAGATGGCGAGAAAAATGTGTGAAGTGCATGCTCGAGAAGATCCAAATGTGGCCTCATAGAGTTGGGGATGGCTCTTTGAACGAGGGGTTTTTGCCGTGCTCCTTTGGCTCTCTTCTTCCAGGCGTAGCTACATCGAGGATGCTGACTAGAGTTATGGAATAGGGAGTACTATAGCTACTCTAGACTGACACGCTGCCATGAGTGTTATCTCATCACATCAATTATTAGAATTGAGAGATGGTTTATTTACTCCTTCCAATTTTATACTACTCCCTCCAGTTCATATTCTAGTGGCCTCAACTTTGTCTAGATCACATCAGTTAGACAGAGTAGTTGTTTGTTGAGTCACTTACAGTTTTCTGTACTTCATACCAAAATACCAAGATGCTGAACTGTTGGGTCCGCAGCATAGAAAACAAAAATTTTCCTACGGTGTGAACTACACGCTAAGATCTATCTACTAGGTACAAAGCAACGGGTGGACATACATCCAACGAGAACTTACCCTCGAAGACAACGAGTTTTGTTAACGAGTAGGAACTCGTGGTTGATGTAGTCGTACACTTGTCAATCTCAAGATCGTGAGGAAGTTCGAGCACCACAACTCAGCAGCGCATCCGCACTCGCACACACGTTCAAGCCACCGGACAACCTCCACCTCCTCGCTCCAGCGATCCAGCGGAAGCAGGGACTCCTTCCAGACGAAATGCCACCGGGAACATGTATCTCGCTAATCCGAGACCATGGGGGAATAATTCTAGAGGGGGAGAGAGATCCTTCACAAGGAGGTGTGAGGATGAAGGAGGGAATGGGTGGCCTTTTATAGGAGGAGGGGGGTGCCCTCTCTCCATGGCCGGCGCATGGGGGGGAGGTGACCCCTCACCTCCCCCATTCATGTGGTGGTAACCCCTCCACATTAAAATGCCTCTTCACATTCCCTTTTTAAGTCTCCACTTCAAATGCATTAAATTTCTCCAAATTTAATGCTCTCTCATTTAATAAAACTCTTTTTATTAAATTTATTCAGAATTTTGTTAATTACTTTAATTAACAAACTTTCACATATAGCCCCTTGCAATATTTCAGTATCACATGCAGAACCACTTTCTGCAATTTCACCCGAAACAATTTCCGGTTTCTATTGAAACAATTCCTGCGCTTTGCAATTCTTTCGTCTGAAACATATGTGCTCCAAAATGGTGTCCGGTAACTCTTAAGTGTGCCACCCTATGGTTCGCGAATAATGCAGACATGATCGAGACCCTTCTCCGATCAATAATCAGCAGCGGGACCTAGAGATCCATACTGACTCCTACACATTCAACAATGACTTCTGTGATCGTGAGAACCTTTAACGCTTGTAACTAAATCCCTTTGTCTCTCGATATATTACATGTCCGAGATTCGATCATCGGTATCTCCATACCTAGTTTGATCTCGTTACCGACATGCACTCTTTTCTCGTTCCCGTGATATAACATTCTAGTGATCACATCACTTGCTTGCAAGCTATCTTAATGTGATATCACCGAGAGAGCCCAGAGTATATTTATCCGTCATCTGGATTGAAAAATTCCACTCTTGATCCATGAGCCTCAACATAACACCTTCGTAGTACTGAACCCATCTTTATAGTCACCGTGTTACGGAGTGACGTTTGATGTTATCAAGATACTCTTCCGGTGTTAGCAATTAACAACAATTAACTTGATGTTACGGAGTAACGTTTGATGTTATCAAGATTACTTCATATGATGTTATAGCAATATAAACATAATGACTTGATCGTAATGCTATACTTTGGATGAATGTTCATCACATCATTCCACCAATGGTGTGACCTTGTTATTAACAACATCCAATGTCCATGATCAGGAAACCTTGATCATCTTGTTAATCAACAAGCTAGTCTATAAGAGAGGCATAACTAGGAACCCTTTTTGTTTATTAAACAGACATGTATTGATGTTTCCGATCAATACAATTCTAGCATGTAAAATAAACATCTATCATATATAAGAAATATATAATAACAACTTTATTATTGCCTCTCAGGGCATATTTCCTTCAGTCTCCCACTTGCACTAGAGACAATAATCTAGTTCACATAGTGATAAATCTAACACCCATGGAGTTCTGGTGCTGATCATGTTTTGCCCTAGGGAGAACTTTAGTCAACGGATCTGCTACATTCAGGTCCGTGTGTACTTTACAAATCTTTATATCTCCATCCTTGACATGCTCGCGGATGGAGTGAAACCGGCGCTTAATATGATTGGAATTCTTGTGAGACCTCGGTTCCTTTACGTTGGCTATGGCTCCATTGTTGTCACAATAGATCACCATCGGGTCCAACGCATTGGGAACCACACCTAGTTCCGTAATGAACTCTTTCATCCAAACCGCTTCCTGCGCTGCTTCTGAAGCAGCAACATATTCCGCCTTCGTCGTTGATCCAGCTACCACAGGTTGTTTGGAACTCCTCCAACTAACTGCTGCTCCGTTCAAGAGAAATACGTTTCCGGATTGAGACTTAGAGTCATCCGGATCGGTGTCAAAGCTAGCATCGACATAACACTTAGCGACTAGCTCTTCTTCACCTCCGTATATAAGAAATATATCCTTAGTTCTTCTCAAGTACTTGAGGATGTTCTTTACTGCTATCCAGTGTTCCGAACCTGGATCAGATTGGTACCTACTAGTCAAACTAATAGCATGTGCCACATCCGGTCTTGTACATAGCATGTCATACATAATAGAGCCTATGGCCGAGGCATAGGGGATCTTGTCCATCATCTCTCTTTCTTCCGCCGTAGCCGGACTTTGAGTCTTACTCAATGTCTTGCCTTGCAACATAGGTAAGAACCCCTTCTTACTTTCATCCATATTAAACTTCTTTAATATCTTATCAAGGTATGTACTCTGCGATAGCCCAATTAGGCGCCTTGATCTATCTCTATAGATTTTAATGCCTAATATGTATGACGCTTCACCAAGGTATTTGATCAAAAATTTGCTATTTAGATAACTTTTAACATTGTTTAAAAGATCTATATCATTTCAAATCAATAATATGTCATCCACATATAATATCAGAAATGCCACATTGCTCCCACTCACTTTCTTGTAAATACAAGCCTCTCCATAAGTTTGGACAAATCCAAACTCTTTGATCACCTCATCAAAGCGGAGATTCCAACTCCGGGATGCTTGCTTTAGTCCATAGATGGATCGCTGAAGTTTGCATACCTTATTAGCATCCTTAGGATCGACAAAACCCTTAGGTTGTATCATATACAACTCTGCTTCAATATTACCATTGAGGAACGCTGTTTTGACATCCATCTGCCATATTTCATAATCGAAATATGTAGCAATTGCTAACATAATCCTAACCGACTTAAGCATCACTACAGGCGAGAATGTCTCATCGTAGTCAACTCCTTGAATTTGTCGAAACCCCTTTGCGACAAGTCGAGCCTTATAGATGGTCACATTACCATCAACATCAGTTTTTCTTTTGAAAATCCATTTATTCTCAACGGCCTTTCGATCGTGAGGTAAGTCCAACAAGTTCCAAACTTGGTTCTCGTACATGGATTCCATCTCGGATTTCATGGCTTCTAGCCATTTGTTGGAATCCGGGATCATCATCGCTTCTTCATACGTCGCAGGGTCATCCATTTCATCAACCATGAAATTCACAACAGGATTGCCGTACAGTTCAGGAGCTGCACGTGTCCTGCTTGACCTGCGAGGTTCGGTAGTGTCATCTTTTGGAGTTTCATGATCATTATCATTAGCTCTCTCTTCATCAGGTGAAGTCAACTCCGAAACAACTTCCGGTGCTGTGCCACTCACCATTCCATGAAGAGAAGGTTCAATAACCTCTTCGAGTTCTACCTTCCGACTACTCACATCTTTCGCGAGAAACTCCTTCTCAAGAAAGGATCCATTCTTGGCAACAATGCCCTCCGACCTATGATAGAAGGTATACCCAATTGTTTCCTTAGGGTATCCTATGAAGACGCATTTTTCCGCTTTGGGTTCGAGTTTATCCGGTTGAAGTTTCTTCACATAAACATCGCATCCCCAAACTTTAAGAAATGACAGCTTAGGTTTGTTTCCAAACCATAATTCATACGGTGTCGTTTCAACGTATTTAGATGGTGCCCGATTTAAAGTGAATGCAGCTGTTTCTAGTGCATAACCCAAAATGACAGTGGCAAGTCAGTTAGAGACATCATAGATCGAACCATATCCAATAAGGTACGATTACGACGTTCCGACACACCATTACGTTGTGGTGTTCCGGCAGGCGTGAGTTGTGAAACTATTCCACACTCTTTCATGTGTGTGCTAAACTCGTAACTTAGATACTCTCCTCCATGGTCAGACCGCAGAAATTTGATCTTTCTATTATGATGATTTTCCACTTCATTCTGAAATTCCTTGAACTTTTCAAAAGTTTCAGACTTGTGTTTCATCAAATAGATATACCCATATCTACTCAAATCATCCGTGAAAGTAACAAAATAACGATATCCACCTCACGCCGACACACTCATTGGTCCACACACATCAGTATGTATGATTTCCAATAGATCTGTCGCCCGCTCCATTGAACCGAAAAACGGCATTCTAGTCATCTTGCCCATAAGGCATGGCTCACATGTATCAAATGATTCAAAATCAAGTGATTCCAAAAGTCCATCAGAATGGAGTTTCTTCATGCGTTTAATGCCAATATGACCTAGACGGCAGTGCCACATATATGTAGATATATCATCATCAGTTTAATATTTTTAGCATTAACATTATAAATGTGTGTAATATTACTATCGAGATCCAACAGAAATAAACCATTCAACATAGGTGCATGACCATAAAAGATACCATTCTTATAAATCGAACAACCATTGTTTTCAGATTTAAAGGAATGACCACTTTGCATCAAACACGATCCAGATACAATGTTCATGCTCAGTGCAGGCACTAAATAACAATTATTTAGGTTTATAACTAATCCCGATGGCAAATGGAGAGGTAGCGTCCCGACGGCGATCACATCAACTTTTGATCCATTGCCGACCCGCATTCTGACCTCATCCCTTGCTAGTTGTCGCTTGTTCCGTAGCCCCTGAACCGAGTTACATATATTAGCAACCGATCCCGTATCAAATACCTAGGTGCTACTGCGAGTACTAGTCAAGTACACATCAATAACATGTATATCACATATACCTTTGTTTGCCTTGCCGGACTTCTTGTCCGCCAAATACTTGGGGCAGTTGTGCTTCCAATGGCCAGTCCCCTTACAATAGTAGCACTCGGTGTCAGACTTAGGGCCAGCTCGGGGTTTCTTTTCAGGTGTGGCAACAGACTTGCCACCGTTCTTTCCCTTGTGCCTGCCTTTCTTGTCTTTCTTGAAACCGGTGGTCCTATTGATCATCAACACTTGATGTTCTTTTCTAATCTCCACTTCTGCAGTCTTAAGCATTGACAGAAGCTCGGGAAGAGACTTCTTCATGCCCTGCATATTATAGTTCATCACGAAGCTCTTGTAGCTAGGTGGCAGAGATTGGAGAACACGATGTATGCCTAAGTCAATGGGAATCGTTATTCCCAAGGACACAAGCTTATCGGCGTACCCAGACATTTTGAGTACGTGCTCAGTAACAGAGCTGTTTTCCTCCATCATGCAGCTAAAGAACTTTTCTGTAGCATTATAACTCTCTACGGCAGCATGGGTATCGAAAATCATTTTTAATTCTCCCATGGTATCAAAGGCATTGCCATTTTCGAAACGCTTTCGAAGTTCTGGCTCTAGCCCATACAGTATGCCGCAATGAACGAAGTTGTGGTCCTCCTGACGAGTCATATAGACATTCTTTTCCTCGTCAGGGGCATCAAGAGCTGGTGGGGGGCCTAGCGGCGCATCTAGCACATATTGCTTTTGTGCAGCAGTGAGGAGAATCCTCAAATTCATAGCCCAGTTGGTGAAGTTGCTACCATTCGCAGCAAGTTTCTCTTTCTCCATGAACACATTGAAATTAAAAGCAGGTGGTGCCATCTACAACAGAATTTGTAAAGTTTATTTAGACTAAGTTTATGATAGATTGAGTTCAACTAATCCAAATTACTAATGAACTCCCACTCAAAAACGACATCCCTCGTGTCTTTTTGGTGATTACATGAACCAAATCCACTACACCAAGTCCGATCATCACGTGAGTTGATGTAGCTTCAAAGGCGAGCATCTATATGGGCATCATATAACCTATATGACTCATGCTTAACCTTTCGGTCCGTGTTCTGAGGCCATGTTTGTACATGCTAGGCTCGCCAAGTAAGAACCTTAGTATTCGCGTGTGTAAAACTGTCTTACACCCGTTCCTATAAAAGCGTAGATTCGAGTACACCCGATCATCACGTGATGTCTCGAAACACGATTCACATAACGGTGCATACTTAAGGAAGAACACATTTTTATCTTGATATCTGAGGGATCATCTTATAATGCTACCAAAAGCGCCAGACTAGTAGTATAAGATGCTAACATTTAATGTGTAAAGTGAGATGATATGGTCCATGCATTTGATCTCTATCACTTGCATCGTGGTATGATCTCTATCATTCCTTTGTGTGTAAGGCCAAGGTCTATGGAACTTACACGTTAAGTGTGTTGTAAGAGTATCTATCATACATCTACTTACAACAATACCATATCAATACACTAGCCCAGCAACGATCTAAACTAGACGCCACTAATTTATCAATTGCAAGTTTTACGTGGCTTAGGGCTTTCGGAGATAGAAACGTTCTCACCTACGAACATGAACCACAACAAGGATAACTAAGTCATTAGCAACTCGTTGTAAATCAGATATTGACTATACTAGGAGAGACAGACACCCGCCAGCCACTTATAGAAAACAAGTTGCATGTCAGTCATGGAACCGGTCTCATGTACGATGACATGTAAGGTTGGTCCGGGCCGCTTCATCCCACTATGCCACCAATATCCAAAATACATAGAAGATGCAATAACATGATCATCATCGCCCACATATAAACATATGTGTACTACCCGTGCAAAGCACCTACGCATAGATCAGGCTCTGATACCACTGTTGGGTCCGCAACATAGAAAACAAAAATTTCCTACGGTGTGACCTACACGCCAAGATCTATCTAATAGGTACAAAGCAACAAGTGGACATATATCCAACGAGAACTTAGCCTCGAAGACAATGAGTTTTGTTAACGAGTAGGAACTCGTGGTTGATGTAGTCGTACACTTGCTGATCTCAAGATCGTGAGGAAGTCCGAGCACCACAATTCAGCAGCGCATCCGCACTCGCACACACGTTCAAGCTACCGGACAACCTCCACCTCCTCGCTGCAGCGATACAGCGAAAGCAGCAACTCCTTCCAGACGAAATGCTACCGGGAACATGTAACTCGCTAATCCGAGACCATGGGGGAATAATTCTAGAGGGGGAGAGAGATCCTTCACAAGGAGGTGTGAGGATGAATGAGGGAATGGGTGGCCTTTTATAGGAGGAGGGGGTGCCCCCTCTCTCCATGGCCGGCGCATGGGCGGGGGGGGGGGGGGGGGTGACCCCTCACCTCCCCCATTCATGTGGTGGTAACCCCTCCACATTAAAATGCCTCTTCACATTCCCTTTTAAAGTCTCCACTTTAAATACATTAAATTTCTCCAAATTTAATGCTCTCTCATTTAATAAAACTCTTTTTATTAAATTTATTCAGAATTTTGTTAATTACTTTAATTAACAAAATTTCACATATAGACCCTTGCAATATTTCAATATCACATGCAGGACCACTTTCTGCAATTTCACCCGAAACAATTTCCGGTTTCTATTGAAACAATTCCTGCGCTTTGCAATTCTTTCGTCTGAAACATATGTGCTCCAAAATGGTGTCCGGTAACTCTTAAGTGTGCCACCCTACGGTTCGCGAATAATGCAGACATGATCGAGACCCTTCTCCGATCAATAATCAGCAGCGGGACCTAGAGATCCATACTGACTCCTACACATTCAACAATGACTTCTGTGATCGTGAGAACCTTTAACGCTTGTAACTAAATCCCTTTGTCTCTCGATATATTACATGTCCGAGATTCGATCATCGGTATCTCCATACCTAGTTTGATCTCGTTACCGACATGCACTCTTTTCTCGTTCCCGTGATATAACATTCTAGTGATCACATCACTTGCTTGCAAGCTATCTTAATGTGATATCACCGAGAGGGCCCAGAGTATATCTATCCGTCATCTGGATTGACAAATTCCACTCTTGATCCATGAGCCTCAACATAATACCTTCGTAGTACGGAACCCATCTTTATAGTCACCCTGTTACGGAGTGACGTTTGATGTTATCAAGATACTCTTCCGGTGTTAGCAATTAACATGATCTCATGGTCTAAGGATAAAGATTACTTTGTATGATGTTATAGCAATATAAACATAATGACTTGATCGTAATGCTATACTTTGGATGAATGTTCATCACATCATTCCACCAATGGTGTGAGCTTGTTATTAACAACATCCAATGTCCATGATCAGGAAACCTTGATCATCTTGTTAATCAACAAGTTAGTCTATAAGAGAGGCATAACTAGGAACCCTTTTTGTTTATTAAACACACATGTATTGATGTTTCCGATCAATACAATTCTAGCATGTAAAATAAACATCTATCATATATAAGAAATATATAATAACAACTTTATTATTGCCTCTCAGGGCATATTTCCTTCATGAACCTCATATGAACTTTCTAGAAAGATATCCCTTTGCAAAGTTTGACAAGCCTGCTAAAATTGCTGAAACTTCTAGAAAGGCAAGAACCCACAGCCTAAATTACGTCATCCATGCTGAAATAATGATAGGTTCCCAGTTCATATTCAACAGGATTTCAAAGTGACCGATTCAGGAATACAGACTATGAAATTCAATAGCAGGACGACGAGAATCAATTTTTGTTTTCAGTCCTAAAAACCTTAGTGTAGGATCAGTTGCTTTTCTCCGAACACACTCGATCATTGGAGCAAGCAAAAATGACGATCAATTCTGCTTTTCTGTGCATACCTTCTACTCACATCAATGCACGTGTGACCCACATATGCAACCCAAAATGCCCCAAGCGTCATCTAAATTGTGACAAGGCCATGTTTCAAAAGAAGAGCAAGACCATCTACTACCCTTGATCTAAACAAGTACCAGTACATAAATATTAGTGCTACAAAATACTTCTTCAATTCAGAAATATAAGATGTTTTCTCTTTATGAATCGAATGTATCTAAACGTCTTTTAGTGTATAGGTTTGTAGAGGTTCAGAGTGAACTTATACACTAAAAAGCATCTAGATACATTCATTTCACACAGCTAAAATGTCTTATAATTCTGAACAGAGGGAGTACTTTAGTACTGTAATAAAAACGACAGAACATTTGATAGATTTAGTAGCATTTAAAAATATCAGCAGTACTGAATAAACAGAAAAGTATCAATAGATTCCTAATACATAATCAGCGACACTTGACAGATTCAACAATATTCAAAGTGATCGATTTAGTAGTACAAATAATGACCAAAATAATTGACAGATTTAACAATGCATATACTGAAATTCAATAGATGTAGAAAGACTATAATTCAAAAGGAAAGAGAGACCATATTCTGGCCATGTTTCAAAAGAAGAGCAATACCATCTGCTGCCCTTGATCTAAACAAGTACCAGTACATCACTATTAGTTCTAAAAAATACTTTATTACTATAATAAAAATGACAGAACATTTGATAGATTCACTAGGATTTGAAAGATCCAGCAGTACTAAATAAAATAGAAAAATATCAATAGATTCCCTTTACATAATTAGCGGCACTTGATAGATTTAGCAGCATTTCAAAGTGATCAATTTAGCAGTACAGATAATGACCAAAAGAATTGATAGATTCAGCAATACAGACATTGAGATTCGGTAGATGTAGCAAAGCATGATTCAAAAGGGAAGAGAGACCATATTCTGCACTCGATCTGTCGGTCTTAAAAAGTACCAGTACATAGGTATTACAAAAAAATAGATTAGAAGTAGCAGAAATCCATACAAAATACTCAGAACTACCTTAATCTAGGAACCATATGTCCCAAAATGATAAGAAAAATCCTGTCGAGGAGTACATGGGTTCACGTTAGGATCACCACAAGAATATTAAGATTTGTTATTCTCTAGCGAATACTGTTGATACGAAGCTTCTATTCCACAGTGAACTCCGATGGTCGATTCTGACGACGAGCGGCCAGATTAGACTGATAAACTGACAAAGAGAAAGTCCCTTCAGTCACGCCCGCCACTTCTTGGCAACACAATGCTCTTCGCAAAGAATACCACCTTCAAAATCCATTTGGATGGGAACAACTCAACTTCACCGGGTACTGTGGCCTTAAGCACGACGGTGGCCTGATGTACACGATGGATATCAAGATGACATCATCATGACCGTCAAATAGGATGCAGAACACCGCATGATCCTCCTCGGATCCCCCGATATCTACATTGTGCGAGTCTGGTGCCGTCATCGGCTTAGAGATGTACCTGGCTTTGTTACCGTAGCGAATAATGTGCAACCTCATGGAGTGGGATTCTATGAGGTGGCGAGGAGAAATGACCACAGGGCGGTGAACTCGTAGCTAGGCGCCACGCAGCTGCTCCCGACTGCAGCAACGAGCATTGAATAATGAGTGTAAAAACGACCATCTTGCAGGATAGCTATTACCAATTGGGTCTGTCACCAACATAAAGTAACTAATTAGTATTGTATGACATTACATATATTCAAATTAGGATCATCACAAGGAGATTTATACTATGTGTTAACTCACTCTTGAAACTTGTTGTTGCGATATTTGTAATCCATGGGGAATTCCGACGACCAATTCAGAAGCTTGCATGTAATACCGCGGCTTCGACATGTACAACATGAGCCCTTCGAGTGCGACTTCAGCTGACGAAGGCCTGCTCATAAGCTCAGATGTCGCCACCATTGAGTCCGAACAGAGCTAACGCCATGACGATAGTGACCAAAACTTCACCTTGTACCGCGGCGATTCGCATAACGCCGACTTGACGTACCCGACGGATAGGATGATGTCCGTCATGTGGCCACAAATTTGGGAGGCAAACTCCATGCCCCCTTTTCTAGTGTCGATGACCTCTGGTTTCCACCGGCTTAGAATGGTACCAATAGTGTTTGCTGCTATAGGGCACTTCGGGCAGATGCCTCTTGTGGGAAACTCTCAAGTGGTTGGAGAGATGATTCACAGTTAATGGCTGGGTAACAAACTCACATCTTGGCTCTGTGCAGACGCATGGGGCGTGGTAGAACCAGATCTTGTGGTCACAGATGTCATTGTAGGAGAGCAATGCCCGCTAGCAGTCATTGGGGCATCTACTACCTTTTCCACCAGCGACATGGTCGTATAGCTCCTTGGAGCATGCGGCAAGCCTAACGGTGCTGGTAGGTCTAGACGCATACATATTTTGTTGAAGAAGTCATGCGGACCTTGCTCCAGCTGCAGTGCCATGGGTTGCACCTCAAATCCTCCATCGCTTTCGGATAGATTGGGGGCGAGGGTGGATCTATGTGGAGTTGTTGGTCGTTTTTGGAGGAGACGGGTGGTTGTTTTTGGAGGATATGGGTGGTGGCCTAGAGGTAGTGATGCAACAGGTAAGATGGCGAGTAAAATATGTCAAGCACGCGCTAGAGATGCGCCAGGCGGCGTCGGCGAATTGGAATAAACTAAACGGTGATGGGGGAGATGGGATGGCTCTTTGAAATAGGTTTTTTTGTTTTCTTCTGCTGTAGGAAGCAGTTGCATCGAGGATGCCGACTATCGTGATAGACTAGTACACCGTTATGCACTAAATTAACCATGTCACTTCCTGGCGCAGTATAATCTCGTCATGTCAGTTTAACCAGACATATTACTTACTATTTAGAGCTTCTATTTTCATACTAGGATTACCCTGAAAAGAAGAGTATGTATCTTCTCGGCAACCCTGTGCACACCTGACAGATGATCTCTCCCTCGTGCATAGCATGGTGCTGACCACGTGTTCCATAGTTAGGGTTGCGAGCGGGATCCCGAGAATGTCCATCTTCTAGTTCATCTGAAGATTCTATAGGAGTACAATTGTTTTGAGAAAAGTTAAACTAGTAAACCTCAAAATTAACTAGAAGTGGGACTTTCGCAAGATCCCACCTGCAACCTAAGCATGGTACGACGGCTCTGTGTCTGTCTCCGGTGTGTTCGTCACCTACGTTGAGTTGGTGTGCATAGGAAGGAACCACTTTGGGCCTTGGGTTGGGGCGGCAGCAAAAAGCATTAGCGAATTAAACTTTTCTGAAATCGATTTTTTCACTTGCTTCCCAAATGTCCCATCTCATTCGATGCACTTGATCAGCAAGATCTGGCAAAAGTGAGCATCGTGCTGATTTATTTTTTGTTAAGAAAGTAGCAGTTCTAGTACGAACAATATGCCTCAGCTAGTGGATAGAGAAGAAGAGCCAGTCCTGACTGGTTGTCCATGCTTATTTTTAGGGCCCTTTGTACTAATTATATAGAATTGGATATAATTTTCTCTTTTTGGGCAGCTTTTTTGTTCACCACGCCAAGATGCACCCATCTACCAAATATGAGATTGAACATTACCATAAAGTATGGCTATTTATCCTTATCGTTCGGCCTGAAGCCTAAGAATGTTCATACATGGCACGCCAAAGTTTGAAGCAATTTGTTTCTTCGGAAGTTGTTAATACTCATGATTATCATTTTTTTAGTACAAGTTAGAGGACATCGCACGGTGTTTTTTCTTTTATTTTTTTATTGTTTTCGAAACAAGGTTAAATTTTTCTACATGCAAATTTTTAGCGCTAGAAGTTGAATCTTTCAACAAATTTGTTGGTTTTTGATATATTGACACTCTGGTGGGTAGTTTCAAAAGATACTTGCATAACCTTAAGAGCAATCTTGCTACCACTCACTCGTAGTTCAGATTTTACCTAATATTAACAAATCAAATTAAATTTGTTTATGTGGGCAAAGTTCGCTACGAAGCTTGAGAACTCATAAAACTTGGTAATCAATCGTAAGTGAATCATGGTCCACATTTTGTTTGAAGATGAGGGTTATTGTTGTGGCACTCCGAGCCATGCATTTTTCTTACTGCTTACTTTACAGAAAAATAAATTATCGCTTTGAAAATTGATTTTTTTCTTGCTCCTATAAGTTGGAAACTCCGGTTGACACCATTTTCACAAGTAGGACAGTGGCCCGCGCACATGCGCGGGCGAATTCTTAGCGGTCTACTAAAATTTCTTTTATAATCCATAAAATGGAATAATTTGAGACAACCTAATAAAACGTCCGCATAAAAATTTAGAGTGTCATTTTCACATTAGTGATCTTTAAATTTTGATTTTCCATAGGTTAAATTTGTACGGAGACTATTAATAACATGATAGTATTAGATTAATGGTATTTTCTTGAATTTATCTATCGCAATTTATAGGTGTCAAAATACTAATTAATTGAGCTTGCATTATTGTTTGATTGTCAACATGTTATATATGTGTTTTTAAATTTCCAGGATGATGGATATTTGTTTCGTGGTTTGTTTGGATTTTGTTCGCTCGCATTATTTACTAAACTCTATGCGTCTGATGCGTTAGAGTATTATCTTACTCTGTGATTAAGTGTGTTAAAAAATATAAACAATAGTATACGGACTTTATTTCATCATCTTCCCTCACACATCCCCATTTCCCCCACTTACTCATTGTCTAATCCACCAAAATTAGATCTCAGTTGTTCTTCCTTACATGTTGGTGTAGCCTACAGACTACCTAGATGGGCAACATTGCTCTTATTCTAAGTTCTGCTCGAGTAAATGACCTGAGTATGGAACATTAGATACAATTGTTGGAGGACCATGGCAGACATAATATTTGAGGAAGTTTAGACACCAGGAGGACAAGTTTGGCAAAGAAGGTTGGAGCTTATGGCAGTGGTGTGTGGACAGTCTAATTGGAGAATAATAGAGGCCTGGTGGCTGCTATTTTTGTAGTTAGTGAGGACGACACCATGAAGTGGTATTAGCTTATCAGTTTAATTTATCTGCAATGTTTAGTTTTAAAATTAACTATGAATACACCATCTTATGGTGTCACACGTTGTTTTTCTCTCTTCCCCTTCCATGTTTATTTTATTCAATCTCAGTCTCAGCTCCATTTGGTGCTCGTAGGTTTAGATTTCCTCATTCGCAGGGCATTAGCAAGCATGCATAGTATTTTTTGTGTTTGCCATATCATATAGGAAGATACAAAATTGTTAATATGAGTCATTCTCTGTCAGATATTTGGATTCCTAACTACTGACATTTAGTAATACTTAGATATAACAATCATACAATCCCAAATTTTCTTTTGGGTGCTTTAGTTAGTTTTTATTTTTAGCTACAAGTCGAAAGTACACGTGCGTAAGTAGGTCACATGCCAATGATTTTACAGTGATGTACATGGCATTTGTGTGTTCTGCTTATGTAATTACCACCCTGATGGTGGTCGACGACATGGTTTTGTCCCTAACCACACCATATATTATTGATCCAAATTATGTTTACTTAATTGTCTACTGCTGTGAACTTTATGTTATGAATATGCCCTAGAGGCAATCATGTATGATGTTGTTCCCAATGTATTCATAAGGTTTTTTGTCCATGTATGAACTACTGATATGTATCATCGAATATGTGATTCTATTATGGAACTATATATTCATATTGTTCATACTAATTGTCCTTGGTCATTGAGGTTGTGCTGGACACACAACTTAGACCAATGTGAAAGTCGGAAGATGACTAGGTTTCACTTGTCATGGGCATGGAGATGCTATTGCAACTTACACGGATTCGGCTAAAGAGTTTAGCGAGTCGGACTGATCCATATTGAGATGCAACGAACAAGTCGTCATTTTCATATCTCAATCAATGTAATCCTTAGACCTAAGGTTATTACACAATCCGAGTTGAGGATCACCAACTTAGGTTATGTAACGCTGTTTCGTCACTGGGCAATTATAAAGGTGGAGTTCGGGTCGACTGAGAATCAAGCTGCATGATGTGAATAACCGAGATGGGATTTTGCCCCTCCGTCTGGAGAGATATTCTCTGGGCCCTCTCAGAAGATATGATTCAAAAAGCATGGCCATGCGTGACTCAGTCAAGTGTTAACCGAGGCGACCGACTAAGAGTTAGTTGGATGAATCACTTATCACGGATCGAGAAAGAGAGTCGGACTATTTAAGGGATGACGATCATTCGCCTATAGTCTGATAAGGTATATCGTGAGGTAAAAGGGACTTAGACGAAAGTCGCATTGGAAAGGTATGTCGTCATGACTTATTGGTACTTGGGAGTTAGCACGTTCTGCTAGGAGCCGCTACTGACTGATCGATCATGAGTGAGACTCAGAATCGTGTCCGGGTTACCATGAGCCCGTCGGGTCACACACTTAATAGAGGGAGCAAGTTTGGGTTAGACCCAAACAGGAAATCTATTTGGGTTGGACCCAAATAGAGACATGGACTTAGTCAGCAAGTGAGACTTGAAGTGGCTAATATAGGCCTTTTAGTGAATGGGCCACAAGTGAGTGGAGCCTACTTTCACTCTCTATATAAGCTGGGGCACAAGTGCTTAGAGCACAAGGTTAGGTCACTCCATGTGTTTGAAACCCTAGCGCCAGTCCGTCCTGTCGCCGCCGTACCGGACCTAGCAGTCCACCACCGGTGCTCCTCCTCGTACGTGTGGATACTGGCGGAGGTGTTGTACGTTCAGCACTTCGACGATCGAGGAACCGAAACAGATCGTGAGGCGTGGAACAGGAACGGATCGTGAGAACTGCTCTGCATCAAGCGACGTGCTTCATCGATTCCACAACTGCACATCTAGTGGTAATCCTCGTGGCCTTCTACCTGAGCTGGATCTTGGGATCACCGTTTATGTAAAAAGTTTTGTTTATCTCTGCGTGACCCAACACTTTAGGTATGAAGTTGTTGACATTTATTTTGTGTATAATTAACCATGACACATCCACTCGATTCCAGCTAGCTGCCATTTCTATCCTTTGCGATATAAGTTACATTACAAATATAATTGAAGTTTGTGTTTTTAGTGACAAAACATAGTTTGAATGCTCATGTACTTCTTCCGGGTTTGGGACCAACACTTTTAGTGTTAGGCTTCCTACCCTATGCATATCTAACAAAATTAAGGAGTGTTTTGTTTATTGTTAGCACCTTTATTTTTATCATTTAGTTATTATAAGTGCTGCATGAATATTTATCTATGTGCCC
The DNA here is from genome assembly GCA_910589775.1 of Avena eriantha. NCBI lineage: Eukaryota > Viridiplantae > Streptophyta > Magnoliopsida > Poales > Poaceae > Avena > Avena eriantha. The sequence goes on from OU342742.1 coordinate 404,544,403, forward strand.
GAAAAAATGACATGGGTTAAATCGCATATGTACATCCATTTTATATATAGCAAACGATGGATATGTGCCTAGAGGAATCGTGCCTAGAGGCATGCCTGACGGTGATTTATAGTTCCACTAGTTTGTGAATGGAGTCGTGCAGGTGGCTAGTCGTAGTCTAACTTGGGGAGGTAGGTAACTAACGACCTGATAGCTGCATGGGAGAGCACATGATTGATTTTTTTACCAAGGATACAAGCGAGATAGGTTTAGGTAATATATTTATAATTGTTGTGCAACAACGGTATGTTCAACATGATAATTAATGACGAGATATTTTGCTTTTTTTGGAATTTTCTAGAGTTAGCTATGCATTCCCTTGTTTGCTATGATGCGCTAAGATCCATAACTTTGTAAATTATGAGTGGAAAAATGCAAGATAAGTATATGAACAAAGATGTAAAATAGATATAGAATTTCATTGCATTGGCTCTTAAAACATTGATTGCTTGCATGTGTTTTGAACAATCTATTTGAGTTTCTATATGGGTTTGAAAAGTCGATTTGATTTAATTCTTGTTGGGTTGGATCGATACTTTTATTGTTGTGGTTAGTGGTGTAAGGTGAACTCATTTTTCTTGAGCCAAAATTGCTGACATAGATCGGTAAGTACAATGGAAATAGCAGTTCTTAATACTAATTCTTGGCTTGTCAAGTTAAATACCCTATTTGTGGTTTCAACTAATGCTGATGTGGCATGAAGAAAGGTATACACACCAACATTGTTGATCATCCAATTGATGGTCAAGTAATTGTCTCTAGGAGAGGGCAACGACTATTTTAATCCAAAATTACATGTCGAAGTGCAAACTCATAACAGTGATAGATGCCCATCTCTTTTCCTAAATTATTGAAGTTGATACCGATGGTAAAAAAAGTTCTACAGATTGTATGTTGTATTGTAGACATACCACATATGCATGGAGCTTTCTAAGAAAATGTGACAATACGCACCTAGATATATGGATTATCTGACGGTGCAAATATTTAATCCGAGCAAATTCGATCGATATTCTATGTTGCACCTGCACTGATGATCTGGTTCGTGCATGGTACAACCAAGTTTGAAACGTAAATTGCTGATATGCATATACCTGGACTCCTGGAGTAGGTCGGCCAGGCGAGGGCCTGCATTGGGTGGGCGGCATGCTTGAGGACTGCGTGACCTTTAGCTTTGTTTATCTTGTTTCTCTAGGCCCTTCATCATCTAGATCCCAAGTCCCAGCAAAAATAAAAAAATTTGTTAAGAATGATTTGGCAGATAAATTAGGATTGAGAAACACATATATAGTTCAGAAAAATACATTCTTTGTCTTGTACGCAAGTGTGTATGCAACAGTTATAATCTTGGTACTCCCTCTGATCCAAATTACTTGACTCAGATTTATCTAGATTCAGATGTATCTGGAAATATGATACATCCGAATCTAGAAAAATGTGAGTCAATTAATTTAGATCAGAGGGAGTACAATTGTCTGTGCACCAAGCTAGCTGAAACGGATTTAAAAGAAAACTATAATAAAACCTGCCGATTTAATCTACTATCAGGCACGTGCGTTACCCGCCTTTGAATCGCTACCGAAGACTTCCTCTAGAAGGCTTTTTCCATGCTTTTCAATCAGATTGGATTCCATGCGTCAGATGCCAAGATGCACACATCTACTAGATATATGGGAACACTACCATAAAGTATGATGTACATATGGATGTTACCTTTGTCCTTTGGCTTGAAGCTCAAGAATGTTCATACACGGTAGGCCATTTGTAGATCAGGTTTTTCGTAAGCTATAATGACTCACGTTATTAATTATTTTTAATTGCAGGCAGTAGTACATGTAAGAGGACACCATGTGGCAGGCTTCATTTTTTAGGGTTTTCATTAATATTGTTTCATAGCTAGTGAGGATCAAATTGTCAACATGCATATTCCTAGAAAGAACTTGAATCCTACAAAAATCTCATTGATTTTTGATGTATTAACCGCCTCGGTACCATACAGACTCAAAGGATGTTTGTAACTTTTTAAAAGAAATCTATCACACTTACTTATAGTTCAAATTTGACCTAATTTCGATAGCATGGTTGACAAAGAAACTTGAAAACTTTAAACTTAATAACCTTATGTGAAACATGGTCCATAATATGTCTGAAAACTAGGCTTTATGGCATTATGGGCCATATTTTTTGTGCATGGTTTAAAAAAAATCTTGTCACTTAGAAAATTGAAAATGTTTTTTCTGTTCCTATAATTTGAGTAAACATTCTTGTCACTTAGAAAATTGGTAATCTTGATAAATAGACATAAAGTAATTTAAGTGGGTAGAGTTTAGCTAATAAGAAGCTTGAAAACTCATGGAACTTGGGAACCGTGAGTAAGAACATGGTCGGCCACTCTTTCTGAAACTAGGGCTATGGAATTTCGAGTCATACTCTTCGTACATTCTATATAGATAAAACACTCATGTCACACGGAAAATTATCATAAACTTTTCCTTGATATTTGGAAACTCCCACTAGCAAACGGATTATTACAACAAGATGAACCCAATCTACCAGATGCGGGAACCATATCATAATTAAACATATGATACCGATAAGGGCATGACCTTCGTCGTTAAGTTTGGGTTGCAACCAAAGAATAATTAATAAATGTTCATGCATGGTAGCCAGTATTGGGAAGCGTCCAGTTAGTTGTTTGTTTCCAAAGGCCATCAAAACACGTATTTTCAGAGGTAGATAGGTGCATCGTCTTGTAGTAAATAATATTGTCGGTGTGAATTTCCAATTATCAGCAATGAACATTCAATTTTCAATTTTCCGAGTGATGATGAGATTGTAATTTTCCATAAAGAAATTAGTCCGAATAATATGGATCGGAATGCCACAAACCAAGTTTTCAGACATATATAGTGGACCAACATGTTGTACTTATGATTTCCATGTTTTATGAGTTTTCAAACTTCCTAGCTAATTAACTCCACCCACTTGAATGACTATGCTGATTTATCGAAATTAGGTTACATTTGAACTACTACAAGTAAATAGGTTGATTTGAAAGTTTTAGGAAAAATATTTTGGAGGTACCCATCAGGGGTTTAATTAATATATTAGAAATCACCGAGAGTTTTGATGACATGTTCAACTTGTTTCTAAGATTTTGCATCTCGACAATTTAACAAAATCAGGTCAAACTTGAGCTACAAGTAAGCGCAGTAGATTTGTTTTATAGTAAAAAAATATCATCGGTGTGAGTTTTCAACTATCAGGAAAGAACATTCAATTCTCAATTTTCTGAGTGATAATGACGAGACTATTCTTTCCCACAAAGGAAGTCCTTAGAATATGGATCTGAACCAACGTGTTGTCCTAATAATTCCCATGTTTTATGAGTTTTTAAACTTCGCCAACTCTGCCCACTTGAATGACTTGATGTCAATTTTTACTATTTATTATTTATTTAAATGTTATAAAAACAATGTCAATTTTGTTGGGATGTGGATGCATAGCAAGAACTTGATTTTTTAAAAAATTTAGTGGTTTTCAATGTACTGAATTCCTGGTTAGCTTCAAAAGATTTTTGGAAAATTTTAAGATGAATCTATCTACCGCGCTTACTTATAGTTAAAATTTGACATAATCGGTGGGAGTACGGTTTACATCGAAGACCTCAAAAAAGAGAAAATTACATAGATGTACATACATTTAGCACAAATGGCCCTAAAGCTAAGAAAGGAAAAGCAGTCAGGTCCTTCTCCAGTGAGCAGCTGAGCCATACCTTTCGTATAACTATACTTGCTTCCCAATTTGTTTTGCGTGCATATCTTATCTTACCATTGTATTGTGTATGAATAACTTTGAATATTCACCGTTGGATCAAGACTTGCGAATACAACATTGTTAGCTATTGGATATTCTTTTCCATTCTAGCATCTAGAAGATCGATACTATTGATACCCTTTCTTATGTTATCTTACCACTGTATAGTGTACAAATAACTTTGAATACTGACCACCGGAACGAGACTTGTGAATCCCAACATTGCCAGCTGTTAGATCTTCTTTTCCATTCTAGCATCTAGAAGATACTATTGATATTATTTCTTATCTTATCTTACAACTATATAGTGTACGAATAACTTTGAACTTTGACCGTTGGATCAAGACTCGCGAATACCAGCATTGCTAACTATTGGATCTTCTATCCATTCTAGCATCTAGAAGATTCTATTGGTACTCTTTAGCACAATAAATGATATACACAAACCTCAAAAAACACTTTTCGATAATTCTAGAATCTTCTTCGTCATGTCTCTAGAGCATGTCGAGTATTTAGTTAGCTATTAGGTTGATTTCTACATGATACAAAGTACAAGAACCAAACACACCCAATACTTTATGGACGTGTCTCAAAATTATAATTATTTTTTGAGTGTCACCTATTATAATTTTATATAAAAAATGATATGTCTTACTTCTATTATCTGATTCTCACATTCAAGGCACTTGCAACTCACTAGTATATATTAAAGGTCCTGAAATTTACTACTACTCACTATACCCTGTACCTCGTGTCAGGAACCCATTACATATTTTCTCTGACATCACACCACCTTCAAATCCTCCTCTTCACTGCTCTCGCGCTGCCTCCTCTATGCTCTTGATCTCTTCCCGTTTCTAGTTTTTTTTCAACATGGGGAAACTTATAGTGGCAAAATATTGTTCATGATTCCAAGAAGAACCCATGTACTTCTACCAAACACGGGAACACCTCCATGCCAAGTTCTTGCATAGCTAAGAACTTGAATTTTTCAGAACTCCCGGTGGTTTTGCTGTACTGAATTCCTAGTTAGTTTTGAAAGATTTTTAGAAAATTTTACATGTGCCTTGGTACGGCGGCTCGAGTCTGTGTATGTCTATGTCTATGGTGTGTTCGCCAGCCATGTTGGCATGGAGTAGGAGGAGCACATAGGAAGGAAACAACTTTGGTCCTTGGCGGCAAAAAATTCGAACTTTTCCGGTTTCCAAATTGTCACTTGCTTCCCAAATATCGAGAGGGAAGGTTCACTTGCGTCACCTATGTGTAAAGTGTGAACTTTAGTGTCAAGGTGGGACCTACTTTACTTTAGGAATTCTTGCAATTAGTAAAGAGGGAACTATACACTTAAGGTGAGGCTGACATGTGATCTGTCCATACAAATGACACAGTGACAATAAACCATGGAGAATTATTGTATGATCTGCCATATCTCGTATGGCTTCTCTTCTTGGGTTTTTTCTCGAAAATGACCCTGCCCTTAAAAGAAACATTGAATAGTACAAAACACCTCAACGGAAACAAAAATTACATCAAAATTCTTGAGATGACCTTTGTCTTCAATCTCGGTTCCCCACGCCACGAGGAGAAATGGTACCTACCAGATTGACATTTTTTTGCAAGCATGTCGAGGATATCATTGCGATGGAGGAATGCAGCCATGCGGGTGTTGTTCAGGCCTGACGTTCCCTAAAATACATACTGCTCAAGGAGGATGATGAAGTGGTCTAGCTCGTTGTGCTGGGAAAGATGCCGCACGAGAACATCGACCTCCATGTAGATGTTCGCTGGCTCGGCGGGTAGATCCTCGAAAAGCTGCAAGGCTATCAGAGCACGAAACATATCGTTTCCAGAGAGACCAGCCAGGGAAGTGGTGCGTGCGGCAACAACCTGGGGCAAATCACTTGGACTAAAACTTGGGGCTAAAAGTCACGTATAGGTAGGCTAGATGAATTAGAAGTCCATAGAAAATAATTATATCGCCGCAGGTAGCATGTATTGTGACAAATGTACATGTTGGGTATGCATCACGGCGCATGGCCTTAAGGCAGGTAGTGACGTTGTCCACCATGCCGGTGATGATGCCGAAGCTGGTGAGGAAATAGTCCACCGTCTTCTTAAGCCAGGACACAAAGATAGCGTCGGAACGGGTGCGTGCCACGGCGCGCGCTAGCATGTCACAGAGGCATTGCAGAGCGTCAACATGAGGGTGGGTGTCCTTAGCTTTCTCGCTCAGACAGATGGCGCTCGCCAAAACAGCCTCCATCTTTTGTTTTCTCCCTCTCTTTCTCCCTTTCTCTAGATATCGCTCAATGGCAGACTCCACCGCTACTCAAGATAGGTATATTAGTCCTCTTGCTTTTGGAATTAGTAGTACAAGCAATCAATGGTAGAAAGCTACAATCTGTCTGGTCGACCTTCAAGTATTAAGTGCCTCATTAACCAAGCCTACATGCTTATCTTGGTAACCGCGGCCTCTCGCATAGCCAAATCCCCACTTAACATGTATTGTATTCCCTCTATTTGCGGCTGTTTTGTTGGTACAAAGACATGGCCTAGAAATTCAATGAGAAAATCTTGGGAACGTTAGAGCTAGCCTATCAACTGCACCATAATTTTTCCCCTTTGTTAATTTTTTCCGTCGTGCTCATGCACAGGTTGTTTTGTACCGCATGTTTTATGAGTTTTCAAACTTTCTAGCTAGCTCTGCCCACTTGAATGACTTAATGTCAATTTATACTACATATTTATTCTTTATTTAAATGTTATAAAAACGGTGTCAATTTTGTCGGGATTCGAATGCATAGCAAGAATTTGAATTTTTCAGGACTTTCGGTGGGTTTCGATGTACTGAATTCCTGGTTAGCTTCAGAAGGTTTTTAAATTTTTTTAAGAGGAATCTAACGTCCTTACTTGTAGTTAAAATTTGACACGGTCGGTGGGAGTACGGTTTATCAGAGACCTCAAAAAAGAGAAAATTACATAGAGATCCATACATTTAGCACAAAGGTCCCTAAAGTTAAGCAAGGAAAAGCAGTCGGGTCCTTATCTAGCGAGAAACTGAGCCACACCTACTGTACTTGCTTCACAAAAAAAGCTCCTCACTTTCGAACCTACGTGCTTGGTGCTTCCTCTTTCCAGGGTGTGAAATGGAACAACAAGGCAGGTCGACGCACATGAGCAGCGCCACGTTGTGGACGATGGAGAGATCGGCTGACCGGGATGTGTGGATGGTGATTAGGAAGTTAAGGAGAGAGAAAACACAATTTTTTTGGCGTGCATATATAGTCAAGGTCCTAAAATTTACTATTACTTACTATACCCTATACCTCATGTCAGGAACCCATCGCAGCTTTGCTCTGACGTCGCACCGCCTTCAAATCCTCCTCTTCGCTGATCTCACGCTGCTTCCTGCATGCTCACGGTCTCTTCTTGCTCCCAGTTTTTTTTCAACAGGGGAAACTCCTAATGGAAAAATATTGTTCATTATGCCTAGAAGCACCGATGTACTCCTACCAAATATAGGAAGACCTCCACGCCAATTTCTTGCATATCTAAGAACTTGAATTTTTCACAACTCCCGGTGGTTTTGTTGTACAGAATTCCTAGTTATCTTCGAAAGAGTTTTGGAAAAATTTACGTGTGCCTTAGTACGGAGGCTCGGTTATGTGTCTTTGATGTGTTCGTCGGCCAGTTTGGTGTGGAGTAGGAGGAGTACATAGGAAAGAAACCACTTTGGTCCTTGGCGGCAAAAAAAACTAAACTTTTTCCATTTCCAAATTTTCACTTGCTTCCCAAACATTGGGAGTGGAAGTTATTCAAAATATCGGCCATTCACACTAGTTCTTATCTTATCTTTATCTTGTCTTATCTCTTATATAAAGAGGGGACTATAGTGTACAAATGATTTTGAACATTGACTATTGTATCAAGACTGGCAAATTCAAACATTGCTAACCGTTAGATCTTCTTTTCCATTCTAGTAGCATCTAGAAGATTCTATTGATAGTCTTTAGCACAATACATGCTAGTATGTGCAAACATCGAAAGACAATTCATTGCTTAGAACCACTTTTGGCTACACATTGTGGGTGCCCTTATAACTCCCATGTTTTCAGTACTAGGATTTTTCAAGCTTCCTAGCTAACTTCGCACACTTCAGTGACTTTTTTGCTGATTTAATGAAATAAAGAATAAAACAAAAGATTTACGCATGATGACCTATCATGTCGCGTGCACTGCGTGCTATGAAAACGGTAACCACGACAAGTAATACGCATAAGAGGACGCCACATGAAAGTATTGTTTTTTATAATTTCTTTGTTTTATTTCCATGTGTTCAAAACATTATCAAATTTGTAGGCATGAAGTAGATTCCTAGCATGAAGTTAGTTGCCTTTCTCAAAACTCGCGATGGTTCTTAGTATATTGACAACGTTGGTACCTTCAACGGCATTTGGAAAATTCAAGAGCAAACCTATCATGCTTACTTGTAGTTCATATATGACCTAATTTTGTTAACTCGACATAAAGTCCTCTAAGTGGGTGAAATTAGCTAGTTATCTTGAAAATTCTAAAACTAGGGAATTATAAGAAAAGCATTGTCCACTTTCTTTGAAATGTGGGGTGGTGGCAGTTTTTCAATTAGAGGATGGGCGTAGAAGGAGCAAGATGCTTCAAATAACAACTTAACACAGTGAGTGGAAGTGCATGTTACATCAAGGACCTCAGAAAAGAGAAAATTACATCCAAGTCCACATATTAGAGGGCCCTGAAAATAAGCATGGAAAAGCAGTCGGGTCTGGTTCTCATTCTCCACCCACTAGCCAAGGCATACTCTTCGTATGAAGTACTAGAACTTATACTTGCTCAACAAAAGAAATCATCGTGGTGCTCACTTTAGCCGGATCTCGTTGATGAAGTGCACCGAATGCGATGTGACGTATCTTATCTTATCTTAACACTATACAGTGTACGAATAACTTTGAAGATTAATCGTTAGATCAAGACAGGAAAATTTCAATATTGCTAGCCGTTGGATATTTTTCCATTTAGCATCTAGAACATTCTATTCATAGTCTTTAGCACAATAACGCTAGTATGCTCAAACCTCAAAACACACTTCATTTCTTAATTTTGGGGTCCTTGTGCTAAATGCATGTACTTGGATGTAATTTTAATTTTTTATGAGGTCCTCGATGTAACTTATACTTCCATGTACCGACCGTATTAACTGAAGCACCTCGCCCTATTTCATTTATCCAACTAACAGAAAGAACATTCAATTCGCTTTTTTCTGAGTGATGACGAGATCATTATTTTCTATAAAGGAAGTCTGAAGAATATGGATCTGAATGCCATAAGCCAAACTTTCAGACATATATAGTTGACCAACATGTTTTACTTATGCGCCCCATGTTTTAGGGGTTTGAAAACTTCCTAGCTAAATTTGCCGTCTTGAATGAGAGTTTATGTCGATTTATCGAAATTAGGTCAAATTTGAACTACAAGTAAACTGTAGGTTGCTATGAAAGTTTTACCAAAAAGCTTTTGGAGTTACCCATCAGGGGGTCCATTAATATATTAGAAACCATCGAGAGTTTTGACGATAGGTTCAACATATTGCTAAGATTTTGTATCTTGACAATTAAACAGAATCAGGTCAAACTCGAGCTACAAGTAAGCGCACTAGATTGCTCTTGAATTAAATGTCTTTTCGGAGGTATATGGGTGCATCTTATTGTAGTAAACAAATGTCTTTGGTGCAAGCTTCCAAATATCAAGAAAGAAATTTCAATTCTCAGTTTTTCAAGTGATGACAAGATTGTTCTTTCCCATAAAGTAAGTCCGAAGTATATGGATCTTAATGCCACAAGCCATGCTTTCAAAGATATATATATATATACATATAGTGGACCAACATGTTGTACTTACGATTCCCATGTTTTATGAATTTTCAAACTTCCTATCTAACTCTGCCTACTTGAATGACTTAATGTCAATTTATACTACATATTTATTCTTCATTTGAATGTTATCAAAACGGTGTCAATTTTGTCGGGATGCGGATGCATAGAAAGAACTTGAATTTGTTAGAACTTTTGGTGGTTTTCAATGTACTGAATTCCTGGTTAGCTTCAATTTTGTTTTGGAAATTTTTAAGAGGAATCTATCTTGTTTACTTATAGTTAAAATTTGACACGGTCGGTGGGAGTACGGTTTATATCGAAGACCTCAAAAAAGAGAAAATTACATAGATATCCATACATTTAGCACAAAGGTCCCTAAAGTAAGAAAGTAAAAGAAGTCGAGTCCTTCTCTAGGGAGCAGCTGAGCCATACCCTTCGTACTACTGTACTTGCTTCACAAAAAACCGCTCCTCACCTTCGAACCAGCGCGCTGGGGGTGTACTTGGTGCTTCCTCTTCACAACGTATGAAATGGAACGACAACATAGGTCAACGCACGTGGGTAGCGCCACGTTGTGGATGAGGGAGAGATCGGCCGGCCAGGGTGTGTGGATAGTGATGAGGCAGTGAAGGAGAGAGAAAACTCAATTTATTTTGCGCGCATATATAGTAAAGGTCCTAAAATTTACAAATACTCAATTTATCCTGTACCTCATGTCAGGAACCCATCGTAGTTAGCTCTGACATCGCACCGCCTTCAAATTCCCCTCTTTGCTACTCTTGCGCTGCCTCCTACGTGCTCACGGTCTCTTCTAGCTCCCAGATTTTTTTCAACAGGGGGAAACTCCTAATGGGAAAATATTGTTCATCATGCCAAGAAGCACCCATGTACTCCTACCAAATACAGGAACACTTTCATGCCAAGTTCTTGCATATCTAAGAACTTGATTTTTTCAGAACTCCTGGTGGTTTTGCAGTACCGAATTCCTAGTTAGCTTCGAAAGATTTTTGGAATTTTTTTTGTGTGCCTTAGTATGGTGACTCGGTTTAGTGTCTCTGATGTGTTCGTCAGCTGGTTTGGTATGGAGTAGGAGGAGTACATAGAAAGGAAACCACTTTGGTCCTTGGCAGCAAAAAAACTAAGCTTTTCCCATTTCCAAAATTTCACTTGCTCCCCAAACATCGGAAGGGGAGGTTATTCAAAAGATCGGCTATTCACACTACTTCTTATGTTATCTTTATATTGTCTTATATCTTATATAAAGAGGGAACTATAGTGTACGAATAACTTTGAACATTGACCATTAGATCCAGACTGGCAAATCCATACATTGCTAACCGTTGGGTCTTCTTTTCCATTCTAGTAGAATCTAGAAGATTCTATTGATAGTTTTAGCACAATAAGCGCTAGTACGCGCAAACCTCAAAACACGCTTCATTGCTTAGAACCACTCTTGGCTACACATTGTGTTTGCACTTATAATTCCCATGTTTTTAGTACTAGGAATTTCAAGCTTCCTACCTAACTTCGCACAATTCAGTGACATTTTGCCGATTTAACAAAACAAATAAAAACAAAAGATTTACGCATGATAACCTATCAGGCCGTGTGCGCTGTGTGACATAAAAATGATAATCATGAAAAGAAATATGCGTAAGAGGACGCCACATGAAAGTATTTGCTTTGTTATAATTTCTTTCTTTTATTTCCATGTCTTCAAAACATTATCAAATTGGTAGGCATGAAGTAGATTCTTAGCATGAAGTTAGTTGCATTTCTCAAAAATCATGTTGGTTCTTGGTATATTCACAATGTTGGTACGTTCAAATGACATTTCTAAAATTCAAGAGAAAACCTATCGTGCTTAATTGTAGTTCATATCTAACCTAATGGTTAAATCGACATAAAGTCCTCTAAGTGGGCGAAATTAGCTAGAAAGCTTGAAAAATACTAAAACTATGGAATTGTAAAAAAAAATCATGGTCCACTTTGTCTGAAATGTGGGGTGGTGGTATTTTTTCAACTAGAGGGTGAGCATATAAGGAGCAAGATGCTTTAGTTAACAACTTAACATGGTCAGTGGAAGTGCATGTTACATCAAGGACCTCAAAAAACAGAAAATTATATCCAAGTCCACATATTTGATACAAAGGGCCCTAAAAATAAGCATGAAAAAGTAGTCGGGTCTGGCTCTCATTCTCCACCCACTAGCCGAGGCATACTCTTCATAAGGAGTACTAGAACATGTACTTCCTTAACAAAGGAAATCAGCATGGTGCTTACTTTAGCAAGATCTTTATGATGGGACATATCTTATCTTATCTTGCCACTATATAGTGTATACGAATAACTTTGAGCATTGACCATTAGATCAAGACAGGAAAATCACAATATTGCTAGCCATTGGACCTTTTTCCATTCTAACATCTAGAATATTCTATTGATAGTCTTTAGCACAATAAACGCTAGTACGTGCAAATCCCAAAACACACTTCATTGCTTAGTTTCAAGGTCCTTCTGCTAAATGCATGGACTTGGATGTAATTTTCATTTTTATAAGGTCCTTGAAGTAACCTATACTTCCACGTACCGACCGTCTTAACTAAATCACCTCTCTCCTATCAGCGTAATTTTCATTATTTCCGATTATCAGGAATGAACATTCAATTCTCAATTTTCCAACTGATGATGAGATTGTTATTTTCCGTAAAGAAACTCTAAATAATATGGATCTGAATGCCACAAGCCAAGCTTCCAGACATATATAGTGGACCAACATGTTGTACTTAGGATTCCCATGTTTTAGGGGTTTTAAAACTTCCTAGCTAACTGTGCTGACTTGAATGCAACTTTATGTCGATTTATTGAAATTAAGTCGAATTTGAGCTAGAAGTAAATTGTAGGCTTTTTTGAAAATTTACGAAAAATCTTTTGGAGGTACCTATCGGGGGGTCAATTAATATATTATAAACTACTGAGAGTTTTGCTGATAGATTAAACTTCTTGCTAAGATTTTGCATCTTGACAAATTAACAAAATCCGGTCAAACTTGAGCTACAAGTAAGCACAATAGATTGCTCTTGACAAGAAGTCTTTATCACAGTAAACACTATGCACAAACCTCAAAACACAGTTCTCCATCATTCTAGAATCTTCTCTCTCATTTCTTTGCAAAATGTTACCAACATTTTCAAGTATTATGTACTAGTATATTGTACTTTCAAGCTAACTTTGCCCACTTATATGACTTTATGTCGATTTATTGGAATTAGGTAAAATTAATTTGAACTAGGGGAAAATGGTGGGAAATTTTCAAAAGATCTTTGAAGGTAACCCATTAGGCAGCCAACATACGAGAATGTCCGAGCGTTTCAAAAGATTTTGTATCTCGCTAATAGATTTCGCATCTAGCTAATAGTTTGTGTGCTGACAATCTCTAAGTGGCGGGGTTTTTTTTTGCGAAAATAGGAACGTTTTTTCCTATAAAGCAAGTATAGTAATTGTACTATAGGAAAAAGATGACTCGAAATGTAGGGAAAAATGAAGAGCTACTTAGAAGAGATTTCCTATGAGCTCAGACTAGCCCCAGGCGGGGTATCATAGGTGGCATCATGCATTACATGCATGTGAAATGCTTATGTGTCCTTCAACTAATGATAAAAGAGATTTTGTTGGTATCATAGGTAGCTATGGTATCATAGCACGTTGAACTAGAAAAGCTAATATCAAATAAATATTATACACAATTTTACATTGAGATTCTACAAAATAATAAATACACTAAGACTATGGTACTACTACGACATGATACATTATGGAGATGGTATCGTACATGATACTACTAGTATATGATATTACTCCCCATTGTGACTAGTCTCAAAGAATAAAAGGAGAATAAAAGAGAGGCAGCACGAGAGGGCAATGATGAAGAGGAGTTGAAGGCGGTGCAATGTCAGAGCAAATGTATGATGGGCTCCTGACACGAGGTACTCCTACAGCCTTACAGTGTGCTACTCCTCCTCTATGCAGGGAAAATAAATTGTGTACTACTCTCTCCTTTGGTGCCTCATGTCCTTCCTCCAACTGATCTCTCTCGTACACAGCATGGTGCTAGGCATGTGTGCCATGGTACTACGATGACTCTATGTCTGTCTTTTTTTCATAACTTTGCTCTGACATTGAACCGCCTTCAACTCCTGTTCGCTGCTACCCTCTCAGGATGCCTTCTCTAACCTCATAATATCTTCTACAGTTGCTCTTCGTTTTCCCCTCCATTTCGATCCATCTTTTTCCTAGTACTATTACTACTTGCTTTACATAAAACAACGTTCCAGTTTTCACACAAAAAAATTATGTCACTTGGAAAATTGATATTGTCTCTTTTCCTAATACTTGTTGGAAACTGCCCTTCGCAAAATATTCTTTACCATTCGAAGATGCACGAATCTTCCTAATATGGGAAAATAACCATAAACTATGATGTGGATCACAGGATATGGCATTGACCTTGGTCGTCCGGCTCGAAACCTATTCGTACATGGCAGGACAATTTTGTGAACCTGGTTTTTCAAAAGTTGTCAAAACTCAAGATTATCTTTTTTCATGGCATGTGATACATGCGAAAGGACGCCATGCACCTATCTTTCATAAAATTTTAAGAACAACCCACCATTTACCTGTAGTTCAAATAATTTGACCTAATTTAGACAAAGTTAGCTTGAAAACACTTAAAACATGGTAATATATAGTAAGTAAAACAAGCATAGTCCACTATGTCTGAAAACATGGGCTTGTGGCATTCCAGCCATATTATTACATTCTCTTTATGGAAAAACATCACCGCACCATTATGAAAACTAATATTCCCCCTAGGGCTCGTTTGATTTGAAGGAATCTCAAAACATAGGAATATGAAAACCATAGTATTGGAGTGGCATGACTTATTGAATCCTATAGGAATATAAAACTACAGGAATTTGGATCAAGTATGTGTTTGAATCATAGGAAAAGCAAAGTTATTCAAACATGAGGTTGGAGTGAATGGAAATTTTCCTACAAAATAGAGAGCAAAGGAATCCTTTGAAGGAATTCCTAAGGATTGTAATCCTTTGAATCAAATGACCAATGTAGGTATATTTCCTAGGGATTTATATTTTCATTCCCCTAGTTTGTTAGTTGTACTCAGTTTTCCCTAGCCTCTTAACTTTTCCACACTTTCCCCCTTACTCTATTCTAAAACCCTCGCAAGCGCTCAGATGGAGGGATGCCGTCAGGTCAAAGGCTTGACCGTTACATGCTGACCGGTGGGACCGCGTTGGGGCGGGTCGTGCCATGGCCGTTACGTGCTGACGGGTGGGGCTAGGATACATGTCGGACTAGCCATCCATCTCTCGCTGACTTGTGGGACGCATTTTTCCTGATTGTGTGGCTCGTGCAGCCAATGAAAAATGGGGCCATTCTTAGGGTCGTCGAAGCCAATGTACGATGGGGCCGCCATGTGGGGCTGTTCTGTGGGGGCGTTGAAGCCAATGACTGATGGGGCCGTCATGTGGGGCTGGAGGGGGTATTTGTATATTTTCCACATTTTAGTTTGCAGTTTGCATATTTTCCATTTTGTGTGTTACTGACATGTGGTGGTCATGTGGCAAATATACTAATTTGAAAGAAAAGTTTGGCAGATCTGCAAAATTAGGAAATATGCAAAAATCCCAGAGCAGCTACTCCCCCAAACATTGACATGTGGGGTCGTGTATGACACGTGAGGTCGGCTCTCTCTCATCTGCTCCCAGCACCTAGCCCCGAGCAGCTCCTATCCCACCAGCGGACAGAGTAGCCATCATCGGCGTGTCGCCGGATCCGTCCTACGGTGGCATCGGGTGGACTGCCGCGTCACACCTCAACCATAGCTCCAACACCTATTTCGTCCGCACACATTGTACGTTGAGGTAGTACTGACCGCAGGCAGGTCCACCGCCCACAACGACCGGGATTTTGATCCGCCGCCATAGCTCGACGAACAGTCGCGACAATTGCTAGTGGTGCTTGGTAAGACCTTCGCTTCTGCTCCACCCACCCGAATCGATTCGGTTCCCATAATTTCTTCGATATTGCAGGTGCAAATTAGTCCTCAATGTTTGGTCGTAGCGGGTACACCAGCAAAGCTGGGGAATCGATCATGCTGTGGCCATGTTCTCCTTCTCCTACCACGTCGAAAGTGCAGGTAGCTCTTTCTCTTTGTACTACCGTTGAATTTGAAGTGTCGCCATGGCCCATCAGACTGATTTCAATTGGGTTTGTTTTGGGATTGTTACAATGTGCTATGCAGGCTGATGATCCATGGTACATTGCATACCAAGATAAATCAACCTAGTGGTCTAGCCAGAGGATGGATTTGGAGGAGATGGTTGCCAAATTAGGTGATGAATTGGCCCGTAAAAACTTGTTGATATTTGAGCTAAAGGATGTTGTTGAGGAATAAAAGAAGAATTCAGAGGTTATTCGCAAAGAGAAGTTGACACTTAAGGCTGATCTTGCCGTATCTGATCAAGTGGTACAAAAATCTAAAACATGAACTTCAAGTGAAGGGGGAGGAAAATAGTAGATTCATGTGGACAGTTTTAGTAGTTGTCATCCCTGTTCTAGCAGTTACAGTATGAGGTTGTGGTGAAGGGTGGCATGTGTAATTATTAGTTGAATAGATAGCTAATTTAGAGAGTAGAATTGTTACTCAATGGATGGTTGTGACTTCCTGCTAATTTAGTCACTTTGCAGTCCCAAAGTTGTCAAGAGAATGCATTGCGGGGCCCGAGTTTCTTGCCATTGGATCTAGCTGCCCATAGTTAGCATGCCAAATGCCAAGAAGGTCAAGTTGGGGCCCTATCAGTTTTGACCGTTCTGTCGCTGCCATCGTGGATACCATATAGACTTGCAATGTTGGCGGCATCATCCATTCTCTGACTTCTTGACGCTGCATTCTTGTTCTCTAGAGAGCGATCTGTGGTCGCGGCCAGAGCGTGGAGCTCGGACGAAAATTCCTTGGCCTCACAGTTCAATAGTACATATCAATTTTGATTCAAATCATACATATTTCTATCAAATTTATACAAGCCCACTGGAGATTGTCAAAGAAAGTACTACTCACTCTGATCCAAATTAGTAGACTCAAAATCGTCAAGATACAGATGAATCTAATACTAATTCGTGTCTAGATACAATCGAATCTAGACAAATCTAAATCATACACCGTCCTCACATCTCAAATACATATCAATTTTGATTCAAATCATACATATTTCGATCAAATTTATACAAGACCACTAGAGATTGTCAAAGCAAGTACTACTACTTATGAATCAGCTTTAGAGCATATCCACCGGTCTCATGGCTCAAATACATATCAATTTTTTTCAAATCATACATATATTTTAATTCATAGAATTTTGGTTCAAATTGGGCTCAAATTTGTCCCAATTTTAACTAGACGGTGAGCTAGCCTCCCTCCCCGCCATATGTGTACTCCAAGAAGTATGGGCAAAGTGCTCCCATCCATTAGGCCATGAGTACATCCGGGCTTCACCGTCAAAGTGCACCTCGACATGCCAGCCGCGGCCGCAGCCTGCCTCCCACAACTTCGGTTCACGAGGGCTTGATCTGCACCGTCGCAGTGATGTTGCGGATGATGGCTTCAATCGTCGTTGCATCGATAACCACTATTGGAACCACCACCATTGCACTGATATTGCAGATGATGTCTTCAAACGTCGTCGCATCAATGAGCACTATCAACACCACCGCCGTCGCACTGATGTTGCGGATGATGGCTTCCATCGGTGTCTTTCATTAGCAACAGATCTGAGGATGTGAATGGAAGTGAGACAGATAGAGATAGAAATTTCAGATGCTTAGATCCTCACCGCCGCACGCCATTCTAGCCGTCATGCTTAGATCCGCGCCCCCGCAAGCCGTTCTGACCCCCACACTTAGGTCCGGGTCGCCGCATGCCGTTCCGACCGCCACACTTAGGTCTGTGCCACTACACGCCATTCGGACCACCACACTTAGATCCGCACCGCCACACGCTGTTCAGACCACCACTCTTAGATCCACGCCGCCGCTCGCCATTTTGACCGCTGTGCCGCCATACATCGATAGGAGGGGAGGAATATGCGGCTGGTATACATGCGACATGGAAAGGGAGGGAGATACATCTATCCCGTCGGGCTCTCCTCTCTATACAGGGTAGGTGCGCCCAACGGGAGAGAGAGACCTCTAGCCCGTCGGATCATGATGTATCCAATGGTGGTTGCCCAAGATCCGTGTGACAGACATATCGACCAATCAGAGCGCAGCCAAACTGAGTGCTAGTTGATGAGCCTGGTAGACATGCGATAG
Organism: Avena eriantha; assembly: GCA_910589775.1. NCBI lineage: Eukaryota > Viridiplantae > Streptophyta > Magnoliopsida > Poales > Poaceae > Avena > Avena eriantha. The sequence continues at coordinate 404,562,555 of OU342742.1, forward strand.
GGAAATGGAGGGAGAGACATCCAGCCTATCAGGATTTCCTCGTCGTACAAGGTAGATGTACCCATCGGGAGAGAGACCACCAGCCCATCAGATCATGATGTATCCAATGGTGGTTGGCCAAGATCCATATGACATACATCTCGACCAATTAGAGCACAGCCAAAATGAGACATGAGAGAGGGTAAATGTGAGGAAAACTTTAGCGGGAGGGGAAAAGTGAGGGAAACTTTAGCGGGAGGGGAAAACTAAGGAAAACTTTAGCGGAAGGGGACAACTGAGTAGAGCTAAGGAAAACAAAGGCACTCAAATAAAAATGAGTAAGGGAAATTCAAGATTTTGGCATAAAAATGGAAAATGTGTTATTTGAACAAAATAATCCATCTTGGCCGACATTATTTTGTTTGCAACTCAAATATACACCAGTGTTCGAAATTTGGCCTTATTTAGACAAAGTATGTTTTGGGATGAGTTATTTTGGAGGTTGATTGAGTAGAAAGCCATGCATCTTCATAGCTAGTAGCTCACTCCAAGAAGGGTTTAAGAAGTGGTTTAGGGGACATATCCATTTATCTTTATTTCCTTTTCCTTTATTATTCATGGTAGGCTGTAGGTAACATAATAAGACTTCATGCAAAGGTTGCTCTATGTTTTGACTTTTTTTGAATTAAACTAACCCTAAAACATTTTTTTTGAATTTAATCACTTAGAAAAAGAAAAATGTGGCTGATTACAAGTAAATCCAAAATTTCCAATTTCATATGGTAAATCAATCCAAGATACACAAGTGTGCCAAATTTTGGATCAATTGGTCAACGTTTGCTATGGTTTAAGCCATGAACTAGCTAAACCCCATGTGTTGACCACATGTCGAGGGCAAGACTGAGTAGTGCTAAGCAACTAGGTGGATGACCATAGAAACTTGCAATAACACATACATTATGGGATTATCCAACATACAACCTTGGGGAGCATCACACTAGTTCGAATTGAATGCAAACATTAACAGTAGTTCAAATTCATCATACAAATTCAAATTAATAACTCAAATTCATTTTTTCTTGCTCATAGTGTTTTTCGGTGGGTTCACCACCTTGCTCTGGGTGATCCTAGCTGGAATATTCATGGAGTCCACCATCAACTTCTTCCATTTGTTTGCTTTGTTTTTTCTCTACATCCAATGAATCAAATGCTTCAGTCTATCGTACAATTGGTTCAATCACCTTTCGATCCATTGGTTAATATGGTTCAAAATGCATTGGCACCATTTCTTCAATATCCTCTTGAGTAATTTCTTTACTTTTGAACTCTGCTTCCAATGGATAAATTGCTTTATTCTCCTCTTGATCCATTGGTTCAAAATCCTCTCCATCCATTGGTTCAATCTCCTATATGATAAGGGGTAACCCCGTGGGTAGCCCGATTGTAGCATCCCATCTGTCTAACATCTGTAATGCTACATGGTCTAATAATAAAATGCTACTTCCTACATATATTTGTGCATCATAATTATATCATGCTCATATAAAACCCTTTTTCTTTTAGATCTTGTCTCATATGCATTTATCAATTGTATTTGGTTCTTAATAAATTGTATTTGGTTCTTGATAAATGCTTGGTGCCCAAGTTGAGTTGAGGGCATATCTTTTACTTCCCCTTCCATCTACTAACATGCCATACACCTCTCCTTTGATATCATCTATTTTCCACCATATACATGTATGTGGCCTTTTGTTGTTAGTATTTAAAACCAGGCCACATATATTTGTATGGATCCAATCTACCTATCTCATACACTCATACACATGTGATATGTTTCACCATCTTAATACATCATGCATGCATGGAGGTAATCTTGTATGTCTCATGCAAATAAAACCCTCCACCTTCCCTTTTACCTCAATCTTTTATTTTGGGTGGGGTGTCCATTCTACCTTGCCTTTCCATCTCCTTCTATTCAATTCTAGTGCTTTCCTTTCTCAAATATTCATATGTGCATGTGGCCTACATTTTATTCAAATATAGTGCTACATGCAATATTAGCCCCTAATCACATGTGATATCAATGCCACTAGTGACTCTCTTTTATTCAAATTCTTTTGCACTTGTTTGTTTGCTCAAATTTTCGATCAAATCCTATATCTACACTCCATCTACCAAGATTTCCTAGCTAATCCAGCTGTCCAAATAAAGACTCCATCTCTAATAGTTATTTATTTTTGTCTCTTGATCTATGCCTAAATCTTTGACACTAAATCCGTCTAAAGTTTTGTCTAAAACTAGTCTCATCTAGCCTAGTCTAGACTATAAAAAAAACTCCAATCCTCTTCTTAGTTCTAATTTTATTTTTAGAATTTGGATCACTTCATGACTTAATCAACCTAGCAAATTCCTCTGCCTCACCTAGTAATCCAACGCATCAGCAGAACCCAGCCCACCTAGAGTTTCTGCATCTCCCCTTCCCGGCCCAGCCAGCCCCTCCCTGTTTCTCTTCCCTTGCGCCTGACGCAGTGCCACCTGCTGTCTCTGACTAGAACGGAAAGCAGCCACCGCAGCGAGCAGGTCGCCATCTCCGTCAGTCCCGTCACCTCGGCCTTCTTGACCCCGAGCTATGCCTCGAACCCTAGCATCGTCCTCCGCCGCCGCAAGGTCAGGCTCCCCTCAATCCTTCCCTTCCCGTGAGGCCACCATGTCAGTAGCTTGAGCAGCTTGTCCGTGTCAACGCCGTGGTCGCCGTTGAGCACCGCCGTGGTCGGGGATCGTCTCGCCGCGCCTCCGCTGATCGTTTTGCGCCGCAGGAGGAGCCGAAGCACACACACCCTGCGTCCCCGGCGACGACACCTGCAGGTCCGAGCCACACGCCATGATCGTCTCTGTCTCCGTCGCTTCCTTCCGTCCCCGACTCTGAGTCCTAGGGGAATTGGACGAGGTGAGCTCCCTTGACCTTTTCCCCCACCTAGCTGCATCTCTCTTGGCCTGGTTGCTCGTCCCCGCCGCGGATGGTACTCGCCGGTGCACGCCAGAACCTGTCCAGAAGCCGAGCCAACCTGCCTATCTCTGTATTTGTTCAGAACGAAATAGCGCCCGTCTGTCAGTTCGTTTGGCCTAGTGCAGACACTCTTTTCTCGACGATCTCCCGGCCATGACAATACATCTATATCAAGTTTTCTTCATGGCTATTCCAATTCGGTACATCCATCTACGTAGAACACAAAATTTTCCCGGAACGGAGCTTTAGATCTCTCGGAAAACTCTTCCAAAGATCGGTCGATCTCACTATTTTTCAGCTATAGACAGTTGATAGTTAGACAGTTTAAAATGCCTCTGTTCATCACAAGATCTCGGCCAACCTAGTCCACCTATGACAAAACCTCCTAAACGAAAGATGTAGAACGTTGAACCCTCTACAACTTTCATTTTTGTGGAATCGCGAGATTTGCAGCGGTTTCATCGTCATCGTCTCAGGAAGATGGGTTCAGCTAGCATTTTTTCGATTGTTGGCTTGATCTGTCAATCGTCTTCCACGAGCTTTTCTACAAAAGCCCCTTGGTTTTCTTGGTTCTGGACCCGAGGTTCCTGACTGCCCCACGTGTCATCAACCAGCCGGTCTGTGCACGAGCTGGGCCCCTCACCCCGTGGTCCCACTAGTCTGCGACTGCGGGTAGATTCAGATAAAGTACCAAAAGTTCCTGGATCTTTTTCTAAATGATAATAATTCCAGAAATTGTTTAATAGGTTTTAATATCTAGAAATTAATAACTTTTAATTGGTAAATCCAAATAATGCAAATAATATATGTTTTTGAATCAGAAAAATGTGAGGATTTCAAATATGCCATTCAAAACAATGTTTGACTAATTTAAATTTTCGAAATTGTTTAATTGCAATAAAAATTCCTTTTCTTAATTAAATAATAACTTTAATTCTACAACTCCAAATTTGAAAAATAATATGTCTAGATCGATCAGCGCGACGAGCCCGTTCAGATTATGCATTCCGTGTTCTGAATTGCAGCATGCATCATATCAATATTAAAAATCAGAACTGTTTATGGCAATAAAACTTGACCAAATAATTAATAAAATGATTTATTTTTGTCCCCACACCTCACCCATGCCATGCTACTTTATTGCCATGTAAATTGTGCATCATTCATCATGGCATGCTTGTTTGCTTGTCGCATTTTATTTATATGCTTGTGCACTTTATTTATGTTGGCCCTTGTTTGTTTGGTTCTTCTTTTGAATAGACGCCGAGCAGGGGAAATATCAGGAATCCCAGGAGTACTACCCAGATCCGTCTCTCGCTTCAACTGAGCTGCCAGGCAAGCAATACCACATGCTTGCATACATATAGTACCTATTGCTTCTATCTTATTCTTGCATCATAGAGTCGCGATTGCATTAAATTGAATCCCATGTACTGCATAGCCTTTACTTTTAAACCCCACCGAGCTTGTTCCTTAATCCCATGAGCCATTACTACAGGAATTGTTTGAGGCATGCGAGTCGTAGAACAGCATGTGTAGGGTATGTGAGTGTCTGATGGATAATGAGGTACCTAAACAACTTAACCTGAGTAGTAATGGGATAACTAATGAAAGAGGCACCGGTGGGCAATATCTGCTATTTGGTTTTCATGCTCACTTGTGTCCCGTAGGACCCCGAGTACTTGATACCTGTTCCTTGATTATTCGCACTATCCACATACGGGAGACTCTATGAATCCCCCTTTGCCTGAGCTTGATTTGTACTTTATTTCTTGGGGCCACAAAGTAGTTTGGGGCTTTATTACTATCCTGTACTTATGCCATGCTTTACTGCTTTATTTAAGATTGTGCGTGGAGCACCTGTACTGTTTAGGGATCGCGGCACGATTTCACGGTATCGACAAGCCCAATCACATTTTCGGGTTCCCAGTCGTTTACAGCCGTTCTCGCAAACCCTAGGTTCGTCTCGGAGCCGGCCAACTTCGTTGCGGGTAGCTTATTGGGGTGGCCCCCTGAAATATTTTATGAATCCTGCGATTGCTTTGTCGTGAAAGCCTTGTCGGGTTTTGATTTGGTTTTTCCGAGGTCGATCGTGTGTGTTGCTATTTGTGCACCCCTGCAGGGTAAAACTTTCTGAAAGTCGTGTCCACGGTTATGGACGACTTGGAGCATAGTTTCTCGAACATAGACAGGTATCACTAAAGTACCGCTTTTAATTGACTAAATACTTGACTAGTAAATAGTGCAATACTCATGGAATGGTTAATAAAACTGCCAACGGAGGGGTTGTTTGTCCGCTTTCTCGTTGGTAAGCGGGAAGGAGGATGGATCTGTTATTTTATACTGTTATAACTATTGTTACTAATTAACGGACATCCGTCTATCTTTGGTTAGGCGGATGGTTAGCGAGTATCTATAGACTTGTTAGTTATTATCTTTTGCTGCAATTGCGTCACCCGAGGTTATGTCCCCTTTAGAGGCATAAAGACTTGCTGGGTACCCTTAGGGTCTCACACGATAAATTGTTTGATTCAGATGAACATGTGTATTCGCAAGATGGATACTGGGTGGAGGAGACAGATGATGTCGGCAACAATCACTCGGTGTAGAGATTTCGGGGATGAGGATCCGCGAGATCTGTGGGCGGGATGTGCTTATTTATGTGGCATCTTATGCCGATTTGCTTCTTGTCCGTACTCAGAACTTGTTTCCCGCTTCCGCTTGATACTCTGTTGATTGATGTATGAGGAGCTATCCTACACTATTATAACTATCTAGGATATTTGGTTCTTGCCGTATGGCGTTGCAATATTTCTATTTCTTTTAGATGGTATGGCTCTGAGAACTGTTGTAAGGTAGCTTGCATACATACTCACTTGTGTATGTATTTGATTTCTTTGCTTGTTGCCTACGCCGCTCGCTCTTGTCCCGATGTTCTTGGAAGTGGTTAGGGCAGCCGACGGGTCTACACGTGGGCGGTCCCTGGGCCCCCGCTGTACTACTTTAACCACTTTTGGTTCATCCAGGCTTGAACTTAGAGCGTAGGGTCCGAGGTTGTTACAATTGGTATCAGAGCCATCCCGCCCTTCAGGGTCTCAGCCAAATGGTCGTTGTCAGTCTAGCAAATATTTTGGTATCTATGTATACTAGGGAAAAACAAAACGCGAGAGTAGGACTACTTCCACTTTTCTTCTTACCCACCCACCCACCCTTTTCTGGTAAGGAAGTGTAACGTTTTCAATCCTCTTCTAAAAATTCAAACTAGGATTCACGTGTTCTGGGTTCCGTAGTACCATAGGTTGTGTGTGTGTGCGTGTGTGTGTGTGTGTGTAATTCCTTGTCTACCTGTTGCATCCAACCTTGTTGTCGCTATCTGCCTTTTTGGTTATCAACTGTTGGTACATTCCATACCGACAGGATTTTGTAAACCGACGCGATCTGTCTTACTCTTTGTTATCCGACGCTATCTTGTTGGGGTGTTTGTTTTCCATAGTTGCTAATCTTTAGGTTCATCTTAAGAGGGAAGGAAGTTGGGATATGTGTTGTACTTATTCGTGTGCGGAGTAATGATTTGAGTGCGGGATGGAGTCACGACCATACCACTACTTTTATCATTCGCTCTTGTATATTGAATTGGTAGAGTTACTAATCTTGATTCGTTAAGTGGTTTTGCGCATATAGTGGTATTTTAATGCCAAAATTTGTGATTTTTTCTTTGATAGCTTTGTGTACCACACTCCTTGTTCAGTCGTGTGCGATATGCTTAATATCTTCTAGGTGCTTCGAACTTTGTTGATATTTTAATATCATCTTAGTGATTTGTATCCTTTAATCTTGGTTAATTCCATTTTGCTACTATTTTGGATTATTATTATTCTCCATTAGGGTACTGACTTGAGTTTGATATCAATCACAGGAAGGCACCACCACGCCGTTCTGAGGAGGACATACCACCTGAACTGGGGGCTGCGTTGGCAAGTATTGCTAATGCCTTGGGAACAATGCAACAGAACCACCAACGCTTTGAAGAAAGTGTCAGGAGGAATGAGTTTGTTCCGCTACCTCCACCTCCCAAGCGAGGAGACATCAAGAGCTTTCTGAAGTTTAACCCACGCCACTTTGAGATGTCTGATCAACCACTAGATGCTGATGATTGGCTGCGTGAGATGTCAAGGTTGCTGATGACTGCTGATGTTCCTGAGCAAGAATGGGTAAAATGTGCCACTCACCTTCTGAAGGGAGACGCAGCTCTGTGGTGGGAGAATTACCTCAAGGAAAACCACTCTGGTTTTTAGCCTACTTGGGAGCAGTTCACTGGGGCTTTCAAAGAGCAATATCTGTCAGAAATTGTCATGGAAAGGATGAAGGAAGTGTTTCTCAACCTCAAGCAAGGCAATGACAATGTCAATACCTATATCAGAAACTTCATGAATCTATCTCGGTATGGTGGCGATGAGATCTCTGATGACAAGAAGAAGCAAAAGAGGTTCAGGCAAGGGCTCAATGCATCTATCAAATATGCAATCACTCATGCAAGGCCGGGGTCTTTTCTAGAACTCCAACATATAGCTCTACAGGAAGAAGAAAGTAGGCAAGTGTTTGAGGAGTCCAAGAAACACAGTCGTGACACAGCAAGCTCTTCAGCTATGACAGCTCCTTCTAAGTGCCGCGTGTGGGTTCCTAATACCGCACCGCCGCTCCCAGCTCCACCAAGACCTTCAAGCTATGCAGGAAGGCCACCAAACTCCTTCACCGCGGCTCCTAGGGGCTACAACCAAAACTACCCTGGAGCGCCTAGCGGTGTCCCTGGCTACGCTGCTCACGTCCACCTGGTGCTTTTTACACTTGTGGGAACACTGGGCATCAACACTGGAGTTGCCCCATGAACAACAAAGCTCTTCCACCACCACCTCCAAGACCTGCAGCAAGTTCTTCTATTGTTCGTGCACCTCCACCTCGGGCTCTCAACATCAACACCAAGCCCGGTTCCACTGTTGCTCGTGCCAACTGTGTCAACGTCGCTCAAGCTGAGCATGCACCTGGAGTTGTGCTGGGTACGCTTTCTGTTAACTCAGTTTCTGCACGAGTGTTATTCGATACTGGTGCATCGCATTCTTTTGTGTCTCAAAGGTTCTCTCAGCAACAAGGTCTTCCACTTCAATCATTGTCCAAGGTTCTTAGGGTGCAATCACCAGGGACAACTATGAAGGCTTCTCAAATAAGCCATGGGAACCAAATTGAAATTGGAAAAAAAAAATTTCCGGCATCCCTCATTGAATTGGGCAATTATGACATTGATGTTATCTTGGGCATGGATTGGTTAACAGGAAATGCAGCTGTGATTGATTGTGCTGAACGCTCGGTTTCTCTAAAAATTCATGATGGCCATATAGTCTATTCTCCAAGTCCGACTCCTGCAATTCAGCTCTTCTCTTTGGCGGCTCTGAATGATGATGCTATGGATGCTATTCAGATGTTCCGGTGGTCTGTGAGTTCCCAGATGTTTTTCCTGAAGAGTTACCAGGTATGCCTCCTGACCGAGAGGTCGAGTTTGTGATCGAGCTTGAACCTGGAACCGCTCCTATCTCCAGGTGGCCTTATAAAATGGGTCCTGCTGAGTTGGCGGAACTCAAATGTCAGCTTGATGAACAAGAGAAGTTGGGTTTCATTCAGCACAACACTTCTTCTTGGGGTAGCCCAACCATCTTTGTGAAGAAGCGAGATCGGACTGATAGACTTTGTGTTGACTATCGGGCTCTCAATGCTAAAACCATCAAGAATAAATATCCCCTTCCACGGATTAATGATCTCTTCGATCAGCTAGCTGGAGCTGTGGTATTCTCTAAGCTTGACTTGAGAAGTGGTTATCATCAAATCAAGATCCGCAAGGAAGATGTTCCCAAAACAGCTTTCACCACCCGCTATGGCCTGTACGAGTACACGGTCATGTCTTTCGGTCTCACCAACGCACCTGCCACTTTCTCGAGGCTTATGAACTCGGTTTTCATGGAGTATCTTGATAAGTTCGTCGTGGTCTATCTGGATGACATTCTAGTCTATTCTAAGTCAAAGGAAGAACATGAAGAACACCTTCGGTGTGTCCTAAACAAGCTTCGTGAGAACCGCCTGTATGCAAAGTTCTCTAAGTGTGAATTCTGGCTGCCTGAAGTCACCTATCTGGGTCACGTCATATCTGCTAAGGGCATCGCCGTCAACCCAGAAACTGTTCGGAAAATTGTTAAGTGGCTTCCACCCAAAAATGTCAAAGAAGTCTAGAGTTTCCTTGGTTTGGCTAGTTACTGCCATCGCTTCGTTCAGAACTTCTCGAAGATTGCGAAGCCTCTTACCGATCTCCTCAAGAAAAGGCAAGAAATACCTTTGGTCTCCTGCATGTCAAGCTAGCTTTGAAACCCTCAAAGAGAAGCTCACTTCCACACCGGTCTTGATTTCTCCAGATACATCAAAGACTTTCCAGATATTCTGTGATGCCTCCTTGCAAGGATTGGGTGCGGTCCTTATGCAAGAAAAACAAGTTGTTGCTTATGCCTCTCGACAGTTGAAGACGCATGAGATCAACTATCCTACACATGACCTCGAACTCGCAGCTGTTGTCTTTGCCTTGAAAGTATGGAGGCACTACTTGCTTGGCAACCGTTGTGAGATCTTTTCTGATCACAAGAGCCTGAAGTATATCTTCACACAACCGGATCTCAACCTTCGTCAAAGGAGGTGGATTGAAGCAATTAATGATTTCGATCTGACAATCAACTACACTCCTGGCAAAGCTATTGTGATGGCCGATGCTCTCAGCCGAAAAGCTTATGTCAACAACCTCATGGTGGAAGAACAACAACCTCTCTTGTGCGAGGAATTCCGCCAGCTCAACCTTGAAATTGTGGATCAAGGGTATCTTCTGAACCTTCTAGCAACACCTCTCTTGGAAGAAAAAGTTCACTCCATTCAACTTGGTGACCCTTACACTAAAAACATCATCTCCAAGATTCAGCTTCCAAAGTATGAACCTTTCCACCTTAACGACCAAGGCACTCTATTCTTTAAGCACCGGATGTTCGTTCCGAAATATCCGGGTTTGAGAGAGAGCAAGTTCTCAAAGAAGCTCATGATTCTGTTCTTTCTATCCACCCTGGCAGCACTAAGATGTACATGGATTTGAAAACACAGTATTGGTGGCCTGGGTTGAAACGCTATTGTGCCAAGTATGTCTCGGAGTGTGATGTCTGCCGCAGAGTTAAAGCTGTCCATCAGAAACCTTCCGGTCTTCTACAGCCATTGAAGATTCCGGAATGGAAATGGGAGAAAGTAGAGATGGACTTCGTAACTGGGTTTCCAAGGTCGCAGAAAGGCAACAATGCAATCTTTGTTGTCATCGACAGGCTTTCTAAAGTGGCTCACTTCTTTTCCGTCAAGGAAACAATTTCTACAATTCAGTTGGCTGAGCTCTATATCAACAAAATTGTCTCTTTGTATGGGGTTCCTCTTGAGATCAGCTCTGACCGTGGAAGCATCTTCACTTCCAAGTTCTGGGGAAGTTTCCAAAATGCTTTGGGAACAAAGTTGAATTTCAGCACAGCTTACCACCCTCAGTCGCAAGGACAAGTTGAAAGGATCAATCAGATTCTGGAAGATGTGCTTCGTGCTTGCATCATCTCTTTCGGCATGAAGTGGGAAGAATGCCTTCCTTATGCTGAGTTCTCTTACAACAACAGCTTCCAGAAGAGTCTAAAGATGGAATCATTTGAGGTTCTCTATGGCCGCAAATGCAGAACTCCAATTGGTTGGTCGGGCGCAGGTGAAAGAACATTGTTTGGCCCCGACATTGTAACTCAAGCAGAGGAGAAGGTTCACATCATTCTCGAAAACCTGAAGGTTACTCAAAGTCGCCAGAAGAGCAACTATGACAGAAAGCACACGGACATGGAGTATGTCCCTGGTGATCTCGTTTACCTTCATGTCACTCCCATGAGAGGCACGCACCGGTTTGGTATCAAAGGGAAGCTGGCTCCTAGATACATCGGTCCTTCCAAAGTTTGTGGAAGAAGAGGAGAAGTTGCTTATGCTCTTGAGCTCCTTGAAAAACTCAAGGTCCATGATGTTTTCCATATATCTCAACTCAAGAAGTGCTTCAAGGATCCCGGTAGGACCATGGACCATGAACTCATCAATCTCCAAGAAGACCTGTCTTATCAAGAACACCCCACAAAAATCCTAGAAGTCGCAGAAAGAAAGACTCGCAACAAGTCAATCAAGTTCTGCAAGGTGCAGTGGTCGCACCATTCCGTTGATGAAGCCACTTGGGAACGCGAGGATGAGCTCCGTGCCAAGTATCCTACCCTCTTCGTGTCTTCTTCTTCTTCCTAGAATCTCGGGGCGAGATTCCTGTTTAGTGGGGGAGAGTTGTAGCATCCCATCCGTCTAACATCTGCAATGCTATATGGTCTAATAATAAAATGCTACTTCCTACTTATATTTGTGCATCATAATTATATCATGCTCATGTCATCATGCCACCTTGCATTTGAGCATCATATAAAACCCTGTTTCTTTTGGAGCTTGTCTCATACGCATTTATCAATTGTATTTGGTTCTTAATAAATTGTATTTGGTTCTTGATAAATGCTTGGTGCCCAAGTTGAGTTGAGAGCATATATTTTACTTCCCCTTCCATCTACTAACATGCCATACACCTCTCCTTTGATATCATCTATTTTCCACCATATACATGTATGTGGCCTTTTGTTGTTAGTATTTAAAACCAGGCCACGTATGGATCCAATCTACCTATCTCATACACTCATACACATGTGATATGTTTTACCATCTTAATACATCATGCATGCATGGAGGTAATCTTGCATGTCTCATGCAAATAAAACCCTCCACCTTCCCTTTTACCTCAATCTTTTATTTTGGGTGGGGTGTCTATTCTACCTTGCCTTTCCATCTCCTTCTATTCAATTCTAGTGCTTGCCTTTCTCAAATATTCATATGTGCATGTGGCCTACATTTTATTCAAATCTAGTGCTACATGCAATATTAGCCCCTAATCACATGTGATATTAATGCCACTAGTGACTCTCTTTTATTCAAATTCTTTTGCACTTGTTTGTTTGCTCAAATTTTTGATCAAATCATATATCTACAGTCTATCTACCAAGATTTCCTAGCTAATCCAGCTGTCCAAATAAAGACTCCATCTCTAATAGTTATTTATTTTTGTCTCTTGATCTATGCCTAAATCTTTGACACTAAATCCGTCTAAAGTTTTGTCTAAAACTAGTCCCATCTAGCCTAGTCTAGACTATAAAAAAACTCCAATCCTCCTCTTAGTTCTACTTTTATTTTAGAATTTGGATCACTTCATGACTTAATCAACCTACTAATTCCTCTGCCTCACCTGGTAATCCAACGCAGCAGCAGAACCCCCACCTGGAGTTTCTGCATCTCCCCTTCCCGGCCCAGCCAGCCCCTCCCTGTTTCTCTTCCCTTGCGCCTGACGTCGTGCCACCTGCTGTCTCTGACTGGAATGGAAAGCATCCACCGCAGCGAGCAGGTCGCAGTCTCCGTCAGTCCCGTCACCTCGGCCTTCTTAACCCTGAGCTGTGCCTCGAACCCTAGCGTCGTTCCTCTTCTTCCGTCGCCGCAAGGTCGGGGTCCCCTCAATCCTTCCCTTCCCGTGAGGCCACCATGTCAGTAGCTTGAGCAGCTTGTCCGTGTCAACGCCGTGGTCGCCGTCGAGCGCCGCCGAGGTCGGGGATCGTCTCGCCGCGCCTCTGCTGATTGTTTTGCGCCGCAGGAGGAGCCGGAGCAGACACACCCTGCGTCCCTAGCGACGACACCTGCAGGTCCGAGCCACACGCCATCATTTTCTCTGTCTCCGTCGCTTCCTTCCGTCCCCGACTCCGAGTCCTAGGGGAATTGGACGAGGTGAGCTCCCTTGACCTTTTCCCCCACCTAGCTACATCTCTCTTGGCCTGGTTGCTCGTCCCCGCCGCGGATGGTGCTCGCCGGTGCACGCTTGAACCTGTCCAGAAGCCGAGCCAACCCGCCTATCTCTGTATTTGTTCAGAACGAAATAGCGCAGCCCGTCCGTCAGTTCGTTTGGCCTGGTGCAGGCACTCTTTTCTCGATGATCTCCCGGCCATGACAGTACATCTATATCAAGTTTTCTTTATGGCTATTCCAACTCGGTACATCCATCTACGTAGAACACAAAAAATTTCCCGGAACGGAGCTTTAGATCTCTCGGAAAACTCTTCCAAAGATCGGTCGATCTCACGGTTTTTCAGCTGCAGACAGTTGACAGTTAGACAGTTTAAAATGCCTCTGTTCATCACAAGATCTTGGCCAACCTAGTCCACCTATGACAAAACCTCCTAAACGAAAGATGTAGAACGTTGAACCCTCTACAACTTTCGTTTTCATGGAATCGCGATATTTGCAGTGGTTTCGTCGTCATCGTCTCAGGAAGATGGGTTCAACTAGCTTTTTTTCGATTGTTGGCTTTATCTGTCAATCGTCTTCCAGGATCTTTTCTACAAAAGCCCCTTGGTTTTCTTGGTTCTGGACCTGAGGTCCCTGACTGCCCCACGTGTCATCAACCAGCCGGTCTGTGCGTGAGCTGGGCCCCTCACCCCGTGGTCCCACTTGTCTGCGACTGCGGGTAGATTCAGATCAAGTACCAAAAGTTCCTGGATCTTTTTCTAAATGATAATAATTCCAGAAATTGTTTAATAGGTTTTAATATACAGAAATTAATAACTTTTAATTGGTAAATCCAAATAATGCAAATAATATATGTTTTTGAATCAGAAAAATGTGAGGATTTCAAATATGTCATTCAAAACAATGTTTGACTAATTTAAATTTTCGAAATTGTTTAATTGCAATAAAAATGCCTTTTCTTAATTAAATAATAACTTTAATTCCACAACTCCAAATTTGACAGATAATATGTCTAGATCGATCAGCGCGACGAGCCCATTCTGATTATGCATTCCATGTTCTGAATTGCAGCATGCATCATATCAATATTAAAAATCAGAACTGTTTATGGCAATAAAACTTGACCAAATAATTAATAAAATGATTTATTCTTGTCCCCACATCTCACCCATGCCATGCTACTTTATTGCCATGTAAATTGTGCATCATTCATCATGGCATGCTTGTTTGCTTGTCGCATTTTATTTATATGCTTGTGCACTTTATTTATGTTGGCCCTTGTTTGTTTGGTTCTTCTTTCGAATAGACGCCGAGCAGGAGAAATATCAAGAATCCCAGGAGTACTATCCAATTCCGTCTCTCTCTTCAACTGAGCTGCTAGGCAAGCAATACCACATGCTTGCATACATATAGTACCTATTGCTTCTATATTATTCTTGCATCATGGAGTCGTGATTGCATTAAATTGAATCCCAAGTACTGCATAGCATTTACTTTTAAACCCCACCGAGCCTGTTCCTCAATCCCATGAGCCATTACTACAGGAGTTGTTTGAGCCATGCGAGTCGTAGAACAGCATGTGTAGGGTATGTGAGTGTCTTATGGATAACGAGGTACCTAAACAACTTAACTTGAGTAGTAATGGGATAACTAATGAAAGAGGCACCAGTGGGCAATATCTGCTATTTGGTTTTCATGCTCACTTGTGTCCTGTAGGACCCCGAGTACTTGATACCTGTTCCTTGATTATTCACACTATCCACATACGGGAGACTCTATGAATCCCCCTTTGCCAGAGCTTGATTTGTACTTTATTTCTTGGGCCCACAAAGTAGTATGGGGCTTTATTACTATCCTGTACTTATGCCATGCTTTACTGCTTTATTTAAGATTGTGCGTGGAGCACCTGTACTGTTTAGGGATCGCGGCACGATTTCGCGGTATCGACAAGCCCAGTCACATTTTCGGGTTCCCAGTCGTTTACAGCCGTTCTCGCAAACCCTGGGTCCGTCTCAGAGCCGGCCAACTTCGTTGCGGGTAGCTTATTGGGGCGTCCCCCTGAAATATTTTATAAATCCTGCGATTGCTTTGTCGTGAAAGCCTCGTCAGGTTTTGATTTGGTTTTTCCGAGGTCGATCGTGTGTGTGTTGCTATTTGTGCACCCCTGCAGGGTAAAACTTTCTGAAAGCCGTGTCCGCGGTTATGGACGACATGGAGCACAGTTTCTCGAACATAGACAAGTATCACTAAAGTACCGCTTTTAATTGACTAAATACCTGACTAGTAAATAGTGCAATACTCATGGAATGGTTAATAAAACTGCCAACGGAGGGGTTGTTCGTCTGCTTTCTCGTTGGTAAGCGGGGAGGAGGATGGATTTGTTATTTTATACTGTTATAACTGTTGTTACTAATTAACGGACAGCCGTCTATCTTTGATTAGGCGGATGGTTAGCGAGTATCTATAGACTTGTTAGTTATTATCTTTTGCTGCAATTGCGTCACCCCAGGTTATGTCCCCTTTAGAGGCATAAAGACTTGCTGAGTACCCCTAGGGTCTCACACGATAAATTGTTTGATTCAGATGAACAGGTGTATTCGCAAGATGGATACTGGGTGGAGGATACAGATGATGTCGACAACGATCACTCGGTGTAGAGATTCTGGGGATGGGGATCCGCGAGATCTGTGGGCGGGATGTGCTTATTTATGTGGCATCTTATACCGATTTGCTTCTTGTCCGTACTCGGATCTTGTTTCCCGCTTCCGCTTGATACTATGTTGATTGATGTATGAGGAGTTATCCTACACTATTATAACTATCTAGGATATTTGGTTCTTGCCGTATGGCGTTGCAATATTTCTATTTCTTTTAGATGGTATGGCTCTGAGAACTGTTGTAAGGTAGCTTGCATACATACTCACTTGTGTATGTATTTGATCTCTTCGCCTGTTGTCTACGCCGCTCGCTGTTGTCCTGATGTTCTTGGAAGTGGTTAGGGCGGCCAACGGGTCTACACGTGGTCGGTCCCTAGGCCCCCGATGTACTACTTTAAGCACTTTTGGTTCATCCAGGCTTGAACTTAGAGAGTAGGGTCCGAGGTTGTTACACCGATCTTCACGGATCTCATGGTCAAATCGATGGGAAAGCGAGGGGAAAGGGAGAAGGTAGCGGAAGCGGAAGCACACCTCACGAAGAACACGATGAACACACGCAAAACTCACACGATACAAGGCCAATTTCTCCCGCTGGTGTCCATAGGTCCGATAGAAGCCTCGCAAGGAAAGATCAGTCAACGTGCTCTCTCAATCCCAAGCGGAGAGGGAAGAACACCTTTGAGAGGGTCTTGACGTCTTGGCAAAGGGACACTGATGCCAAGGCCTTGTACAACGAGGGAGGCGCGATGCAAACTCCAACGAGGTGGTGATGATAGTCGATCCCCTTTGGTTGAAGGGGATGAGGTAAAACTAGAGATTCCACAAAGGGGGTTGTCTTTAGTCTATCATCTATGCCTAAAGGATACATGAGGGGGTGGGGGCTCTATATATAGGCCAGCCACTTACATTGGGGTAGTTTGGGCATAAATCTAGGGTTGCACCATAATAAGGGGGATACATGGGCTATGGCCCAACTGTTGTGCGCGCAGGTACTATCACGACCGGCACTACCAAACTTGATGACCGGTAGTACCGCTTGTGGGCGGTAGTACCGCAAGCTGGTATCAGGGCGTCCAGAGGCGATGGCGTTGGCTTCAGTATTGGCCGGTAGTACCGGTCATGTCAGGCGGTAGTCACGAGGCGCGGTAGTACTGCTGGCGGGAGCGGTAGTACCACTAGCTTGTGTCTTCTGCCATCTCCTCTTACAAGCGTCCATCTTGTCGGGCTTGATGCTCCGGGCTTCCTCCCTTGCCTTCGTACTTGTTGGTGTGAACCTATCATGTATGGGACGGAGTATGAAGTAGTATACCATTCCAAAAGGGTAGGAAGTGGGCTCGCATAGAGGAACAGATTCACCTTTGGAGTCCATGACAACTTGGCATAAGTTGGAGACCTTGATGTGGTAACGACCGTAGGTCGGGCTACATCATCCCCCCCTACGAAAAGAGTTATACTCGACTCTATATGCTTGTCATGTAGAGGTGGTTGAGAGACATTCTTGATCCTGGGGTTCGCCATGTAGTCGTCCTCGAGAAGCTTGATGTGGCAACTCTTTAATGTTCCCTCACTTTCCATGTAGCCTACAAAAGCAAAGCAACACTCAAAGAGTAGCGAATTCATGAATATTATAGCATGAGTCCTCAAGTAGAAGGAAGTCACCTTAGGTTGTAGATATGGCTCATTGAAGGACATCATAAGTAACTCTATTCGATTCGTCTTGTCAACTCTTTGTCTATAGAGGTGGACGTGTATATTCTTGTACCTTCACACAACAAAGACCAATCAACATATGTTTGTGTGTGATAGAGGAGCATGTAATTTGTGGCATGTCCATTCTTGTTCACAACACTATTAGCACAACTCAAGTATAGCAACCGAAATGCATATGCAAGGTCAAAGTGCATGGAAATTGTTTGAACATCATCCAAATGTGGGAACTCAAAAACTCCATAGAACTTTTTAGTGTGGCACTCAAAGCAATTGACTAAGGTATTGATCAACATCTTTGATGCAAGGATAGGATAATTCGGCAAAAACATATGAGGAATAATATCCAAAACAACATCATTATGTGTGCAAACCAACCATTGGAAAGAGAAATTGTTCCACATGTTGGATGTCACACACAAATCATCGAAAGCAATATCATGGCATACGAGTATCACAAGCGGAAGCCAAAGTAATGTGTTTGCAAACAAACCAAATGAAAGAGCAAGTGGTCCTTATGTTTGTTGCAACATCTATACGAGGAACTTGGAAGCTCTCATGAAAATACATGCTCATAATGGCATTATGGTTGCAGACAAAAAATTGGAACAAGAAATTGTTCAACATTTTGTTGCAACACACAAAGCATCAATATCCAATAGCAACAAAACATGATTGTCACAAGGTGATAGAATACCGTTAGCATGCTTGCAAGCTAACCGTATGAAAGAGCAATTTTTTCAACATGAAAGATGGAAATCATGCAAAAGGCATGAGAGATGGGTTCAATCTTGAACTCACTTGGGGGATGCTCTCTAGAGCTCTTTTTGTCAACTCGTGCTCAACCGAGGTTGACATGATCGTTTGGGTACCTACACACATCATAGATAAAAGTAAGAATGTGTGTGCATGGTAGAGAAATACATCATACATCATGACGTATCTCTTCTTGTGCACATCACCATGAGTGTCAATCAAGTATGAAATAGGTGCATGGTGAATATGCAAGTGGAACATGCTTATCATGGCAATCATCAAAATCTCCAAATTTGAGAAGGCTATGGGGGCCATCTCTATAGAAAACATATGTGAATTATTGTTCTATGCAAAACAAGTGAAAGAGAAATTATTCATCTTATTGCAAGCAACATGAGAAATTGTAAAACATCCACGACAAAGCATGATCCTAGTGGTACCATTGTTAACATCATTGCAAGTAAAACATTGGAAAGAGCAATTGTTCAACAAAGTGCAAGCAATGATATCATCAACGTAAAGTTTAGAGCATATCATGTCTATGGCAATATCATGACAATGAAAGGATTCCACATGGTCATCATGATGCATAGAAAGATCAACACATGGGAATAAGAGTGGAACATATGTCATGTCACAAGTATCATCCATAGCATGCAAATCATCACAAATCATCGTGTCCACTAGTGGGGTCATGGCATCATCAATACCCGTATGTTTACCTTGTTCATACGTCTCATATGATGTCAGGGTTGCGGTAGTGTTGGCCTCCATGTGGGCGACTTCTTCATCATGTATGTGGATGGCATCATCTTCATCCACCATGTTCATATTCTTGGTCGAAGGCACCATCATGTCGAAGCTTAGCGCTTCTTGATCCATGGAACCTAGCACATCACGAGAAAACACACTAGAGGTAGAGGGTAAGTCGTTAGAAATCAAAGTGGTCTCACATGACCTATCAACTACCACTCTCAACTCACTAGGTGTATCACTCATGCCCTCCAAGTGGAAGCACTCAATCTCACGTATGGTGGAGTCGCTCAAGTCACTCCTATTTTCACTCAAGTGGGCTAAGTGCCTCTCATACTTACATGGGATTGGTACCACATAATCACTCAAGCATATGGGTGTAGGCTCGGTGTTCTCAACTCCATGCGCCTCATTTGGTGAAGGGAAAGTCCCATCCTCACCATTCTCGACCTTGTCGTCGCCATCTTGCACCTTGGCTTGTGTAGTCCTCTTGACGTACTCGTACAACTTGGCGAAGTAGTGGTATTCGTCCTCCTCATCCATGAAGTTGCATGTGTCATCTAGGGCGTCAAGTCTTGGCTTTGAAGCTTGATGGCATGGAGGAGAGATTTCTCTTGGTGTCATTTTGGTGGTGGCACGAGTAGTGGAAGGCGCCTTATGATGGTGTCGACGGAGGTCATTGGCTTGCCTTGCTAAAGGTTGATGTAGGTGGCGCACTTGGTCATCCACATGATGCTCGCGACGATGCTCCTTGGCCTTGGAACTCTTCTTGGTGAGGCATTGTAATGAGCACAAAGCATCATTAGTCTTGGCCATCATGCTCATGGTTTTGGAGAAGTTGTTGTCCATGTCGCGCTTGAAGTTGTCCATTTGGTGGTGCACCTTGTTTCCCTTGAGGTGGAGGCTCTGTCTTGGTCGACGCGACTTGAGGAGCTTGTCGTTGTTGTCCTTGAAGTCATCCATGCTTGGGGAGTTATTGTTGTTGTAGAACTCCATATCACCCAAGCATGTGGAGCCATTGTCGGTGTAGTGCTCCATCATGTCATCCATGATTGTGGAGGCATATGCACAGTGGTCATCATGGATTCTTCATAGATATCATCCTCGGTTTCGGAGTCCCTAGACATGATTCACAAGACCAAGTGGTGTATATGGAAGTGGTAGGGTGTTAGGGATGAACCGCCAAACCTTAATTTATCTTGGAGAGTATCGTGCAAGTGGCAATACTTGAGAGCAATCAAAACCAAGCAAAGTGAAGTTCGCGCAGAACACCAAAACCAACTAACCACTAAAACACACACACACGAAGATTATGGTGGATAGATATGGAAGGTGGCGTGTCCAAGAGCAATCCGAAATCAAGTTATTGTAATGGCAAGTAAAGAACCACGATGATCACAAAGCAAAACAAGTCAATCCACAAGATAGGAATTATATACAAGGAAACACACACGGTGGGATAAATGGGACTTGTGTGATGGAGAAAGTGAACTAATAACCAAATGATTACCTAGTGAAGACTATAAGCTCGTGTCGCACAAGTCCAAGGAGAGACGCTAGTTCGATTGCAATAAAATTGGTGGGCTACAAGATATGCACAATAAGTACCACCTATATGAGGTTCATCGAGCTTGCGCTTCCTATTCTATGACACAGTTGTTTCTTTATCTTTTCCTTTTCTTTGTTTTTTTCTATTGCATCTCTTTTCTTTTCTTTTTCGCTTTTTCACTTGCCTCTTTGTGCCAATAACTATACAAGGTAACTATATGAGATAGCGCTCACAACTTTTGCTCAGAATTCTATAAGGTATCAAATGTGCATAGCCCAAGCAATCATAAGAGGAACTAGTCTCAATAGGTGTTTGTTGATCGCAAAGATAATATAGCTCACAAAGGGATGCAAATAGGGAGAAGTGGCGGAATTTTTATATCTTTCGTCGCCGATCTTCACCCTTTATTGGTGAATTCTGCGTTGCTCATGGAATTTTTATTGAGTATATAGCATGAACCACTTAGATGATGATGTATATATACTTCTCCTCTTAGAAATGAGCTAAAGAACACCAAAATCCGAGTTCGTATGCAAAAGTTATGCTCAAAATGGTGAGAGGCTGAAATCTGGAATCTGCTGAAGTCTGGGCGGTAGTACCGCTTTTTGGACCCCGGTAGTACCGGAAAAGTGCAGTAGTACTGCTTTTTTGGCCCAGTAGTACCGTTTATACCGGGGACACACATATTTGACACGATTTCACGATTTGGGGCGATTTGGGCGGAAAACCTTTAAGAAAAACACCAAATCGAAGGGGTAAATGATGGAATTAGGCCATGGGAACGCAGGGGAAGGTAGATCAACAAGTTTAGCAAGTAATCCAAGGATCAAAACCTACCAAAATGTACTCAAATCACAGATCGATCCAAAACACGAATTGGGGCTATTTTTGGTGGAATTTTTGAATTTATGGGGAAAAGACCAAATTGATGAGAAATCTGTGGCAACCAAAACCTACTGATACCAGATGATAAGGGGTAACCCCGTGGGTGGCACGATCTTCACGGATCTTGTGGTCAAATCGATGGGAAAGCGTGGGGAAAGGGAGAAGGTAGCAGAAGCGGACGCACACCTCGCGAAGAACACGATGAACACACGCAAACTCACACGATACAAGGCCGACTGCTCCCGCCGGTGGCCACCAGTCCGATAGAATCCTCGCAAGGAAAGATCGGTCAACATGCTCCCTCGATCCCAAGCGGAGAGGTAAGAACACCTTGTAGAGGGTCTTGACGTCTTGGCAAAGGGACACCGATGCCAAGGCCTTGTACAACGAGGGAGGCGCGATGCAAACTCCAATGAGGTGGTTACGGTAGTCTATCCCCTTTGGTAGAAGGGGATTAGGAAAAACTAGACATTCCACAAAGGGGGTTGTCTTTAGTCTATCATCTATGCCTAAAGGATACATGAGGGGGTGGGGGCTCTATATATAGGCCAACCACTTACATAGGGGTAGTTTGGGCATAAATCTTGGGTTGCACCATAATAAGGCGGATACATGGGTTGTGGCCCAACCGTTGTACGTGCAGGCACTGTCACGACCGGTACTACCAGACTTGATGACCGGTAGTACCGCTTGTGGGCGGTAGTACCGCAAGCTGGTATCGGGGCGTCCATAGGCGATGGCGCTGGCTTCAGTATTGGCCAGTAGTACAGGTCATGTCGGGTGGTAGTACCGAGGCGCGGTAGTACCGCTGACGGGAGCGGTAGTACCGCTAGCATGTGTCTTCTGCCATCTCCTCTTCCAAGCATCCGTCTTGTCGGGCTTGATGCTCCGGGCTTCCTCCCTTGCCTCCATACTTGTCAGTGTGAACCTATCATGAATATGGGATGGAGTATGAAGTAGTATACCATTCCAAAAGGGTAGGAAGTGGGCTCGCATAGAGTAACAGATTCACCTTTGGAGTCCATGACGACTTGGCATAAGTTGGAGACCTTGATGTGGTAACGACCGTAGGTCGGGCTACATCACTATAGATCCATTGGTTCAATCTCCCTACATTTGGTTCACTCTCCCCTGCATTTGGTTCAATCTCCTCTAAATTTGGTTCAATCTCCTCTAGATCCGTTGGTTCAGTCTGCAATGTATCCATTGCGTCATACTCCTCTCGTTCAAATACTTTATTCTCATCTGCATTTGCTGCTCTCGCCTGATCATCCATTCCATAAGCTGGGTCCACTATATTTTTACAAAGCCTAGCAATGTGCCCTAGGATCCCACAATGTTTCCACTTATGTCGTCGAGGTGGTGCACCACCCTTTGCACTAGCTCTCATCCTATTCTTCCTTGGCCTACCTGCTGGTCTAGTAAAAACTGGAGGGTATAGCTTGAAGCATGGATCCACTGCAATCCATTGGTCTTTTCCTAACAAGGCTGGAACATTCTGAGCATATGCTGCCCTAAATTCGGCAGCGGAGAAATACTCCAACACGTACTGATCAACTTCACGCTATTCACCTCCTAGAGCACCCATAAAAACAATGCATGTATGCAGGGTTTGCCACGGAGCTGCCATTGTATGCAATGACATGTCCTATCAACCAAACTCACTAGATACCTCCATTGCCTATCTTTACTGTCAGTGTATGTTACCTCAGCCTCCATTCCTCTTCTAATTCATTTCATCTTCAATTGTTTTGCCTTGGCATGGAAAGTCTTAATCAAAGATGGGAGGATGAGATGGCCATCATATACTGTTGATGCAATTCTTTGACGCAAATCGATCTTTATCATGATCATCTGCCTAATCTTATCAAATATTTTCCACATCATAAGCCCTTTCAATGACTTGACCTTTGCATTGAAACTCTCTACAAGGTTACTTGTTACATAGTCTACCTTACAAATTTCATTGAATTGGCTTCTTGACCACACCATTCCATGTTGTGCATCCAAGTACTCGTTCACCGCAGGTTTTTGTTTCTACAACACTTCCAAATGATACAGACGCTTCTAAACTGCATGTGTATGAAGCTGGCCATAAGTTGTGAGTATAAACTTTACCCTTGGATTTCTTTGTAAAATTCTGCACTAAGTGTCGCATACATTCCCTATGCTCCACTTCAGGGAATACTGCTTCTACAGCTTTCTCCAAAACTTTGCAAGCGTCTGTGTGGATAGTAAGTCCTGGTGGATGACCTATAAGGCCGCGCAAATTCTCCAGAAACCAAGTCCAACTTTCCTCTGACTCAATCTCCAAAACTCCAAAAGCAACAGGGAACATCCAATTGTGGACATCAACTACAGTGGTAGCTACTAGCTATCCTTTAAATCTGCCATGAAGAGCCACTACATCCACGGCCAAATAAGGCCTGCAACCATCCAGAAACCCTTGCCAGCAAGCTTTGAAACAAACAAAAACCCTTCTAAAGCACTCCTTCTCCATTGTCTTCCCTCTTATTTTGTACTGAACTTTATGACTATCTATCTATACAACACTACCAAGACTAGCCATCTCCACTTCAGCTTTGAAGCTGTAAAGCAACTGAAAACTTTCATTCCATGGACCATTGATCCTATCAAGAGCCATTTCCCTTTCATAGAACAACCTCATGTAAGGTACTATAATATTAATTTTTTTAGAAACTTCTTTTATGAGTGTTGTTGCACCAAGTGATGATTTCGCTCTCATCCAATCCATGATTGCATCTGCCAACCGCCTAGTCTTTACTAGTTTTTTTTGTCCTTTGGCTGTCCCCCTTGAGGTGGACAAGAATGTTCAAACCGGTTACTTTTTATCTGAAACATAATGAAAATGTCAGGTACGGTTAACAAACTCTACACAATGATCTAAAATACACAACTGGTTATAATACCTGAACCAAACTGCTCCTGAGCATAGTGGATGCATGCATCCTCCACCTACACCACTTGTATGGGCACTTCACTGTGAACCTTGCTGCCTCACTCTTAATAACATAGTAATCATTATTGGTGCGGATACAATATGTAGTAAGCGCATTACGACAGTCCCGCATCATTTCAAATACGGTGCCTTCTGAAATCTTAGGATCATTCATGTCCCACTCAATTACTGGCAAGTCCTCACCATTGTACTTGGCTAAAACGAGACTGTTATTGTTCTACTCGTTCTCTTCATCATCAGTGTCATCAAATCTGGCACCATGGTACATTTCCTTCATGCATTGATTCTCTAGTGCCTGTTTACTGAATCTATCTACCAATTCAAGAAACATCAACTCATCCTCATCATCTAGTGGAGGCGCTCCCTCGTCAGGCTCTACTTCGTCCTCCACATCGGCTGCACGAGTGATTTGGCTTACACTCGCAGTGCGAACCGATGGCACTGCTGTGGACCTACAAGGTGCACGGGGGCACACACTATTAGCAGAGACACATGATGCCCGACCACCTGATGATGCCTGACCATCAGATGATGCTTTAACCCTCTTTCCCGTATTTTCAACTTTAGGTTGTACATGGAGACGAATTCGACCAAAACGTTTGGCAGCATTCAAAGAGAAAAGCATTACCATATCAACTTTGCTAGTTAGTGGGAGCAATCTTTGCTCGCTAATGTTGAAATATTGCAAACCAACTGAATCGCCATTGCTCTAGGGGAATTTAGAATAGATTTTATCTTTCAAATCTCTGTGAGTTATGGAGGTTGAACCATCGCTGGGAAGTAAAATCCAGAAAGATAATATTCACAACCACGAATTACGCTAGTATCCAGTTTAATCGCCAGCCGAAATGCTAGCGCTGGATCAATCCTATTTGAAAAGCAAGACAGTTTGTTAAGTACCAGCGATTCACACTCAATTACTGCCTATAATCAATCCACAAAGGGAAAAATGCTAACCCATGTGTTAGATCCCTCCGATTCCACCCAATCTTCTCCGCGCTTGATGGGGAGAACCGATACACCAGTCGGAGTTGCATACTGTTCCGCGAAAGGGGTAGATCTAGTGGGGGCGGGAGCAGAGCCGGAGGTGGAGTGGGCTCCGCAGCTAGGGGGAGGGGCGGCTTGAGGGCCGAGGACGACATAAAGTAGGAGGGCACAACGGCAGGGGAGCAGAGGGGCAGTGTAGGAGCTGTTCTAGACTCGGGGGAAGTGAATGCTTTGGGTGAGCGAGAATGGTCGGTCCGACGTGTCTCCATGCAGCCCCACTCTTCACCACGTATGAAAAACCTGTCCCAACGCGACCCCACCCTTCAACATGTAACGGTTGAGGCCATGTAATGTAACACTCAATGCATGACCTTCCCCAACGCGGTCCCACCGATCAACATATAACGGTCAAGCCTTTGACCTGACGGCATCCCTCCGTCCGAGCGCCTGCAAGGATTTCAGAATAACAGGAGAGGAAAAGAAAGGAAAAGTTAAGCGGCTCGGGAAAACTGAGTACAACTAACGAACCAGGGGCATGAAAATAGAAATCCCTATTTCCTAAGGGACAAAATCCTTCACAAATCCTTTGAAATTCCTTTGAATCAAACAAGCCCCTAAGGAATCTCATAGGAATTTTGTAGGATTTTGATCCATAGGAATTTTTCCTAGGTGCATCATTTGATTCATAGGTTTTGGATATTAGGATTTTTTCCCATAGGATTGCATTGCACTATGTTTTGGAGGAAACTTTCCATCCACCTCAACCTCTTGTTACAATTCCTTTGTTTTCCTGTGAATCAAACACTTCTTTAAGAAAAATTCCTGTAGGATTCAACTAGACATGCACTACAAAATGCGTTAACTTGTGAGTTCTCGTAGTGAACGTGGGTGAATTGGTCATAGATCTATGACCATTTCGAATCAAATGGTCATAGGGCATTTTGGAGGGTCCGAACACTGAAAAATTCTAACCTTCTTGACTAGAAAGGTCATAACTTCCTGACATCATTTGGTCATAACATAGACAGAAGTGATCTACGACCTTAATTTTAGGCAATTAGGAACAATTTAAATGGTCATGACAACTAATTTGAGATGCGCTGAAATGACTAGATGGACACCTCATCACTTTTGCCTATGTGTCAACTTCTCACACGTGTCATATCCACATGACATGTTTTGCCTACCTATCCATATAACTCATGTGCGCAATATATTCGCATCCATATCAGGCTTGATGTTATATATTCCCATGCAGATGTTTTCTTGTCGTACCTAATAATCTTAACACTTAGGTTTAGATTCCATGGTTATGATGTATTGGATGCTTTCACCACCTATTACTAAAAATTTTCTAATCATCATCTCCAAACTCGATATAAAATGATACACTGTGAATGTTTTTCATTATTTTTTCATATTTTTAGTTTCTTATGTTGTTTTCAAAATCTGGTCAAAATAGCGGACGTCACTGTTCTCGTCTAGGTGTTGATTCTTGCTAAACTCTCAGTGGATCTCCCTTGAAATGTCATCTTGTCAACCCAAAAATAATTTTTGAAATAACATCTTTTGTCCATGGAATATGTATTTTTGATGAAAAGCATATACGTCGCCCGCTATAATGTTCCACCATAAGGCATGCAAGTCTGCCTATTTATCGATATTACTTTAAGTTTGTAGCACTATGAATCATGTCACAAATAAAAATATATTTGACAATTGAAGTTCTAATTATAGGTCCTGAAGTTTACCCTATATACTGAGATAAAATGGACTATTTTTAGCTGATATATGGCTATCACTTAAACTAGTTTATAATTACTACCGAAACAAACCCAACTAGAGACTCTAAAGTGGGGTTAAGAATTGGCAGGTCCAGCTGTAGCCACTTTAATGTGAGGTCTCAAGAGTGGGTAAGGAAAAGAGGGGAGTGGAGCAAAAATTTCGTAAAAGAGCATGCGACAAAAATATTCTATGCCGCCTCTATTTTGGCGAGTCCCTCATCCTCCCTCTTATACCGAAACCGGTTTCAAACCCTAGCTTCCCTTCCTCCTCTCCTTTCCTTTCCTCACGTCTCCACAGTCTCGTGTACGCACGCTGCCCTCTGACCACCCGGTTTTCCATAGACCTGAGCCGCCCCGAGCTCACGTACGCGCGCCGTATGCTGACCAGCCAGTTTTCCATTGACCCAAGCCGCTCCAAGATCACACACGCACCACCGATGAAGGCCTACAAGGAGGGGATACAAGGACGATGGCTGATCTGGCCGTCCCTAGCCTTGAGTCCCTCAGATCTAGCAGCCCCAATCCTCATGGAGGGCTCACGCCATGGAGTTCATCAAGAAGAGCTCGCGCCTACGTACTCCTCTTAACCGGGGGAGCACCCCAACTACGAGTTCATCGTGGAGCACCATGGATGGGAGGTCAAGGTCGACACGGATCTAGCGTCTCGATCCCTAGGCAGCATGGAGTGCGGACTCTATAGGAGCTCCTTCAGGCCGCCATGGAGGGCGAACAAGACCATCCAGTTTTGTTGTCATCAACATCCGCAAGGCCTACATCCTCATTGCACCCTCTCCTCGCCTCCAAAACAAATTTCGTCTCGAGAACTCGCTTGAGATACAAGTGGAATAACCCAAGATCCTCACCATGGTACATGCTTGATTCTTTAGTTTCTAGTGAAAATCATGATTATGTGGTGTGATGTATCATTTTAGTACTGTCAATCTACTGGAGGAACTGCTTATTGGTTCAGTCAATCAGTTGTCATGTTGGCCAAAATATTAGCCAAAATAACATCAGGTAGTATTTGGTACTATCAATTTAATTTGCGCCTTCTAGTGAGAAGACTGTGTTGTATATGCATGTGTAATCCTAGATAGATCATGTTAAATTTGTGTCTTCCGCTTTTTGCAAGTTTAAGCATATGCCTAGTTGAGGAACTGTAAACCTGCAAATGCAGTTGTACTAACTAATACCACTACATTAAATAATTTAACTTGCTTACTACTGTGAATATGGTAGTACTCGATCGATATAAAGCTTAGATGGTTATGCTCTTACGATTCTGTTCTGCTTTGTTCTGCTAATAATCTGTGCTAGATCAATGTTAAATTTTTTCTTCTACTAGGACTGCATTTCAATGCTTGCATGTGAAATGTAAATGAAATGTTGTATCATTATCTATCTTGTAGTATCAACGTACATTGATTTGACTTTCATTTATCCTGTGAATTTGAGTTATGTTTTCTAGATTAGCTTCATGTAAAGTAGTGACAGTTGTACATTTTCTACCGAATTTATCAAAATGTTCAAAGATCTTTTTTAGTTCACAGGAACCTGATTCTAGCAGCGCACATACATAACCTCTAGTGCTAGCAATGCATTGCATTCCAAAGGTCCTATTCTTGCATCGCTATCTATCTTGGCCATTAATTTGAATTCTGTTTGCACCAGTACATATCCTTTCTTAGTATTATTGATTCTTTCTTTCAACCCCAAGCCTATCTCAAATACTATTCTCTTACATCACGATGTATGCTGTTGTTGGTTGTGTGATCCGAGTTGCTTTTTTGTAGTTGGTGCAGGATGAGATGCAATGGACTAACCTAGAACTGGATAACTTCAAGGACGAGATCAAGGAGAACCAGGAGAAGATCAAGCTCAATGAGCAAATGCTCTCCCTCGTTGCCAACATCTTCAAGGTCCGTGCCTCACTGATTCTTTACTAGATTTGTAGCTTTATGTTGCATCTAACTTTGAGCTTCACTTCCAAGTATTTTTTTCCTAATACCATTGTTACTTTTATTGGTTATATAAATATGCCATGCCTTCTATATATAACTTTGCCACACCTTCATGACTAATGTCATGGCTGTTCACATACATCATGGTTTCCACTTCTGATTTAATATACTCATTCCCTGTGAGCTCATATCCATCTTAAACAACAAAGATTTAGAATTTCTAAACAGTGGAGTCCCATATATTGACCGAGAAGATTTAATTCAGTGATATGATGATCTGTTTAGATCTTGCATGTAATTTACAACACTAATTTTATATGTATGGTTTCAGGGAAATACCCATTATTCTGGCTATAGCATGGCGTCTACACCCACATCCCTCCGCATCTGCCTCATCGAGCTGCCATTACCTAGATATGAGTAGATGTCGATGCTTAAGAACAGCGTGTCCTTGATGGTGTCTTCCCAAAATGACACAGTGACAGTGACAACCACACTGACTACTCCTGATGGAGCTCAAGGTCACTCACCATCTCTCTCATAGATGTCGTATACTTATATCTAGGTTTCCTTGTGATCCAGGGACTACTTGTGTGTATGTTGTTCGGATTTACTATTAGAGAAACTTGAACAACCATCATGTTTAATTTGGTGATGTACTTGGGGTATCTATCTACATGTATAATGCCAATCTTATAATGAAACATGATAGTCAGTCATATGTTGCTATAGTGAGGTTTATGCGAGACAATATTGTTCACTAGTGTTTCACTTGGCCACCAGACTATTGTTTTGATATATGTGCTATGACATCGGCTCTTTTGTGTAACCATGCTCATATAGTTTTGTGTAGCCCGTTGGTTTGTTGGTCAAAACAAGTATCCCATGCTCATATATGATCTATGAAATCAGCTGCTATTCTGTCTGGTAGATGGACATTGACTCAGTGTCCAAAATCTGCGACGAAATTGGGTGATCACACAAAGAACTGCAGGACTATCACTTAGATCTTTGTTTTAGATTGTAGCCTAATGGGCCATATTCTCCATCCTTTGCCAGGTCAGCTCTACGTGAAAATTAGCATTGCAGTGGCATCTTGTAGCGTTATAAAGGAATTCTGGCAACAATTGAAGTGACATAAAAGATTTATGCTGCACATAGGTATTGCTAACGCATGGTTACTTTCTTAATGTGATGAATGGTGTGATATTTCTTCTTATATTTCATTTACATTGCATTGTAGGTTACCTGTATGTTAATCACGAGTTCTGCTCGTCACTTTAGATAGGATCGGCAAGAGCGAGGGTTTAGCGGAGATGGACGTGTATATGGCCCAACCAAATGAACATTTTTCTGCTTGTAGGGCAGCCTTCTGTTTTATTATTAATTCTAAAAGTGGCATTTCTCTTTTACAGGAGTTCCAAGGCTACTGAAATTTGAAGAAGCCCGAAGATTGACAAAGCTCAATAAGCCCGTAGTCCTACAAACCTCGTTATGTCGGAGATTTGTCCCGTGAAGGAACTAGGGTGCAACGATCCCTTGGTTTGTGAGGGGGCTGAACATGCGGTCCTGAGGGAACTTAGCGACGGTGACGGAGGTAGAGCAAGCACACAACAGAGAGATGACACCGTGTTTTTTTACCCAGGTTCGGGACCCTCGTGAGGAGGTAAAGTCCATACTCCTGCTTTGTTGTATTGCTCGCGTGCCTCGCGAGGTTACAATGAAGGATGAAAGTCTAGGGTTTTAGATCTCTGGGATCGTCACCCTCCCAAGGTAGGAGAAGATCTCTATATATATGGTGGTGTCGGGCCTCTTCCCTAGGTTCATGGACGGGAAGGGTCACCACAGTGCCGCCCCCCGAGGTGCTGGTCTACGAGACTACTTTTGGTGGACCAAGTCTTGGTCCTGGACGCGCCTCCACTGGTTGGTAAAGTAGTGATGACTGCAAGTGCACAGATCGTTTGTAGCTAGTTTCGAAATAAAGATATAGATCCCACAGGGAGCAGGAGTCTGAATTCTAATAACTCTTTGAACTAAATACGGAAATAGTAATGCTAAATAACGTTCTAAGTCAGAAGATAAAATGCGAGTTTTGTGCAAAAGATATTTTTGGGTTTTCAAATAAAAGAACAATAAGTAAACTAAAGCTATAAGTAAACAAGGGCATGCAAGTATGATTACGAAAGTCTTCAAGATGATAAAAAGAGTTCTCAGGGAGTAGTGGATCCACCGCTAGTAATTAGAAAGAGTGATCAAAATTATTATAATGAATAAGACCATTTATGATATGTGTGGGTGAAGCTCCATATATGGATGAATAGGCAGCAACCACTACACACATCATCCGTCATAACCACAATAGACAGCAATCAACATCAATCGACTTACTACGCTATTAAGGGACTTCACCCCGTAGGATGTATCCCATGTCATGGACAATGTTCTGTGAGTTCTCCTCGGTTTCCAAGTTGATACGTAAGGAATGACAACAACTTTATAGTCACCGTGAGTGTTATCATCCCTCCATCTACCAACAAGTAGTTCTCCCCATCTAGGCCTCAGTGAGGCAAATATTGGGTGGCGCACTTCACCCAACATCAAGATGAAGGAAATCTAACACAGACACATAATGAACAATATCACATAATAATCTTTATATCAATTCAATCTCATACTAGGGTTTCTCCATGTCCCCAAGAATAGTGGAAACTACTCACACATGAAGGCAATCAACATCATGGATAGAATATGGATGAAGTATGATGATACAATTGAAGACAAGTACAAATCCAAGATTCAATCTAGAATTACAACAAGTAACCAAAGGGGATCGGTGATGGAGACGTTGTTGATGAAGATGACGATGTAGATCTATGTGGAGGCCTTCAGTATACTAGTTCCTTCTCCTCTTGTGTGATGGTGATCGTGTAGATCTGATTGGATGTGGCTATGGCGGTGGCACGGCGGCAAGACTCCGCCGTGGTGGAGGATATGGCTTGGTAGGTCTCTCTTGGGTCCTCTCTCCTTTATACCGTCATATGAATTAGGGAAGGTTCTGGAGCTTCTCTGGGGCGAAATCTCGTCGTTTGTGATCTTTTTTGCAACTATACGGACGCAACTATACAGCCGGAAAAATGCTTCTGGTCGTATAGTTGCTCGTCAAACTCGTAGATCCTTTAGTATTTTGGTCGCCATTACTTCATACGAACTCTGTTTTGGGTGTTCTTAGGCTCGTTGAGTTCGCCCCGTCAAGGGCTACAACCCCATGGTCTTTGATATTTATTTTTGAGAAGTTGGAAAAATTCACTTTTCCAACCTCTCAAATGGCTAAGTCTAGTCCCTGCAACTCCTCCATACTATGCTCTCTTTGTTCCTTTTTATCCATATAATCTTCACCAAAACATACACACATGTCATAGACAAGGAAAGTGATAAAATTCTACCTAAACTACTAAATGTGCAAAGCTCATATGAAAGTAAATGAGAACTAGAAGTCATGCATATAAGGCATAGCTATAGCTGGAAAAAACATGATACGAGAGATAAATGGCTAATTTTATATGGCTAAAAGAGGTGGTATTTCACATCCATCAACTTCCCCAAGATAGACCTTGCTCGTCCTCGAGCAGGACGGATCGATATTAAATTAATGGTTGTGAAATAGCTTATCATTGGAAATCAATGCCTTGCATCCTTATTTCTTCAACAAGCTTGAAGAGAGAAAACATGTATTCATACAAGGCAACACAAGCTCAGTTATAAAGACCACTAAAGATTCATCAAAACTTATATGCTCCATGTCAACAGTGAATCTAACTTGTAGATAAACTTGTGATCCTCTCATTGCACCTTTTGTATAAATTTTCATATCATTATTTTTTATGAGGCAAAACTTAGTCACAAATAGATGTCAAGCATAAATAGGAATAAAATTTATCGATTCTACCCAATCATGTCATCTAGTTAAGGATCTAAAGTGCAAACATCAGGTATTGAGTTTCAAAAAGGTTATCTCTTAGAATGAGATTTATGCCAAAAGGAAATGCGAGAACATGTCAAAAAGAAGCATAGCATTAGAGTGTATCTTTTGGTCGTCCACATCAATGACTCATGGCTATCAAACACTCATTTTCTATTTTCTAAAACTTCCGTTCATCCGTAATGAGATCATGCCAAAACTTAGTGTGTTTAATCAGACTATCCAGGCTAAGAATGGATACTCGTGACCATTACCATGGTTTCCCTTTTCGGTATAATGATTTCTCATAACGGTCAGAGGAGTATTCGCTCTTATGCTTTGAACACAGGCCCATGAGAATACCAATGCATACCCAAATATAGCATTTCTGCTACATATGTTGGGCAACTCATAGACAAACTCCAAGAGTTACCTCTTTTTGGACTGTTCAAAGGCCAACGGAGTTGTTAGCATCCCATGTTGTGCGACAGTGGTGCAGAAACTGATGGCCCAAAATATATCGAGCTCGTTAGGGAACCCCAAGAGGAAGGTATGATGAGCACAATAGCAAGTTTTCCCTCAGTTATGAAACCAAGGTTATCGAACCAGTAGGAGAAAGGAAACACCTCCAAGGTGTTGTTTCCAACTTGGAATCCTGCACAACACAATCACAGAACTTTGTCCCCAACTTACAGTGAGGTTGTCAATCTCATCGGTTTTGCTTAAAACAAAGCATTAAACGTATTGTGTGGAAGATAGTAATAGCTTGCAGAAAGTAAATAGAAAACAACAAATAGTTGTAGATTGATGGTAAAATAAAGTACCGGGGTCCATAGTTCACTAGTGGCGATTCTCCTTAAGATAGATGACATGTTGGGTGAACAAATTGCAGCGGGGCAATTCACAAACATCGAGAAAGCATACATGCATATACTAATCATCTTGACTCCGTTGACATTTGATTGGGCATTACAACATTATACATAGACCGTAATCCAACTGCATCTATGACTAATAATCCACCTTCGGGTTCTCATCCGAACCCCCTCCAGTATTAAGTTGCAAGAAGCAGATAATTGCATTAAGCATTGCGTGTAAAGTAAACAATACGATTGTTCTATGAACAAAGGATTGCTATTTTCTCCCTAGTAGCAACAACACATCTAGTACCTTATATATATCCGTCACTTCCCTAGATTACTAGAGGCATGAACCCACTATCGAGCAGAAATACTCCCTCTTGGAGTTGTTAGCATCTACTCGACCAAGATAGCTACTAACAACGGAAAGCATGCAAGATCACAAATAACAAAGACATGATAGAATCAATAATCAATCTGAAATATCATCTCAATATCCATTGGATCCCCGCAAACACAACATGTATGATTACAAATAGATGATCTTGATCATGAACGGAGCTCACAAGATCTAGACATGATAGCACAAAGGAGAAGAACCAACCATCTAGCTACTACATGGACCCGTACTCACGCATCACACCAGAGGCTTGCACGGTGATGAAGAAGGCCTCCAGGGTGAATTCTCCCCTCCGGCAGGGTGCCAGGAAGAGCTTCAGATCCCTCCCATTCCAGGGATGGAGATGACAACAGCTATAGACTCTTTCGTGGAATTTTGATCGGGTACTTAGGGTTTATGTATTGGAGGAAATATATAGGCGAAAGGGGAGGCCGAGTGGGTGCCCTAGGAGGTCACACCACCCCCTGGCGCGGGCCAGGCCTGGCCGCGTGGCCAGGTGGTGTGGCCGGCCTCTGGCCCCTCTCCGTCTCGTCTTCTGGCTCCATCCTCCCCTGGTAAAATATTGACTTTGGCTTTTGTCCCATCCAATTCCGAGAATATTCATTTTCTGACTTTCCTGGAACCAAAATTAGCAGAAAACAGGCAGCTAGCACTGTGGCATCTTGTTAATAGGTTAGTCCAAGAAAGTGTATAAAAATACTCCAAAGTGTGGATAAAACATAGGAAAGTAGATATAAACCAAGCATGGAACATCAAAAATTATAGATACGTTAGCAACATATCAACATCCCCAAGCTTAACTCCTGCTCATCCTCGAGTAGGTAAGTGATAAAAAGAAAGAATAATTTTTGAGGTTACATGCACCATCATAAACTTGATCAAAGTATTGGTAAAACGTTGATAGCTGGGATCATAGTACTTCAACATAGCATGAAAGATATAGTTCTAACAATAAGACATAGCAACTATGTTGTAACATGAAAAGGCACAAACAAAAGATTCATGAATAACCATGCTTTGCAAGGCGTTTGTTTGATTCACATAAAGAAAGCATAATGAGAATGATATTCAGCTTGTCCCTCATAGGGTAGAAAAACATAATTGTATAGGACACCTTCAAAGTTCATAAGGGTGACTAGATACAAGTAGTTTAAGAACAAGCAATATCAAAGTTATGCATCAATCAACAATTCTAGGGACAATGCACATTAAACTAAGAATGGCCACTATACTCTCTCAATTGGTGCATAAAGATAGAAGATGGAGACTCAACATAAAAGTAAAAGAAAGGCCTTCATAGAAGGAAGCAGTGATTCAAGTCTCATAAAGAGCTTCCAAAAATTATCGTACTTATGAGCTTTCAGATCTCATTGCCCCTATCATAAGCATCTTGAAGTGATTAAGGTTAAAGTGAACAAACTATGGAGTATATGCTTGACAAAGTATAAGTTGGCAATCTCATGTCCCTTGAATACAAGGGCCGCTCCACATGCTACTCAAGTTTAGTTATCGGTAAGTTCTTATCATAGTAAGTACACGTGTATCATAGAGAACCGCCAACGGGGTACCCCTTGCCCGATGATACGGAAGAATCGCCATATCAAAATGACAAGGCAAGCAGACAACGAGCATCTCAGCAATCTTCTTATTTACCATAGGAAAATGGTGCTTTTTATTCTCTTTCCTCTTTTCTCATCTCTTTTTTTTCTTTTTCTCTTTTTTCTCAATCTGTACTCTTTTTTATAAGAAGAATGCTTCATAGATTGCTCATTATACGCTGCAGGTTTCCACCATGATTAGGCATGGATTAGACCAGCGGCCCAGGCGTTTCTCTAACGCACATACATAACTCCATGGACTTACAATCTCCCCTTTCATTTCACACCGACGACATCCATAGACAAAAGAGCATGATATCAACTAGGTACAATGTACAAGTGCAATGTTGAAAGCGTTCCCCATGATAGCATGGTTCTGCTAATCCCCAACGTATAAGTGCAAGCATATACGACATAGATGTTACAATGGTTCAAGTTTATTAAGTGCAAGAAAATTAAAGTGTGCCATCAAGTTCGTGAGAGCTTTAATCACTAATTTTCACATAATAAGTTTAATTTGAAAGGTAGATAAAAACATGAATATAGTTGGAATAGCAAATGCTAATAGGTAGGTATGGTGGACTCTTTGGAATAACTTGGTTTTATTTGGAGTTGGATGCATGAGTGGAACTCACACTTGGTTATGGAGGCTAGCAAAATATTGGGAGCGACCAACTAAGAGAGCAATAATGGCCATAATCATGCAAAGCGACAAAACATTATTGATTAAAGCATAAAGTGATATTACAAGTCAAAAACTAAATGATCATAAAGGCTATGGTGACTTGGGATAGTCATAACATGGTGTGAGCATGAGCCAAGTCAACCTAAATAAAGCATCAAAGGAGAATACCACAATACTATGCTTTAATATGCTAAAACAACGCATGATTCTTTCAAGGCACATTAAGCAATCTCAATTGTTTATAACATGTCATGCTACAACAAAAATAACTAAGCATAAAGACAAAAGAATATCAAGCATGACATGACAAAGCATAGGCCATAGTCAAAAACAAGCTCCTTTTACCACTTAAGCATGAACTTTTCTTACTCTTTTCCAATCCAAACCAAACTTATTTGAAAACTAATGTATGAATGAGGGGGTCCAACCAATTTATTCAAGCAAACTAAGCAAACCAAGAAAACAAAAACAAAAAACAAAAACGAAGACGCTCCAAGAACAACACAACTGTGCATGAAACAATAAAAATGAAGTGTTTGGAAGAAACCTTAAATTTTTATTGATGAAGAAGGGGATGCCTTGGGCATCCCCAAGATTTGACGCTTTTACTTCTTGGATATTTCTTGGGGTGACAAGCGTGGCATCCCCAATCTTGAGCTTTAGTCCATCCTTCATCTCTTTACTCGTTCCTTCCATACACCTGAAAATTTTCCTTCATACAAAACTTCACACAATCTTTATTAGCAACATTAGTGCACTCAAGATAATAAGTCTTTGGGTTCAGTTACAACACAAATAAAACTTTCATTAAAACACAATATACTGTAGCACTTCCCTAAAAAGCTCAATTCCCCAAGAAGAACCCAAAATGGAATCAACAAGAAGCAAATGCAAATAAGGACAGAAATCTGTCAAAACATACCAGCAGGTAAAAACCATTTTTTTAGAATACCTTCTGTTGCTCAAATCGAAAAGTGTTGAGCTAACGAAAGTTAGATAACAACCTGTGGCAGAAGCACAAAAAATCACATCTTAAACCGACGTACAAAGATTTTACACGAATTTTTACAGCGAAGGATAATGAGCGGTTATTACAACCTGGGACAATAACTTTGTCAAGCATTACTTCTCTCTTATTAGAGGTTACTCGTGGCACAAAAAACAAATAAAAAAGGATAATGAGCGGTTATTACAGAGGTAATAACTTCCAAGACTCATCTAAAACTTTTGGGTTATCTCCCAATAAGTACTTTTCTTTAACGCCTTTAAGTTAGGCATAAGAAGCAAGAAAAGAATCAAGTGTTCTCAAATGAAGAAGCATTAAGAGAAAATTTTGTTTTAATAGGAGAGGCGAAAGCAATCTTCTCTCTCTTCTTAGGGAAGTGTTCTATATCTTTCTTGAGTGGTAGTTGATATTTAATGGTGTCTTCTTTCATATCAATAATGGCACCAACGGTTCTAAGAAAAGGTCTTCCCAAAGCAATAGGACAAGAAGCATTGCATTCAACATCCAAAACATAGAAATCAGTGGGGACATAGGCATTGTTAACCATAATAAGAACATCATTAACACTCCCCATGATTTTTTTAGCATTATCATCAAGTGGGACATTTAAATAACAATCTTCCAATGGTGGCAAATCAAGCATATCATAAATCCTTCTAGGCATAATAGAAACACTACTATCAAGATCATATAAAGCTTTGAGATCAAAATCATTCACTTTCATATTAATGATGGGTTACCAACCATCTTCTAATTTCATAGGAATAGAAGCTTTATGTTTCATCTTTTCTTCTTTAATTTTTATGAGAGCATCAGTAATGTGTTTTGTAAAGGCCATGTTCATAGCACTAGCATTAGGACTTTTAGCAATCTTTTGTAGGAACATAATAACTTCAGAGATGTTGCAACCATCAAGATCGAAATCATAATTATCATCTAAAGTAGTGGAGCTATTGTTTCCCATATTTCGAAGAATTTCAGCATTTTTATTAGAAAAGGTTGCATTGGGTTTACTAGCATCAACATTAGTGGTAGTGATAGTAGAAATAATAATATTTATAGCAATTTTATATTCTCTTTCCCACTTAGCATGCAATTCAGCTAATAGTCTAACATTTTCATCAATTCTAACTTGTATGGCATTAGTAGCAGAAAAGGGATTCTCAATAGTTTCGGGTTTAGTAGTCATTTTATTAATCAAAGAGGATTGTGCTTCAGACAAAGATGATATATATTTTTAGCATTAGAAAGTTTTAATTGCAAACTAGGAATTTCCCTATTTAAACTCTCAAGTTGATCACTAATATTTTTCAAAATGGTAGATTGTTCCTCCATGGTTTTAGTAAATAATTTATTCTGCTCATATTGCATTTGCATGAAGTTTTTAGTGGCTCTTTCAACTTCTAAAATTCTTTCTTCACTAGGTATTCCAGGTTTACCATGATAACCATAAGTATTATTAGGAGGGTATGGCCTATAATTGTTATTACCATAAGCATTGTTGCCAAAATTATTATTTCTTATAAAGTTCACATCAACTTGCTCTTCTTGAGAAACCAAAGAGGCTAAGGGAACATGATTTGGATCAATATGAGCTTTCCTATTAACAAGCATAGACATAATAACATTAATTTTATCACTCAAGGAGGAGGTTTCTTCAACAGAATTTACCATCTTACCTTGTGGAGCTCTCTCAGTGTGCCATTCAGAATAGTTAATTATCATATTATCCAGAAGCTTTGTTGCAGCACCCAAAGTAATGGTCATAAAGGTACCTCCAGCAGCAGAATCCAGTAGATTTCACTACAAGAAATGTGTTAACTTGTGACCTTCTCATAGTGACGAGGAATGAAATCGTCATAAATTTATGAAGATTTCATGCAAGATGGTCGTAAGCCATTTGGAGAGGTCCAAACCCTATAGAATTACGACGTTTTGTGCCCAAATCGTCGTAGTTTCATCATATGAAATCGTCACAATCTACGCAATATGGTTTACGATCTTATTTGTAGCCTATTATGACCTATTTAAATCGTCATGGTGTCTGAATTAGGATATATTAATATGACTGAGGGACCACATCAGCAATTGCGCACACATGGCATGTCTATGTGTATTTTTTTGCATACATGGCTTATCCATGTGATAATATTTTCCACAAAGCCTATCCAAGGTGGAACCCATCTGATAACCATGACCCACCAAGAAGACACGGTGGATCCAGCAACGACCTGACGAGCAGAGCCCACCAAACTGACACGCAGGCCCCATCCGCGACATGACAAGCTGACCCCACATCCGAAGTGGATATTCCACAAAAAGAAGTCCGACTGGGGATCGAACCCGTGACCACGACCCCATATGCACATCACTAAACCACTGGACCACCGGCTCGTTGTTGTACACAAGACGCATTCCCTCCTTATATAGATTGATCTCGTCTACTGGGCCTAGGCCGCAATGAACCGCGGCCTCCTATTCTCTTTTTGATTTTTCTTTAAACTTTTATGACTAAGGCCCACATGTCATTGACCCACTTTAGCTTCGTATCGGTGCAAAATGCCCAACCACACAAGTGTCTAGTCAGTGTACCTAGGCCCACCCGTCATTCTCTGCGGCTCACTATCTCTAGGTGAGAAAAGGTTATGTTTCTATCTTTTTTATTTCAAAATTCTAGAAAAAGCTTTTATATGGCATAATTCATATGTTTTTATTGGTAAGTTAAAACAAAATGTTTTTATATAAAATTGTTCAGAAAAATATGAAGATTATATCTATATTAATTATGGATAAATAAAATTCGAATCTTTTTAAATCATTATAAATTACTCAAATCTTGCATAATTCATAACTTTTAATCCGTAATTAGGAATTCGACAAATAATATGTGTAAATCGATCAGCAAGATGAGACCGTTCCAACTGTGCATTCCATACTTAGAATTGCATCATGCATAAAGAATAACTTCCATTTTGCAACTTTTATTTGGTGGTTGCTTCACAAAAATATGGTAAAAATGGTGGGCATAAAGATTCTGAGCTCGGGGCTGAGCCTCGCTAAACTTGCATTGGATATCCAAAGAAACATCATATTGTGAGCCTAAAAATGATTTTTGCAAAAAACATTAGCATCGGATCATCTACCTGCAGTTCAAACTGGACCGAGTTCCTACCGATTCGGCAGACATTTGTCTTTTTCACCAGGGGTGGACGAAAAGGTTTTAAAATCCCCGGTTAGGGCATTGTTCATGTAAGGTGCTCTAGTATTTTTTAAAAATAGGGTGGTAGCATTTTTGAATTAAACACTTGGTGTTGCTTTACAAAAAATCCCGATTTTGGTACTCGAAAAATAGAAAATGGCTTTTCGGTACGACGAAAAGGAAAACTTCCTCCTCGAACATTGTTCTCTATCCTAAGATTCACATGGCCGCACAATATAGGCTCATTATCGCAAACTATGTCGCGATTCTAGCCATAACATTGGTCGTTTGTCTTGAAAGCCATGAAACCTCAAACATGATAGGTCATTTCTGTAAAGGTTTTTTCGAGATGCAATCAATATATAAAGTTTGGTATTTTTTCTTGCAACTATGTGACATAATATGACACCACGCGAAGGATTTACATTGTTCGGACCGTTTTTGAATTTGTTATGCCTGTTTCAAAATTTTCCTGTTTCGAACTATGGTTAAAACGATGGGCATGAATATAGGAGATGAGCCTCGCTGAACTTGCATTAGATCTCTGAAAAAACATCATATTGTGAGTCTAAAAATGATTTTTGCAAAAAATTACGAGCATTAGATCATGTAGCTGTAGATCAAACGTGACCCACTTCCTACCGATTCGGCAGACATTTGTCTTTTTCACCAGGGGTGGACGAAAAGGTTTTAAAATCCCCGATTAGGGCATTGTTCATGTAAGGTGGTCTAGTATTTTTGAAAAATAGGGTGGTAGCATTTTTGAATTAAACACTTGGCGTTGCTTCACAAAAAACCCGATTTTGGTACTCGAAAAATAGAAAATGGCTTTTCGGTACGACGAAAAGGAAAAATTCCTCCTAGAACATTGTTCTCCATCCCAAGATGCACATGCCTGCACAATATGGGCTCATTATCACATACTATGTCGCAATTCTAGCCATAACATTGGTCATTTGTCTTGTAAGCCATGAAACCTCGAACATGATAGGTCATTTCTAAGAAGATTTTTTCGAGATGCAATCAATATACCAAGTTTGGTATTTTTCCTTGC
Source organism: Avena eriantha (assembly GCA_910589775.1). Taxonomy (NCBI): domain Eukaryota; kingdom Viridiplantae; phylum Streptophyta; class Magnoliopsida; order Poales; family Poaceae; genus Avena; species Avena eriantha. Next base: position 404,604,283 of record OU342742.1, read on the forward strand.
AACTATGTGACATAATATCACACCACGCGAAGGATTTACATTGTTCAGACCGTTTTTGAATTTATTATGCCCGTTTCAAAATTTTCCTGTTTCAAACTATGGTCAAAATGACGTGCATGAATATAGGAGATGATCCTCGCGAAACTTGCATTGGATCTCTTAAGAAACATCATATTGTGAGCCTAAAAATGATTTTCGCAAAAAATCACGAGCATTAGATCATGTACCTGTAGTTCAAACCGGACCACTTCCTATCGATTTGGCAGACGTTTGTCTTTTTCACCAGGGGTGGACGAAAAGGTTTTAAAATCCCCGGTTGGGACATTGTTCATGTAAGGTGGTCTAATATCTTTGAAAAATGTATACCACAAGATGTTTTTTTTAAATCCCTCATATCCTCTCCTCTTCTCTCTAAAAATTGGAGACATAAAATAGAAAAATGTTCTTGTAATAAAAACACCAGCCAGCCAGACCCAAGGCCCAGGCCTAGCCGACGTCGCCCATTTAGCCACAGCAAACCCTAGACCTTCCCATTCTCTATTATCCTCACACCGCCCTGTCCTAGGGGCATCGCCATTCTCCCACCGCCGCCACCGCCATTCTCACCTACCTCCTCTCTCGTCAAGTCCCGAGCCACCTCACTCGCGCAACCCCGTCTCTCGTCAGCGTCGTGCCGTGGATTCTCCCTAGTCAATATCCATCGCGGAGGCCGCTATCCCACACCTCCAACCACGCCGCCGTGCCTGAACCCTAGCAGGTCCCCATCCAGCTCTCATCTAGGGTTCAAAGGATCTGGCCGCCTCTTCCCATCTCACACTCTCACACGTTTTCTCCAGGTGTCCCTAGATGCGAGCGCGGATCCTCCACCAGAGCCAGTGGTTCATCCGCGTAATCCCTAGATCCATCTCCTCTACGTCTGTCACGGCGGCACGAGGCTCTAGATCTTCTCGATTCACATCGAATCCATGCACCCCTCGAGCTCTCTAGCCCCGCATCCTCGAAGGAGTCACGGCGGCACGATGGGCCTGTTCGCCGGTGCGAGCGTGTGTCCGTGCATCGACGCATGCTGCTCCATCGATCTCGCCTTGTCCGCGTCGCGCTCGTGGCCGGCGGACGGCTCTGCAGGACGCCAACTCCCTGGCGTCGGTGGTCGGCAGATCTGGCGCCCTCCTCCATGAGGCCGTCTCCCAATGTTGCAGCAATATCAGCACCCGAGCTCCTTCCAGGCCGTGTCCTCCGGCGTTCTGGCCGGGAACAAGGCAGCCACTTCACAGCCGGTGAGACCACTTTCATCTTCAATCCCCACCTTACAACGGATCCATCTACCATGGCAATGATCGGAGTGCGCAAAAAACATGATTTATTATGAAGTACGACTGGATCCCCTGTTTGTTTTGCTTTTGTTATGGTTGATGTTGGTAGATATCTATAGGGCTAATGCTAATATAATTCTGAACTGATCATTGAGGTAGATATCTCGTGTTGTCATGAAAACTGTTGTCTCATGTTGCTTCTGGCAACACTATCATGATCCTGGTTTTCCTGATCTATGAGTAGTATGTTGAATGCAAGCATTGATGTTGTTTACCACTACTATTGTTTCTTGCTGATCTATGACTAGTATGTTGATGTAAGCATCACTTCTGCTTAGTGTTCAGTAGCACTGCTTATTCATGTTGATCCATGGTTAGTATGTTGAATATAAGAATCACCAAGAGGTATATAGAATTTTGCAGTAATTGATGAATTTGGTATGATCTGTGTAAATATATGGTAACGGTATATGTTCTGTGTGCTCTTGCTACTATCTAGTTCTGTTAAATGTATGCAATTCATTTAGTTAGTCAAAGCAGGCTCAAACCTGCTAGAGAAGTCCATATTTGGGTACATTTTTGTAGCTATTTAAATGTTATTGACTTCACTGAATCTTGTGCCATTATAAGTTTCTTGTTATGTAAACATGCTAGAGAACTCCATAACTTGATTTTTCTGCATGTCCTAATGCATGTACACACGAGGCTCTGGTCGGCATGGACTGGGAAGACATGTGAAGTTGTATTCTCTTCATTTAATGGTTTGAGGTCTCTACAGGTTAGTATGCTCCTGGTCATATACAGAGCAATCTGTTAACTGTGTTGTGAAAGGATCTGAAATGTATGCTTTTGTTGTCAAGAAAATGTACGAGTGCATTAGTTATTCATATCTGATGGTAAATTGCTTTGCTTGTACCCATGATGACCATCTCTGTTAATTTTGAGCTTGTGTTGCTGTGAGAATGTACCTTACCGATATCATCTGAGAATTTATTGTACAATTTTTGCATGAATAGGGATTGTGGTAGTTCCATTGCATCATTCTATTATGAAACCAGATATTGAGTAGTGCTTGTTCTTTTGCAAATTAATACTTACAAAGTAACTAGTATCTATTTTGATGCTTATTAAGAATCTGCTTTATCAAATTTATTAATTGTCATGTGTTTCTGTGCTAGAACCAAACATATATGTAGCATCCCAATTGTCTAACAATTGTAATGCTACTTGGTCTAGTAAGATAATGGCTACTTCCTATATATAATTGTGCATCATAATTATATCATGCTCATGTCATCATGCCACCTTGCATTTGAGCATCATATAAAACCCTTTTCTTTTGGTTCTTCTCTCATATGCATTATTAATTGTATTTGCCTCTTGATATTGTATTTGGCTATTGATATATTGTTTAAATGCCCAAGTTGAGTTGGGGGCATATCTTTTATTAAATCCATCACTTTTCCATTCACCACCTTATAGTTCCACCATTCCATTACCATGGGCTTTTATTTTCTTTTGGTATTTAATCTAGCTCATGGGAGATAGGATGGATCTAATTCTATAGATTCTTTTGCTTGGCCTTTAGTCCACTTTTGGGAATGCATATGAACAATGCCATGTTATTATTTTGTTTTCACAAGAATTTAAACATGGCATTAAATATTTTGCATGGGCCATGCAACCACCTTTATCCCATTTGTTTTCTCTTTGTTTTTAGTGGGTCTTTCTTTTGTGAGATAATCTCCATCTCTCTCCACCATCCCCATGTGCCCAACCAAAAACCCTTTTCCCTCCTTCATGCATGTTCAATTGGGGTCTTCTTTTAATTTATTTTAAACACCCTCTCTTCCTCTCTCTTGTAGTGCTTTCCCCACCATCATCTTTTGCTCAACCACTAAGCCCCACCTCACTCCATAGCCAGCTCTTTCTCTTCTATTCAAAATTTGCAAAAACTTCCAAAAGGGGGTATTTCTTGGGCTTGTTTAAATCTGCAACAAAACAAAAATCAAAACAGTTAATAAAATAAAAGAAAACAAAATAAAGAGGGAGCCCCGCAGCAGCAGCCCTCCTTACCTGGTCGCAGCCTATCAACAGCCCGGCCCGCCTTCTTTTCCTCCTGGGCCGCTTCTTCTCCCCGGCCCGTACCCCTTCGCCAGCGACCCCTGTTTCTCTTCCTCCTCCTCTGACGCCGTCTCGCCCGCTCACTCTCAGCCGCAGACGGAAAGCAGTCGCGGGCAGGTGGCCGTCCTCCGCCGTCAGTCCACAGCGTCCGCACGCCAGCCCCTCCTCCTTATCCTTGCGCCGAGCCGCCTTTTTCCCTAACCCTAGCTTTGCTCCATTCCCCTCTCCCTCTTCTCCGCGTGTCCGCTGCCAGTCAGAGCTCCGCGCCGCCGGTGCCGCCCTAGCGGGTGACCGAGGCCTCACCGGGGAGCGTCGCCGTGGTCCGAGGCGTCGTTTCCGCCTGCGAGGAGGAGCCGAGCTCGCCCGCAACTGCCCCACGTCAGAGAGCCGCCAGCACCACCGCCACGACCTCGCCGTCCCCTCTGCTCCGGCCGTCCCTTCCTCTGAATTCCGCGGGAATCGGACGAGGTGAGCTCCCCCCTCTCCCTCTTCCATTTTCCCCCCTCTGCGTGCCGTTCGCCGCCCGTATTTGGCTCCCGCCGGTGAACTGCCCCGCCGCCGCACAGGCCCAGCCTGGCGCTCCCCCTCTGTTCCCCGGCGACCCCCGTCCTGTACAGCCCGCCGCCGACGAATGCCCCTGAACAAGATCCACAGCTGGAACTGTCCTCTTTCTTTTTTGTTTTTACGGTAAGATCTATCTCGCCGTGGTTGCAACGCCACCCTCGCTGGAAAACCTCGTCGTCGCGAATTCAGAGACTGCCCCAGATTTAGTTCAGAGCCCGCGCGGCGATTTTCCAGAAAGAACCCCCGCGCTTTTGTCGATCACGCCCAGGTCCCTAGCAGCCCCAGTGCCCCCACCTGTCAGCCGCCTAGCAAACTTGCAGAAAACCCCCCAGCTTCCTAGGCCTCAACCCGCACTCCCCCCCCGCTGTGCCTCGTGGTTCACCCATGCCCTCTCGCTGCCACGTGGGACCTACGTCCCCGTCGGGCCCGCATGTCAGCCGCCTGGGCTAGCCCGCGCCGCGGTGAGAAAAGCTTTTTGCACGCGGATCTCGCCCAGTCAGCAGCGGCCCACCTGTCTATGACTATGGCTAGGTTGGCCTGAGTGTAAAACGTTTTTCTGTTTTCTGTTTTTAAATAAACTTTTCAGAAATTGTTTAAATACAAATCCAAATCAGATTTAAATAACTTTTAAATTATAAATCCAAATAATACATATAATATATGTTTTGGAATCAGGAAAATGTGAGGAATTCAAATATGCCATTCAAAATAATGTTTGAACACTTTAAAATTTCGAGATGATTAAAACTACAATAAAATGCCCTTTTCCTTAATTAATTAATAACTTTAATTCTACCACTCCAAATTTAACAAATAATATGTCTAAATCGATCAGCGCGACGAGCCCGTTCTATCTATGCAGTCCTTGTTCTGATTTGAAGCATGCATCGTGTTATTATTAAAAATATGAACTGTTTATGACAATAAAACTTGGTTAAATAAATAATAAAATGCTTTATTTCTTGTATCCACACCTCACCTTTACCATGCTACTTTAATGCCATGTAAATTGTGCATCATTCATCATGGCATGCTTGTTTGCTTGTCGCATTTTAATTCATATGTTGTGCACTTTATTTATGTTGGCCCTTGTTTGTTTGGTTCTTCTTCGAATAGACGCCTAGTAGGAGAATTACCAGGAATCACAGGAGTACTACCCAGATCCATCTCTCGCTTCAACGGAGCTGCCAGGCAAGCACTACCACATGCTTGCATATATACAGTACATATTGCCTCTATCTTATTCTTGCATCACTGAGTCGCGATTGCATTAAATTGAATCCCAAGTACTGCATAGCCTTTACTTTTAAACCCCACCGAAGCTTGTTCCTCCATCCCATGAGCCATTACTGCAGGAGTTGTTTGAGCCATGCGAGTCGTAGCAAAGCATGTGTAGGGTATGTGAGTGTCAGATGAATAACGAGGTACATAAATAACTTAAACTGAGTAGTTTACCGCCGTCCACACAAACCTTGGGTCCGTCTCGGAGCCGGCCAACTTCGTTGCGGGTAGCTTAATGGGTTGGCCCCCTGAAATATTTCTAAATCCTGTGATCGCTTTGTCGTGAATGCCTCGTTAGGTTTTGAGTTGGTTTTTCCGAGGTTGATCGAGTGTGTGTTGCTATTCGCGCACCCCTGCAGGGTAAATCTTTCTGAAAGCCGTGTCCGCGGTTATGGACGACTTGGAGCACAGTTTCTCGATCATAGACAAGTATAACTAAAGTACCGCTTTTAATTTGACCAAGTGCTTGACTAGTAAATAGTGCAATACTCATGGAATGGTTAATAAAACTGCCAACGGATGATGGGGGTTGTTCGTCCGCTTCCTCGTTGGTAAGCGAGGAGGAGGATGGATCTGTTAATTATACTGTTATAACTGTTGTTCTTAATTCTCGGACATCCGTCTATCATTGGTTGGGCGGATGGTTAGCGAGTATCTATAGAATTGTTAGGTATTATCTTTTCCTGCAATTGCGTCATCCCAGGTTGTGTCCCCTTTAGCGGAATAAAGACTTGCTAAGTACCCCTAGGGTCTCACACGATAAATTGTTTGATTCAGATGAACAGGTGTACCCACAAGATGGATACTGGGTGGAAGAGACATATGATGTTGGCAACGATCATTCGGTGTAGAGATTCCGGGAACGGGGATCCGTGAGATCTGTGGGCAGGATGTGTTTATTTATGGGGCATCTTATGCCGATTTGCTTCTTGTTCGTACGCAGATCTTGTTTTCCGCTTCTGCCTGATACTCTGATGTGTGTTGTATGAGGAGCTATCCTAAATTATTATCTCTATCTAGGATATTTGAATCTTGCCGTATGGCATTGCAATATTTCTATTTCTTTTAGATGGAATGGCTCTGAGGACTGTTGTATGTGGCTTGCATACATACTCATTTGTGTATGTAGTTGATCCCTTCGCCTGCCGATTACGCCGCTCGCTCTTGTCCCGATGTTCTGAAAGTGGTTAGGACGGCTGAAAGGTCTACCGTGAGTGGCCCTGGGCCCCGCCGTACTATTTTAACCACTTTCGTTCGTCCAGGCATGTAACTAAGAGCGTAATTCACCGAGGTAGTTACAATATATAAGGAGCAGCGCCCCACAATGGCGGCTAGCAGCACGGAGGAGCAGCGGCGTCCGACAGTGGCGGTTCGCATAATGGAGGTGCAGCAGCAACGCCCCTGGGATCGGGTCGGGGGGGACTGACACCATGGCCGGCTGAGCTTGTCTACTTTGCTTTCTAGGTGTGATTGGTCTTTGAAATCCTTGTTAACTATGTTGATTATCAACAAATGAGACGGATTTTTGGTTACATGTTTAGATGCACGAGCGAAATGCTTTGTTGCTTTACATTTTTCCACCTGCTTGGCTGCTGTACTGCTGTACCATTGAAATGTATTGTACATGGGCTCTTAAACAGGCCAGAACAGCCCAAAAACACATTTGATCAGTGTACATTTCAGCTAAAAAGGCCGAAGCACACAAACTAAATAGACCAAAAGAAAAAGAAACGGACATGGAAAGGATGTATCCTAAAAATTAAATAAACGAAAAAATGGCTCAAAAAAGGCCAAGGCCCATTTAGTAAAAGTCTAATTTGTTGGGCTCAACCCATATAGAACACTGAAATGGACTGGGCTGAATTCACATTATGACGATCTCGTTTCATCACAATTTTGCCACGTCAGATCAGCCACGTAGGATCTGACCTGGCTTGGCTAGATGGCTCATGACGATATTAGATCATCATAACAGTTATGACAATCCAATATCGTCATAGACGGTTATGACGATTTCGCAAAAAACATCGTTATATATCATTTGCGACGCCCAACTTTCGACGATCTTAAAATCGTCATAGAATCATCATAAATAGACTATTGTGGCGATTCTATGATGAAAATAGAGGGTCATATATAGCCAGATTCCTTGTAGTGTTTCTTGAATAATACCAGTCCTTTATAAAAGGTTTGGATAATCATCCAAGTAGTTAGTCCATGAGTGGGACAATTCTTTACCAAAGATTTCATTGTTTCCCAAGCTTGAGCAACATGTTGATTATCAGATTGTTTAAATTTCATTATTTCACTTCTCATAGATATAATCTTAGCAGGAGGATAATATTTTCCAATGAAAGCATCTTTGCATTTAGTCCAAGAATACATACTATTTCTAGTTAGGGATTGCAACCATTCTTTAGCTTTTCCTCTCAAAGAGAAAGGAAACAATTTAAGCTTAATAATATCCCCATCTATATCCCTATGCTTTTGCATCTCACAAAGTTCAACAAAGTTATTTAGATGAGCAGCAGCATGTTCAGTACCAATACCAGAAAATTGTTCTCTCATAACAAGGTTGAGTAAAGCAGGTTTAATTTCAAAGAAAGTAGCTTCAGGAACAGGTGGAGTAATAGGTGTGCACATGAAATCATTATTGTTGGTGCTAGTGAAGTCACACAACTTAGTGTTTTCAAGAGTAGTCATTTTTTTTGTTTTTAATATAAAGAAGCAAACTAGTACAACTAATTTTTTTGTGTTTTTGATAAAGAAACAAGCAAACAAAGCAGAAATAAACTAAGCAAAAAAAAATAACAAAGTAAAGAGATTGGTTATGAGGGACTCCCCTTGTGAAGATGTCCTTGACTCCCCGGCAACGGCGCCAGAAAAATAGCTTGATGGCCCAAAATATATCGAGCTCGTTGGGGAACCCCAAGAGTAAGGTATGATGAGCACAGCATCAAGTTTTCCCTCAGTTATGAAACCAAAGTTATCGAACCAGTAGGAGCAAGGAAACACCTCCAAGGTGTTGTTTCCAACTTGGAATCCTGCACAACACAATCATAGAACTTTGTCCCCAACTTACAGTGAGGTTGTCAATCTCACCGGTTTTGCCAAAAACAAAGGATTAAACATATTGTGTTGGAAGATAGTAATAGCTTGCAGAAAGTAAACCGAAAAAAGTAAATAGTTGTAGATTGATGGTAAAAGAAAGGACCGGGGTCCATAGTTCACTAGTGGTGATTCTCCTTAAGATAGATGACATGTTGGGTGAACAAATTACAGCGGGGGAATTGACAAACATCGAGAAAGCATACATGCATATACTAATCACCTTGACTCCTTTGAGATTTGATTGGGCATTGCAACATTATACATAGACCGTAATCCAACTGCATCTATGACTAATAATTCACCTTCAGGTTATCATCCGAACCCCCTCCAGTATTAAGTTGCAAGCAACAGATAATTGCATTAAGAATTGCGTGTAAAGTAAACAATACGATTGTTCTATGAACAAAGGATTTCTGTTTTCTCCCTAGTAGCAACAACACATCTAGTACCTTAGAGACTTCTGTCACTTCCCCAGATTACTAGAGGCATGAACCCACTATCGAGCATAAATACTCCCTCTTGGAGTCGCTAGCATCTACTCGGCCAAGATAGCTACTAACAACAGAAAGCATGCAAGATCACAAATAACAAAGACATGATAGAATCAATAATCAATCTGAAATAGCATCTCAATATCCATCGGATCCCCGCAAACACAACATGTATGATTAGAAATAGATGATCTTGATCATGAACGGAGCTCACAAGATCTAGACATGGTAACACAAAGGAGAAGAACCAACCATCTAGCTACTACATGGACCCGTAGTCCAAGGATGAACTACTCATGCATCACACCGGAGGCTTGAATGGTGATGAAGAAGGCCTCCAGGCTGAATTCTCCCCTCCGGAAGGGTGCCGGGAAGAGCTTCAGATCCCTCCCGATCTAGTGATGGAGATGATGGCGGCTACAGAATCTTTCGTGGAATTTTGATCGGGTACTTAGGTTTCTGTATCAGAGGCAATATATATGCGAAAGGGGAGGCCGAGGGGGTGCCTTAGGCGGCCACACCATCCCTTGGCGCGGGCCAGACCTGGCCGCATAGCTAGGTGGTGTGGCCGGCCTCTGGTCCCTCTCCGTCTCGCCTTGTGGCTCCGTGTCCCCCTCGGTGAAATATTGACTTTGGCTTTTGTCCTGTCCAATTCCGAGAATATTTATTTTCTGACTTCCCTAGAACCAAAAATAGCAGAAAACAGGTAGCTTGCACTATGGCATGTTGTTAATAGGTTAGTCCAAGAAAGTGTATAAAAATACTCCAATGTGTGGACAAAACATAAGAAAGTAGATATAAACCAAGCATGGAACATCAAAAATTATAGATACGTTAGCAACGTATCAGACACACATCAAGCAATATCATACTTTTTTAATCAACAGGTAAATTTGGCATGCATCTCAATTACCGCTAAAGATTAGTTTCTTCAAACAAATCCTTTCAAAGAGTACTATCAATTCGATCATCACATCTATGGCATTGAGTATCTTTAAGGCTAAACTCTTAAGACAATGAAACAACACCTTATTTAGCATACAACTCAAAACTTGAAAATATCATTTCCAATTGACAACTCCTTCCGTAAGCAAACTATCAAGTCTATTGTTTTGACATTATGGGGTCGAGCATAACCTATTCATTTAAGACAAAGCTATTTAGTGACAACCAACAAATTTCAAAAGATCTTGATCAAGTATTCATTCTTTCCAAGTGTAGAGATTGTGGCAATGTTTTCTAGAGGATCAAAAATAGTGTCACAAGCTTGATAAACAATTTGGCAAGATGAATACAAGATCTAAGTCAACTCCTATGGTGCCTATCATGAGCAAGTGTTTCCCAATATGAATACAGAACTAGACTCACTTAAACAAGCATTCAAAAATAGCGGGATACATGATTGCATTAAACCTTCATCGAATACGAACATTGCACAAGACTCTACACATGCATAAGTAACCTCCCCAAGCTTAGGAATGTGAAAGAACCAAACTTGAGTATATTACCAAAAGAAAAGAGAAAATACAATTTCCAAAAGAGAGTGTGTAAGTGGTTACCTCCCCAAGCTTAGTTGAAAACAAGGGTGACACACTTTACCGTTGAGGTACAAGTAACCTCTCTTTTGATGGACAAAGAATCTTTGCTTCAACATGTATTTCTTGATATGGCCCGGTGTGCCTTCCTTGAGGACCTGCTTAAAAACTAAAATCAAAACGAAATATTTTTGTGTTTCTGAATACGGGTTTAGCTCACAAGTGATAAAAATACAAGTCCCACTCGGTCGGTTCATCAACCTAAGGACCATGATTAAGTCAACAAACTAGTTATAGAAGATGCCTCTCTTAGATTGTGATGAGGTGCAAGCAAAATACGATACAAGACACGAGTGTGCAGCCCCTATGCGCTTATTAAATGAGGTTCGAGTTGGAAGGTTTTACCAGACACTAATTGTCGAAGCGTTGAATTAAAGCAACCAACTCGCCCATGTGAGTGTTTGCACAATCGGCACTACCGTACACGTAGTCACACAAGGTTCAAGCCCCTGCGAAAATAACATACAAAATAAAATGCATCTGTTTGGTATACGAACATAGTTTGTTTACCCCACCGATAAAAGGAAAGTAAAAATAAAAGATGAACTTCTATAGAGAATTACAGTCTAGGAGGTTATCTGAGGTAGAAATTTATTGCTTACATATGCTCGGCTTCTCTAGATCATGGGAGAAACTCCCAGGTGGTGTTTTGAGGTTTTTAGAAGAAGAAATAAGAAGAAAGAATAAAATTTTGAGCAATGGTTACCTTCTTTTTTTTGAGGTGAAACAGTAGGGAAAATCCCCACTGTAATTTTTTTAATTGTATGGGTATGAGTATGTTACAATGATAAAGTTACAGATGAATCTATTGATCTAAGGCAGATCAAAAAAAATGGAAAAGTGCCATCTCTAAAGAGGGTAGAGATCTATTCTATCTCTGATCTAATTGTTGACTCAGCCAGGTTTTGAATTTCTCCTGGTATTTTCTTTTGATTCTGAACCGTATCAATCTCATCTCTTGATAGAAGATTGCTTTCCATATTTCGAATGTGGGTCTTTTGTCATTAAATTTTTTCTCATTTCTGCAGATCCAGATACCCCAGGTAGTCATGACAATGATTTCCATTGCAAAAGGCAGATGTAACTTCTCTTTGATGTCTGAAAAAGCCTCCAATCCTGATAAGTTTGCTGTTCTGTCTCTGCAAATATGATCCCATCACTTTTTTGCAAATGAACATTCCCAGAATAAATGGTTAACTGATTCTTCCAAGTAACAGATGGAAATTGCACAATTGTAATCAGGCAAAATAAACTGCTTCCCTTTCAGAAGATTCCTTGTATTCAGTCTATCCAAAAAGGTTACCTTCTAGTTGGCGTTTGAGGGGTTGTCTCAACTATACGGGTGCAACTATACAACCAGACCAAAAAGGTACCGTCGTATAGTTGGTTATTACACTTACTGTACCTTGGAAAAGAATTTTGACGAAGTCATCGATATTTATATGGCCGGAACTGTACGTCCGAAATTTTTATTCCTGCTGTATAGTTGGTCGTTAAACCTTCAATATCCTGGAATAGAAATTTTACAAAGGCATTGATAACTATACGGCCGAAACTATACGGATGGAATTTTTATTCCCGCCGTATAGTTGGTCGTTAAACCTTCTGTACCGAAGAAAGAAAATTTGTCGATGACAAAGATATCTATACGGCTGGAATTTTTTATTCCCGCCGTATAGTTGGTCGTTAAACCTTCAGTAGACATCAAAAAATTATATTTCTTCGATAATTCTTTCTTATCCTGAAACTTAGAGAAACAACTTGTTTTGATAGTAAAATAACAACTCTAATTTTTGAACAACAACAGCATGTATAAAACGGGATTTAAGTACAATCGAGTTATGCAACACATAGTAACAATAAATTCTACCTTTTGAAAACTACAACAAGATAACTCTAATAGCAAATGATGCAAAGAATAAAAATGCCAATGCAACATGAATGCATCAAGACTCTAGACACAAAACTAAGAAAGACACCTAATGACTTCCGGGTTGTCTCCCGGGAAGCGCTTTCTTATAACCAAGTAGTCAGGCTTTTCTCCAATATGATTTCAATAGATAGGAGCTAGAGAAATATTTATTCTTACCTCTAGAAGAGGTTTGGAGCACTTACTATTATAGCCTGGTAGAAGTCTCACCCGCTTGCTGGCATTAGAGTCTTGTAGATAAATATGTTATTACTCACAAATGATGATTGATGCGCCATGTGTGGTGATCATACCTCCCTAGATAGCTTCAACAAAAGGATTAGATATTTACATGTAAAGTCAAATATTTTACCTTTGACAGCATCATCGGGATACAATTCATAGTACTCTTCTTGGACGACACTATCACGAGGAAACACTTCATAATACTCATCTTTAGCGGTAGGGAAAATTTCAAAAGTGTCTCTATTCTATAGTTCATCACCCTTGCTAACAAGTTCCTTAGTTCTAGAGTTATCAATCCAATCACAAAAAGAAGCATCATCAACAAATGTTTCATCAAAGATGTGCTCTCCCAAAACCTGCTCATTAATACTACAAGGATTTATCTCCAGTTCTTAATTATTAGTGTTCTCCAAATGAGTATCTAGGCATAAAGCCTCCGCAGATAAATTATCTTTAGTTTCAACACAATAAGAATCATTACTAGAGACCGAGGCATCATAAACAAACTTATTATGAGTAGAATGATGTTTGTCTTCAACCTCTCCTTTTTGGTGTTCCTCCTCGTTATCCAATGGTTCCTACAAAATGTTAGTTTCGGGAACTATTGTTTTACATAGCTCCTTACTCTTTATCACAAGTGCATTCCCACTAAAATGTTCTTGACAATAATTGACAATATAATCCATAATATTATGATACCTTGCTAAATCCTCATTATCGCTACTTTTCATAATAATACCAATTTTCCTAAGCAGCTCATGAGACCCTTCATAAACTATGTTTTCCAAGAGTTTTACATTATTATCGATTATGTGAGTATTAGTTGATAAAAATTCTTTAACAAGAGGAATGCATTCATAACCATAAAGCTTGTTAGGCTTTCCATTATATTGCCTCATCCCTTCGAATAAATTTGACAAATTACCAGAACAGTAATCCACCTGCTCCCACATGTCCATTAGTTGCATATCCTCAAGGATTAGTGGTTCTTCTTAATGTTCATCGTCTTCTTGGGAAGGAACTTTGTCCTTCTCTAATGAGATTTCTTGCAAATAAGTAACTTTGTGCGCTACGGGTTTTCTCCCTGCCTTACTCCTCATAATAAGTGTATTCTCACTAAAATGTTCATGAGAATACCAAGAAATACATTGCAGGATTTCATAAGTTGTTTTTATGAGAAGACTATGTTCACTATTAATATGTGATATGACATGTATTATCAACTCATGGGCACCTTCAAAGATAATATACTCTAATACTTCACTAGTAACATCATCATGATTATAAGACACTAAAGATTGATTAAAGGTATTAGAGCATTGAAAAAGAAAGTAGTGCCCAAGTTTCATACATTAAGGACATATTATTGGATCGTCTATCATATCCGAAGAAATCAACTTTTTAGCATATTCCACTATTTGGGGATACATTTCTCTTACAGTCATATTGCTCACTTGTTCTTCAAAATACTCATCCTCCTCTTTCAATGAGGATTCCTGTCCCATGTTAATAACATCACAATATTCATAGAAAGATTCATCTTTTAGTCCCTCACCAAAGTCCCCAAAATCACTGTCTAGGCACGAATCCTCCTCAAAACAATCATCATAACTTTTTGACTTATATAAATCATTACTAGATAATGAGATATCGTTTGCATGCATACTATTTGTGTGTGGAAAGTTATTTTTAGAAGTAGGAGATTCAAGTGGTTGATCAAGTTGCTCCTCTTCATTCTTACTAATATAATTTGCGAGTAGCTCAGTGATACTCTTACCTTCAGGCTTACCTTCCACTAGTTGAGAGGGTGCAACATTATGCGCCATCTCTTTATTAACAACATGTTCCCGTGGTTTAGGTGGAGGCTCTTTGAGTGGAGTTCCCTCCACATTATCTTTTGGAGCACCCTGCAAAAGGTTAGATTCTTCCATGGTAACTTTACTCCGCTCAACAATAAATTCATTATCATGGAAGTTATCTTGGCAATAGCATAATATAAGGTGAACTTCTTTATAGATCACATCGAGTGGTTTAATTTCTACCTGTATATCTCTTAAATGAACTCTTTGCAACTAGTTAAAAGCACAAATTGTAATGTGTCCTCCCCATCAAGGAATTTAAACTCATTATAGTCTGCTAGTTCGGTATCAAAATAATTATACTTACATTGATAATTGAGGTGATTTGGAGATCCGCAATAATCACAACATAATTTATAAGAGGCACATAGTGTGGATGAATACTTGTCCACCCAAGTCAACCATTCTTTTAATATGCCTTGCTTCTTATGAATATCTCCCAAAGTCCTTCCCTTTGACTCCTCAATTATAGATTTCATCTGTTGGAAGGTAGTTATCTCGGAAGACATGATTAGTAACAAATATTTTTATGGGTTCTTGGTTTGTAAACAAAAGCAAAAATACAAATGCAACAAATAAAGAAAGATTAAAACAAAATATAGCAAAACTAAAATAAATAAACAAAAGCTAAAAGACCTACAATGCTTAGTTCCCCGGCAACGAAGCCAGAAAATAGCTTGATGACTGCAAGTGCACAGATCATTTGTAGCTAGTTTTGAATAAAGATATCGATCCCACAGGGAGCAGGAGTCTGAAGTCTAATAACTCTTTAAACTAAATAGTAGAATAGTAATGCTAAATAATGTTCTATGTATCAAGATAAAATGTGAGTTTTGTGTAAAAGATATTTTTGGGTTTTCAAATAAGAGAACAATAAGTAAACTAAAGCTATAAGTAAACAAGAGCATGCAAGTATGATTATGAAAGTCTGCAAGATGATGGAAAGAGTTCTTAGGGAGTAGTGGATCCACCGCTAGTAATAAGAAAGAGTAATCAAAATTATTACAATGAATAAGACCATTTATGATATGTGTGGGGGGGAGCTCCATATATGGACGAATAGGCAGCAACCACTGCACACATCATCCGTCATAACCATAGCAGAAAGCAGTCGACATCGATTGAATTATTGCACTATTAAGGGACTTTACCCCGTAGGATGTATCCCATGGCATGTACAATGTTCCGTGAGTTCTCCTCGGTTCCCAAGTTGATACGTAAGGAATGACAACAACTTTATAGTCGCCGTAAGTGCTATCATCCCTCCGTCTACCAACAAGTAGTTCCCCCCATCTTGTCCTCAGTGAGGCAAATATTGAGTGGCACGCTTCACCCAACATCAAGATGGAGGAAATCTAACACAGACACATAATGAACAATATCACATAATAATCTTTATCTCAATTCAATCTCATACTAGGGTTTCTCCATCTCCCCAAGAACAAAGGAAACTACTCACACATGAAGGCAATGAACATCATGGATATAATATGGATGAAGTATGATGATACAATTGAAGACAAGTGCAAATCCAAGATTCAATCTAGAATTACAACAAGTAACCAAAGGGGATAGGTGATGGAGACGTTGTTGATGAAGATGATGATGTAGATCGATGGAGGACTTCAATATCGTAGTCTCTTCTCCTCTTGTGTGATGGTGATGGTGTATATCTGATTGGAGGCGGCTATGGCGGTGGCACAGCGGCAGGGCTCTGCCGTGGTGGAGGATATGGCTTAGTATCTTTCTCTTGGGTCCTCCCTCCTTTATATAGGCCTTGGGGGTGCCCTAGGATTCCCCCAATATCGTTATATGACTTAGGGAAGGTTCTAGAGATTCTCTGGGGCAAAATCCTATTGTTTGCGACCTTTTTCGCAACTATACGGCCGAAAAATGCTTCCGGTCGTATAGTTGCTCGTCAAACTCGTAGACCCTTTAGCATTTTGGTCGCCATTTCTTCATACGAACTCTGTTGTGGGTGTTCTTGGGCTCATTGAGTTTGTATCGTCGAGGGATACAACCCCATGATCTTTGATATTTATTTTGAGAAGTTGGAAAAAATTCACTTTTCCAACCTCTCAAATGGCTAAGTCTGGTCCCTGCAGCTCCTCCATACTATGCTCTCTTTGTTCCTTTTTATCCATAATCTTCACCAACAACTACACACATGTCATAGACAAGGAAAGTGATAAAATTCTACCTAAATTACTAAATGTGCAAAGCTCATATGAAATTAAATGAGAACTAGAAGTCATGCATATCAGGCATAGCTATAGCTGGAAGAAACATGATATGAGAGACAAATGGCTCATTTTATATGGCTAAAAGAGGTGGTATTTCACAGCCATCAAGTAGCCTCCCGTTTTCCCAACTTGTCTTCATCTAGCACCGCCTACTGTCCTCTTAACACCCAAACAGAAACTGTCGTACCCACTACGCTGAGGTCTTCGGCCCCCCTGCTACAAGGAAAGGCGGGTGGACTGGATCTTCCTTTTCCGAGGAAAATGGCGAGGGCGCGGTGACCGCAGCCATTGTCATGACCTGGCCTGCTTTCCAGTTGCTTGGAGATTTTACCGAAGGGCCTAGGGCATGCTCTAAGGCACCCTCGGGAGGTTCTATAGGTACTTTCACTCAGGATGGCATTTCCCTTACGAGGGGGACCATATCGAGGTCAGATCCGGCCGCTCCTATCATAGGAGGTGATAAGGCCTCATGAGGGTACGATATGTCGAGGCGCTGCAAGCTGCCAGCCATCAGGACATGGTACCGTAGTTGCCAGGGCCCCGATAGTAGCCCCTGGGCGTTTGGCCTACACGTGTCCCTCCCAGGGATCGAAGGGGAAAGTGGCCTAGGACGGTTGGCAGGCCCTGGCGCCTAACCACAAAATCATGACCTTGCCAAGCCTTTGCCTTGACCGTAGATTTGAGGCGCTCGCAGGCTATTAACCGCTAGGATCGAGCATGTCGCTCCCGCTCCGGGAGTTGCTCCCATGATGCAACAGCGTGTGGGACCCCTGTAGTTATATCCCGTGCCTGGGGGCAGCGATACATCCTTTCTGACCCCCCCTTTTATACTAAGGTGCGAACGCTTGAGCTCTCACTCTTCGCCTTTGTTTCCCTTCTTCTCTGCGGCACACTCGTGCGAGGATCCACACCTCCATGGTGCCCAAGCGTTTCTCAGCCGCTGAGAAGGGCAAAGCCATGGCGGTGGTGTTGGAGGAGACCCCCTCGACCAAGCAAGGCCGGGGGTGGCCGTTAGGCAGCGGCTGGCGTGCGTCCCTAGGGAGAACCTCTACCCCAGTCGATCCGGAGGCTGGGAGGAGCGTTCCAGGGAGGCGCGGACAAGTATGCGTGGGTTGTGGGTGCCAGCACCATCGATCTGGGCCGCTCTCTACCCCGATAGGTAGTGGAAGTCGAGGGTGTCAGCGAGCTCGAGCTGGTCACCGACTTTGTTCTGGTATTAAAGGACGACGACTGGTCCATTAAGTAACGGCTTCCATTGCACTTCTCCCATACCTCGGGGGGCCATCTCTAGGAGTCCGTGCCTCTTAGGCACTCAGGGGGCAGCGATTGGTGGACCGTGGAGCTCAAGATCCCTGCGCCTAGGGAGGTGTACGCTGCCTCGGGCTGGAAGAGATTCATCCGCGACCATGAGATCGTGCGTGGCTCGGTGCTGAGGTTCTGCCACAATGCAGAGAAGGGATTCGCGGTGGTGGTGTATGACCCCATGTCTTGCCGCGTGGATTATCCCCGCCATCTCTGAAGAGACCAGGGAGTTGGGGACTTGGCTACGGTGTCGCCAACAAAGCTTATTCTCCCTCATCAGTATAGGAGCCGCGACCTCTTCTAGTTTCTTGTCTCGTGGCCAGGTTTGTAACGGAGATTATCGCAGAAGTCTATACGCGGCCCTCTGTGCTTGCTACTTCTCCTTTTGGGCCTGTAGGGCAGACTTGGCATGGATGCACGTAATAGGATCTTCGCGCTTGTTATTTCTCCCTTTGCATGTTTCTTTTGTGATGCTTGGGGTTTTGATGTTCATGGCGCGGGGCTGATCTGACGCAGCACGGGGTGACCGATGGGCCCGGCGTGTCCCATAATGAAACCTCCTATGGGTCGGTGTCCGAAGGGGAAGCCTAGCGAGGTGGGGGTCTGTGAAGGCCGTGTCCATGTAGGTGACCTCCATGGGTGGCACTAGGGGCCAGTGTCTTTTCCGGGTGTTCCTAGCCGGTGGCCGTGGGGAGCCTTTGTATGCCCCCACGCCCAGCTGTTTGGGCACTAAGAGCTGTGGGTGAGGTGCCCGACAGTGTTGTTGGGCTATAAGTTCCAGGCTCAACACATTAGGCCCTAGGACTCCCTAGTCCCCTGAGAGGTGAGTGCCTCATGACTCATGCTTCGAACCTCTCGAGGAGAAGGTCGTCGAGTGTAGCGCGGGAGGTTTGGTTTCGTAGGGGTCGGAAACCGTAGGCGAGGTGACTTGCAGCCGCGAGGTGGGCCATGGACTTAGAGCCCAGCGCTTTAGGTCCTGACGAGCTCGGGCCGTGGAGGGGCAGTGTCTCACGAGCCATTGTGAGGATAAACTTGGTCAGGAACCATGGGTAAGGTAACTCACGACCGAGGAACAGGACACGAGTTTAGAGCTTGACACTTTAGGTCCTGGAGAGCTCATGTTGTGGAGGGGCAGTGCCTCACAAGCCATCGCGAGGATAAACTGGGTCAGGAACCATGGGTGAGGTAACTCACGGCCGAGGAACAAGCCGCGAGTTCACAGCTCGACACTTTAGGTCCTGATGCGCTTAGGCCACGGAGGGGAAGTGCCTCACGATCCGTCGCAAGGATAAACTGGGTCAGGAAACATGGGTGAGGTAATTCATTGCTAAGGAATGGGCCACAAGTTCAGTGCTCGACAATTTAGGTCCTGACGAGCTGATGCCATGGAGGGGCAGTGCCTCACGAGCCGTCGTGAGGATAAACTAGGTCAGGGACCCTGGGTGAGGTAAGTCACGGCCAAGGAACGGGTCGTGAGTTCAGAGCTTGACATTTAGGTCCTGACGAGCTTAGGCCGTGAAGTGGCAGTGCCTCACGAGCCGTCACGAGGATAAACTGGGTCAGGAACCATGGGTGAGGTAACTCACGGCCGAGGAACGGGCCGCGAGATTAGAGCTCGACACATTAGGTCCTGACGAGGCACCCCGTAGACCTTACCAGGAGAGGGTCATAGGGAAAAGCACTCACCGCTAGAGGCCCGCACACGTACCGCACGAGGATCTCAAGAACCAGGGACCATGGGTGAGGTAACTCATGGCCGGGACTATCCCATGAGTTCAGAGCTCGGCACATTAGGCTCTAATGCTGATGGGGGACCAGCCCGATGGAAGGTACCGACCCAGCCCCCGCACGCGCGGGGTGTGTGAGGGAAATCTAGCGGCGCGGTTTTTCAGAGAAATGCTTTTTCGAGGAAAAACCAAATATCCAAGTGTGCGCGCATCACAAGATCCAAAGGAGCGCCAGTAGTGCAGGATTATTACAATGCCACCGTGGCTTGCACGTGGTCTTATCGAGAGACGAAATAGTAAGGAGTGAGGTTTTTCGGCGTTCACCTTCCAAAAGTCATGGATACAGGTGCGCCATCCGGAGAGGTTTGTCCACCATCCAGCAACCTGGTCCATTGGCTCATGGCCACTCAGTCGCCGTCGTGCGGTCAACAGGTGTTGTACACGTGTTGGGTGCAGTCCATGGGGAAGTCCGGAGCCCCTGCGTCATCTCCATCCTCGTGAGGCTCCTCATCCCTCACGAGGGCGGATAGGGGTGCTCCCGGGAACCTCTTGAGGTCGCGAGCGCCAGCCACGTCCTGTCCCTCGTGAGGCGAGAATAGAGCGGCTGCTGCTCTCTTTGCCATGGCGTTCTCCTGGGGCATCATCTACTTCCTCCTAGTGGAGCCTCCAATGTTGTCCAGGGAGTTGACATCCTCGCGGTAGGTGGCGGCAGCGATCTTGTAGGCATGCTCCAGGGAGCGTAAGGCTTCCACTTCATCGCATCGGACCATGATGACTCCGCCGTTGCTGCCAGGCATCTTGATAAGGTTGTAGGCATCGTGCGTAGCAGCCATGAACTTGGCCAGCACAGGGTAGCCGAGGATGACGTTGTATGGGAGGTTGATGTGTTCCACATTGAAGTCGATGAGCTCGGTGCAGTAGTTCTCGTGCGTCCCGAACATGACTGAGAGGTGCACCTGCTCGATGGGTATGGTGGATCTGCTGATCACCCTATAGAACGACATGGTCAGCAGCAGCCTATCGTACGACACCTATAGCTGGGCGAAAGTCTCGGTGGATATCACATTCAGGCCCGCGCCTCCATCGATGAGGGCCTTCGCCACCGCGGTGTTGTTGATGGTGGGAGTGCAGATAAGGTGGAGAGTCCCCACAGGATTGGTGGAGACGGGGTGGTCTCTGGCGTCGAAGGTGATGGCATACTGGGACCACTTGAGCTCTGGTGAGGGGACTCCTCGTCTGGCAGCTACGATCTCGCGCGTGAGTAGATTGAAGTGCTGGTTGGACGTCGGGGCTTAGGAGCCACCAAGGATGCATGTTATACCACCTTGCGACACTTGGTAGCCCCCGGGGTTCTCGGTACATCCTTTCTCTTGGGCGCGCGGGTGCTGTTGTGCGGCGTTGGCTTGATGGCCCGCTGGAGGGGCATCGCGCCCGCTAGAGTTGTTGTTCTAGCGGTTGCCTCCCCGGTTGCCTTCGCTCTGGCTGCCTCGCTCGCCGCCCGACTTCCCCTTCCTCTAGCTGCTGCGCAGGTCATATAGTTTCTTCAGCTCATAGCAGTCATCGGTGGGGTGGCCTGGATTCTTGTGGAAGTGGCAGTACGAGCTCTCGCCCCGCTCCCTTTTGCCAGTCCCGTCGCGAGGGCTCTTCCGATCCGGCTCTACTGCCATGACGGTGGTGGTCTTGCGCTTGGGGTCCTTGTCCTTGCCCTTGGATGAGCCTGAGGCCTTGGGGGTGGTTTCCACCTCGGCGAGGCCAAACATCCACCCCGCCTCTGCCTTGGCACACTTCTAGGCCATGACGAAGAGATCGGAAGTGGTCGTGAGGCTCTCACCATGGATCCCAATCTTTTCCCTCATCTAGATGTCCTTCATGCCCTTGCAGAAAGCGGTGATGATGTTGGAGTTTAAGATTTTGGGGATCTTTTTATGGACTCGGCTAAACCTCTGTAGGAACTTGAAGAGGGTCTCTCTAGGCTACTAGCTTATCTGGCGGAGGCCGTAGTACGTGAGCGAGCACTCGTAGGTTCCCTTGAAGTTGGAGATGAAGAGTAAGGTGAGCTCCGCCCTTGAGTCGATCGAATCTTTGGGGAGGTTCATCATATAGGTACTGGTTGTCTCCTTTAGGCACAGGGGAACCCGTTTGCCATGAATCGGTGGTCTCTACCCACCGCCTTGATGCCTGTGGTGTAGAGATACAGGAACTCGCATAGGTTGGTCGTGTCGTCCTAGCCCGTCGGCCTCTCTAGGCGGAACTTGTGGGGCCAACCCACATGGCGAAGGCTCTCGGTGAAGGCGAGGCAACCGTTGGCCTATACCTCCTTGCCGTTGGTGATAGATGAATGGTTCTCCTAACCTGTGGCCGCGATTCCTCGGCAAGGTGGTCCTCGCATTCACACGGTGATGCCGCGGCTGCGGGAGGTGAGATGATCTGGCAGCTGTTCGTGTGCGGCGAAGTGGCGTTATCCGACTTGGTCGCCTCTCCATGTCGGCGGTCTGGGAGTGAGTCCCCAACCTCCGTCTCCTCGCCTCCAGGACGAGCCCCGGGGCCCTCAGGGGAGAGGGTGGTAGCGTCAAGGAGTTCGGTGATCCGGTCGTGCCACCTCTCTTTACCCTGCTCTGTTGGCGGGTGGTCTAGGAGCTCGCACACCATGTAGCTTGGCAGCCTCCGGCGTGAGCTGCTTGGGGTGGCCGTGACGCGGTACGGGAGAAAGCGATGTGACACCATGAGAGGAGGGAGCGGGTTCCGGCAACGGGCGATAGGAGGACCCCCCCCCCTCGTCCTCTGTCCATGGAACTTGCTTGGAGGCGGCGCGTTGCGGGGCCGACTCCGTTTGGGCCTTGCTTTCCAAGCAATGGAGGTCTCACTCGGCACACGTCTCATTGCCGGCCGACATGCTGCCGAGGTTGTCGAAGGTCTTGAAAGCGCGCCTCATTCCCCTACCTGGCGTGCCAAATGCCAGAGATTTCTCTCGTGAAGGAACTAGGGTCGAATGATCCCTTGGTTCGTGAGGGGGCTAAAAACGCGGTCCTAGGGGAACTTAGCGACGATGACGGTGGCAGATCAAGCACGCGATGGAGAGATGATTCTGGTTTTTTAAACCGTGGTTCGGGACCCTCGTGAGCAGACAAAGCCCCTACTCCTGCATTGTTGTATTGCTCGCGCACGTGCTTCGGAAGGTTACAAAGGAGGATGAAAGTCTAGGGTTTTAGATCTCTAGGATCGTCCCCCTCCTAAGGTAAGATAAGAGCTCCTTATATAGGGCGGCATCGGGCCTCTTCCCCCGGTCCATGGACGAGAAGGGTCACCATATTGCCGCCCTCGAGGTGCTGGTCTACGAGACTATTTTTGGTGGACCGAGTCTTGGGCTGGATGCACCTCCACTGGTTCGTAAAGTAGCCTCCCCTTTTCCCAGCTTGTCTTCATCCGGTGCTGCCTACTGTCCCCTTAGCACCCAAATGGCAACTGTCGTACCCACTGCGCTTAGGTCTTCGGTCCCCCTGCTACAAGGAAAGGCGGGTGGACCGGATCTTCCTTTTCTAAGGCAAATAGCAAGGGCACGGTGACCGCGCCCATTGTCACGACACGGCCGCCCTCCGGTTGCTTGGTGGTTTTACCGAAGGGCCTAGGGAATGCTTCGAGGCACCCTCGGGAGGTTTTGTAGGTACTTTCGCTCGGGAGGGCGTTTCCCTTAGGAGGGGGTCCCTCTCGAGGGCTAACCCGGCCACTCCCGTCATAGGAGGTGACAACGACTCGTGAGGGTACGGTATGTCGAGGCGCCGTAGGCTGCCAACCGTCGGGATGTGGTACCGCAGTTGTCAGGGCCCCGACACATTATAATTTAGTTGTAGTTATATTGTATAGCATCTAGCTGTATGAACACTATGTAATACTGTAATACGATAAGTTTGGCTACTATTTCAAGAATTTTGTATATTCTCTTTCTGTCCATTTCAACTTTTTTGCTATTTGTACTGTGAAAATTTCTCCATTTCAAATATTTGTAATTTGTGTTGTTAAAACATGAGCACAAGTGGAATGCCACAACATAAAAATATCGGGCCAAAGAAAAGCCATGGCATAAAAATATTGGGCCAAAAAAAGCCACAGCAGAAAAATATATGAGTTGAATTTTTGGGCTTGTCCTACTAAATGACTGGACCATAAATGCCAAACTTGTAAAATAAAAAGGCTAGAATTGTCGCGCTCGGCCCGCGTAGAGTACCTCATTGGACTGGGCTGAATTTCATCTACCAGGATTGCCACATAGGATTGGCTTACATGGATAGGCTATGCCACATAAGATTGACTTATGTGGACATGCTAGATAGCTGGTGACCAAACCATCTATATTGGTTATAACAGTCCATGACCAATTCACAGAAAAGGTTTTATAGTCCATTAGCGACTCTCATTTTTTGACCATGTGTTTTTGGTCACAAGAAGGTCATAAAATGGAAAACAATAACTATTTAGTGACCAATATGGAGGGTCAAAAATTAGCACATGTCTTATAGTAATGACATTCAAATAATACTGTGTTTTCCCTATTCCTTTGTTTTTCCTATCCCACAAATCAAATAGGCCCAATGTTGGACACTCCCACATGTAACATTGCGTACCATGCTAAGATGCACCCATCTACCAAATTAATGTGGGAACAGTATGATAAACTATGATGTCGATATGGCCATGACGTTTTTGGTCATCATGGTTGAAACTAAATAATATTCATACATGTTGGGACAATATCGCAGGACAGATTTTTCAAAAGTTGTCAAATCCCGTGGTTATCTGTTTCCTGGCAGGCAGTACATGTGACGTGATAAGATACCATGCGTAAATCTTTGTTTTCCTGTTTTTCTTTATTACATGTGATTGTTTCAAAACAGGTTCAAAATCGTCAAGATGCAAATTGTTAGCAAGAAGTTGAATTGGACAAAAATTCGCATTGTTTCTCATATATTAACTGCCCGATGGGTACCTCTAAAAGCTTTTTCTAAAACTTCAATAGGAATCTACTTCTTACTAGAGCTTCTAGTTCAAATTTGACCTGATTTCGTTAAAATAGACATAAAGTCATTAGAGTAGGCCGAGTTAGCTAGGAAGCTTTGAAAACTCATAAAACTTGGGAATCATACGTAAAACATGGTCCACTATATCTGGAAACTTGGATTGTGGCATTTAGAACCATATGCTTCGTACTTTGTGTGCATAGTATTCATGGTGCTAAATTCGAACAATGGATTTTTCTAGATGATAGACATGATATAATCTAATGTACTGAAAGAGATCCAATGGTTAACAATCTTGGGATTTGCCAATCTATATCCAACTGCCGATGTTTGAAGTTATTCGTACACTATATAATGGTATAGATATCGTGAAGGAACTAGCAGTTTTTCTTTTGAAAAGAAGTCAAACACTTATTTCTGATTTTTTCATGGCGAGGAATACGCGTAAGAGGAGGCCACACGAAAGTATTTGGTCTATTCTTTGTTTTATTTCAATGTCTTCAAAACATTATCAAATTTGTAGGTATGCATATTCTTAGCACGAAGTTAGTTGCATTTTTAAAAACTCACGATGGTTCTCGATATATTGTCAACATTGGTACCAACAAACCGCATATATAAAATTCAAGAGCAACCTATCACGCTTACTTGTAGTTCATATCTGACCTAATTTCATTAAATCGGCATAAAGTACTCTAAGTGGGAAAAGTTAGCGAGCTAGGAAGCTTGAACAATTCTAAAGCTAGGAAGTTATAAGAAAGCATGGTCCACTTTGTCTAAAATGTGGGGTGGTGGCAATTTTTCAACTAGGTTTGGTCTAGAAGGAGCGAGATGCTTCGGTTAGTGGAAGTACATGTTACATCAAGGACCTCAAAAAATAGAAAATTACACCCAATCCATATTTTAGTACAAAGGGGCCCGAAAATAAGCATGGAAAAGCAGTTAGGACTGGCTCTCCTTCTCTACCCACTAGCTGAGGAATACCGTTCATACTAGAACAACAACTACTTGCTTAACAAAAAGGAAATTAGCACGATGCTCACTTTTTCTAGATCTTGCTGATGAAGTGCATCAAATGCGATGGAACGTATATATATATACATATATCAAGTACAATATCCCTTTCTCCAATATTGTGAGTGTCGATCTTTGGAATAACCTTCCATGCTGATGTTTGGGACAAAGCAAGTGAAAAAAATCGAAACCCGAAAACTTTGATTTGCTACTGCTTTTTGCCGCCGCCCGAACCCAAGTCCAAAAGTGGTTCCTTCGTATGCACAACAACGCAACATAGCTGGCGAACACATGATAGACAGGTATAAAGCCATCGTACCATGGCTAGATTTTAAAGCGACATCCCGCTTATGTCCCGCTTCTAGTTTATTTTGAAGTACTCCTATAGGACCTCAAAATGAACTAGAAGCGGGAATTTTGCATGATCCCGCTAGGAACCACTACCAGAAAAATGGTATTTTTTGACAAACGCCTTTTGTCATGTATGATAGCATTTTTGTCACCAAAAATAGGTTGGTGACAAATGTTGTCTGTCACGAGGTTTGTTAGAGAAGCTCCGTCACAGAATATCGAGCGTGACAGTACGCAATTGGTTGTCATTATCAAACGCTAATCATTAACGGTGGGAAATTTTGTCATGCATCATGGTTGATAGGTGACAATCCCTTTTGTCAATCAATATAGTGAGATTTGTCATTGTCAGATGGAATGTGTACATAGGAATAGTGAATTATGATGATGTGTAATCTTACATGGGATTGTTTGTTTGCGGCCCGAAAGTTCATGGGAGAGTGCATGGCGGTACCCAAGTTGCCTGTAATTGCCGTGTTTCGTAAAGTTGGGCTGCCAACTACTCAGAGGGGCCATTTCGATGCAAACTCATCTCACCCCTGCCAAATACAAACATTCCGTTAAACTGCCCCGTGAAGTAGACGGTCGGGACCCACATGTCGGTCATCTGTCCGTGATGCGAGCGCTAACGCGGCAACCTCTTAGGCAAATCGAGGATCTAAGTGGATTGCATGCGTTAACCAATTTCACAAATCCATTCCCTCCTTTCCTCTAGCACCGGTGGCATCGAAATCCACCCTCCAAGCAGGACGATCCCTTCGTACATTTGACTTCTGGCGCCAAGTTGGTGTGCCTAGTCACTGGTCCCGAGCTCCAATGGCGCTTGCCGTAGCCGCCGTTGCGAGGCTCTAGCCCGCCTCCGCTGCACACGAGCCCGGCTGCTCGGGGGATGGAAGATCCTACTACCAAGGAAGAAGAAGTTTTGGCTACATGCGGGTGAGCTACCCTTCTCTTTGCTATTCGCGCTAATTATAACTGCTAGCTGGCTACTAAACCTACCATTGTTTGTTAGCCCAACGCTGACAAACATATTTTGTCCACAGTTTTCTGTCAAGTGGGATCTCCGCGGACCACCCTTACCTAGTTACGGTAGTCCTCTTCAGGTACGAATCTAAATCAGCAAGGGTGAAGGGCAAGTGGTATGGACAACATTGTATCACGATGGATCAAGTACCTCTGCAGATCTGCACTATATCTGGTATGGTTGCTGCTCTGCGTAATCATGATGAATTATGGCCGAAGCAGACATCAAAGTTCAGCTTCATGGATGAACGTGGCATCATGGTTCCTCTAACGTGTGACAATCAGCTAATTGGGTTGATAAAAAGGTATGCTTCGGCTTGCATGTTTGAACTGAATTGTGATGTACTGGATGTGGAAGCTGCTGCAACTGGGAGGCGCCCTTCTATTCTTGGACAGGGTGGTCGCTCGAACCCATTTAGCTCCTGGTAAGCAAAAGTCTCTCGGGATTCGCATGTCTATGCTGAATTGTAATTTTTGTTTCATTTACTCTGTAGATATTGGGCAGTTATGCAGAATTCCTGTTTCTTTAATAGGAAGCACCGCAAGGTTAGAAACATGACTGCCGGGTCAGTCATTTTGCTGCCCGAAGAAGGTAAAAATGAGTGGAAATATGATGCTGGACACGATTCTGGTGCTGATTGTCCCGACGATGCAGAGTACGTGAAGCTAAGAAAATTGGCACCAAGGAAGAGGAAGAAGGCAGGAAATGAATAAGACAGTGGACTTGAAGGCTTGGCACCCAGGCTGCGGAAGAAGGATGCTGGCAATGAAGATGCATAGTAATGTGTTGAACTTGAACCTATATATGTAATTCGGTTAAATTCTGGACATGATTCTGGTCAGTCATTTTGCCGGGTCAGTCATTTTGCTGCCCGAAGAAGGTAAAAATGAGTGGAAAGATGATGCTAGACACGATTCTGGTGCTGATTGTCCCGACGATGCAGAGTACGTGAAGCTAAGAAAATTGGCACCGAGGAAGAGGAAGAAGGCAGGAAATGAATAAGCCAGTGGACTTGAAGGCTTGGCACCCAGGCTGCGGAAGAAGGATGCTGGCAATGAAGATGCATAGTAATGTGTTGAACTTGAACCTATATATGTAATTCGGTTAAATTCTGGGCACTATTCTGGTCAGTCATTTTGCCGGGTCAGTCAATTTGCTGCCCGAAGAAGGTAAAAATGAGTGGAAAGATGATGCTGGACACGATTCTGGTGTTGATTGTCCCGACGATGCAGAGTACGTGAAGCTAAGAAAATTGGCACCGAGGAAGAGGAAGAAGGTAGGAAATGAATAAGCCAGTGGACTTGAAGGCTTGGAACCCAGGCTGCGGAAGAAGGATGCTGGCAATGAAGATGCATAGTAATGTGTTGAACTTGAAATTATATATATGTAATCCGGTTAACTTCTGGAGCTCTATGTTTGGCACTTTGCTGGGCGAAACAATCTACCCACATTCTCTGAGTAAAATGTACCGCGACTTAGGGTTTGGAAACGCCCGAGTCAGTAGTTGAATCTGAAATTGTGATGGTTCCACTACTATTTGAAAACACGCAGCACCAGTTCCACTATTGCTGAGGGGCAGGAGTTCTCCAAATTCGATGGAATGTAATTGGCACAGAATAAATTATTTAAGCTTCCACACTCCATGAAGCATCAACTTATTTCGGATGCTGCACAACGACGTGGCAACATAAACAGCAATGGCAACCGATAATGCCCAGATGCTTGAGCCCGTCTATCTCACCGCCTCCCTGCTCGTGCATCCCCTGCGTCTGGCGAAGCTCCCAGATCTCCATTAACCGGGTGTACGTTCTTCCACTTTATAAATTGTGGTTGTGCCATTTGCATGCGGCACAATCCACGTAGATTACGTTTAAACAAACCACCAATGTTAGAATACCACCATGATCAGACAAAAGGAAGTAATGCAGGGTTAAGAGAGATTAACGGGAGAGCAATTTTTTCCTCCTAGGACTCTGGGACCACTAGTTCAGACCGCTAGGTCAACAAGTACTACTATTACAACTTAAAAAGGCACAGAGCTCAAGCTAAATATAACTAGTTATCACACATCTCCTTGATCTTCCTAATCTTAGCCTGATGCGCATCTTCCTATGAGAGCAAGGATTGATTCGTCTGCTCCTTCCTTTTAGCATCTTCCTTGCACAGCTTCGATTGTTTCTCTGTATTTTTCCTGATGCACTTTTCAATACTCGTAGTTGTGAATTACAGGACTTTGGCCTGGTGAAGATCATTCCTTGCTTGGGTCAGTTCTTGCTCTTCTTTAGCCTTCAGGGAAAACGCCACGTCCCTCTCCTTCTCGACTTTGCTAACCTTGTCTTACACCCTCCTGAGATCTCGGTTAAGCTTGGTCATGTCAACTGGGTCCCATAGCTTCATCTCAACACTATCAAGAAGTGAGCTGACTACGGATTCTTTCAACTCAATAGTCATATCCCATAGTTTGTCCAGCGTTTTCTGCATCGATTTGGGCCACTCTGGATCTACCCATTTGACAACACTGCAACATCTGCCTTGGATCATTGCACGATGTCCTTGACACCGTAGAAACCTCCTGCCTGCGTTTCGTCCTTCGAACGCTACAAATTTAGCAGGCACATATCCATGTTTACATAGCATAGGACTGTCTTCATCCGCTAAACCATGATAGTTGGAGTCATACAGCTCCTGGTTGGCCTAACACATCATACGCGCATGAGTAAATAGAGTAGATCTAGCTCAAAATAGATAACTGGCCACAGATGATAGAGATAGAGATGAGACGACTCACATCAAAATCACCGTACATGTCGTCACGACGCGTTTCCTCAGAGTCTCCCCTTGAACCCATGGCGAGAGAGGGAGGGAGAGGGGGTGGCTGCCGGAGAGATAGCTGGATGCGCCGTCGGCTTGCGGCTACAGCAGGATGGGAGTGAAGTGGGGAAAGTGGCTTCGAGGGGAAGGAAGAGAAGTACTAGGAGGAAGAGAAATAATGGGGACATGACACTAGAATATGGCCCACTGAACTCGTGAGTCGTTACACTCGCAACAGGGGAGCGCCCGGTTTTGCCACTTTGTCCAGAGCAAGAGGGCAGCAAGCATGGCCAATCATGCCGCAGAACAGCCTACTCGCGGATCACTCTCACGAAGACCATCCCAATCGTCCAAGCACCCCAATCGAACGGTATGTACAATCGTCAAGCAGAACAACTCTGTTAGGGCGTGACTTCTAGAAGACTCGGTCTAACAGCCACCATTGGGGGGCTAAGGTTAGGGATCTCCTAAGGTTAGGATCCATATGTGGTTTATGAGAAGAACACACATGCAATGACACTGGTGATATGTGGTTTGTGAAAAGAACACACATGCAATGACTCTAACTGTGGTTAATGAAAAGAGCAGACATGCAATGAGACTAGTGGATCCATATGTGGTTTGTGAGAAGAACACGCATGCAATGACACTAGTGTATCCTTATGTGGTTTGTGAGAAGAACACACATGCAATGACTCTAGCCGTGGTTCATGAAAAGAACACACATGCAATGACACTGGTGGATCCATGTGTGGTTTGTGAGAAGAACAGACATGCAACGACTCTGGGTGTGGTTCATGAAATGAACAGACATCCAATGACACTGGTGGATCCATGTGTGGTTTAATGAAAAGAACACACATGCAATGACACTGCATGTGGTTCATGAAAATAACACACATCCAATGACACTGGTGGATCCATGTGTGGTTTATGAAAGGAACAGACATGCAATGACTCTGGGTGTGGTTAATGAAAAGAACACACATCCGATGACACTAGTGTATCCATATGTGGTTTATGAAAATAACAGACATGCAATCACACTTGGTGGCTCCATGCGTGGTTTGTGAGAAGAACAGACATCCAATGACACTGGTGGATCCATGTGTGGTTTGTGAGAAGAACACACATGCAATGACATTGGGTCTGGTTCATGAAAAGAACACACATCCAATGACACTTGTGGATCCTTATTTGGTTTGTGAGAAGAAAATACATGCAATGACTCTAGTTGTGGTTCAAAAGAACAGACATGGAATGACACTGGTGTATCCTTATGTGGTTTGTGAGAAGAACAGACATGCATTGGCTCTTGCTGTGGTTCATGAAAAGAACACACATGCAATGACACTGGTGGATCCATGTGTGGTTTATGAAACGAACAAACATGCAATGACACTGGGTGTGGTTCATGAAAAGAACACACATGCAATGACACTGGTGGATCCATATGTGGTTTGTGAAAAGAATAGACATGCAATCACACTGGGTGGATCCATGTGTGGTTTGTGAAAAGACCAGACATGCAATGATACTGGTGGATCCATGTGTGGTTTGTGAGAAGAACACACATGCAATGACACTAGATGTTGTTCATGAAAAGAACACACATCCAATGACACTGGTGTATCCTTATGTGGTGTGTGAGAAGAATCGACATTCAATTACACTGGTGGATCTGTGTGTGGTTTATGAAAGGAAAAGACATGCCATGACACTGGTGGATCCTTGTGTGGTTTATGAAAGGAACATACATGCAATGACACTGGGTGTGGTTCATGAAAAGAACACACATCCAATGACACTGGTGTATCCATGTGTTGTTTATGAAAGGAACAGACATGCAATGACACTAGGTGTGGTACATGAAAAGAACATACATCCAATGACACTGGTGTATCCATATGTGGTTTATGAAAAGAATAGACATGCAATCAGACTTAGTGGATCCATGTGTGGTTTGTGAGAAGAACAGACATGCAATGAGACTGGGTGTGGTTCATGAAAACAACACACATCCAATGACACTGGTGGATCCTTATGTGGTTTGTGTGAAGAATATACATGCAATGACTCGTATCCTTATGTGGTTTATGAGGAGAACAAACATGCAATGACTCTAGCAATGGTTCATAAAAATAACACACATGCAATGACACTGGTGGATCCATGTCTGGTTTATGAAAGGAACAAACATGCAATGACACTAGGTGTGGTTCTTGAAAAGAACAGACATGCAATGACACTAGTGGATCCATATGTGGTTTTTGAAAACAACAAACATGCAATCACACTGGGTGGATCCATGTGTGGTTTGTGAAAAGAACAGACATGCAATGATACTGGTGGATCCATGTGTGGTTTGTGAGAAGAATACACATGCAATGACATTGGGTGTTGTTCATGAAAAGAACACACATCCAATGACACTGGTGGATCCTTATGTGGTTTGTGAGAAGAACATACATGCAATGACTCTAGATGTGGCTCATGAGAAGAACAGACATGGAATGACAGTATTGTATCCTTATGTGGTTTGTGAGAAGGACAAACATGCAATGACACTGGTGGATCCATGTGTGGTTTATGAAAGGAACATGCATGCAATGACACTGGTGGATCCATGTGTGTTTTATGAAAGGAATAGACATGTAATGACACTGGGTGTGGTTCATGAAAAGAACACACATCCAATGACACTGGTCGATCCATGTGTGGTTTATGAAAGGAGCATACATGCAATCACACCGGGTGTGGTTCATGAAAAGAACACACATCCAATGACACCGGTGGATCCATATGTGGTTTGTGAGGAGAACATACATGCAATGAACTCTGGTGGATCCATATGTGGTTTGTGAGATGAACACACATGCAATGACACTGGTGGATCCATATGTGGTTTGTGAGAAGAACACACATGCAATGACACTAGGTGTGGTTCACGAAAAGAACACACATCCAATGACATTGGTGGATCCTTATGTGGTTTGCGAGCAGAACAGACATGCAATGACTCTAGCTGTGGTTTAGGAAAAGAACAGACATGAAATGACACTTGTGTATCCTTATATGGTTTGTGAGAAGAACTGACTTGAAATGACTCTAGATGTGGTTCATGAAAAGAACACACATGCAATGACACTGGTGGATCCATGTGTGGTTTATGAAAGGAACAAACATGCAATGACACTGGGTGTGGTTCATGAAAAGAACACACATCCAATGACAATGGTGGATCCATATGTGGTTTGTGAAAAGAACAAACATGAAATCACACTAGGTGGATCCATGTGTGGTTTATGAAAGGAACAGACATGCCATGACACTGGTGGATCCATGTGTGGTTTGTGAAAGGAACATACATGCAATCACACTGGGTGTGGTTCATGAAAAGAACACACATCCAATGACACTATTGGATCCATGTGTTGTTTATGAAAGGAACGGACATGGAATGACACTGGGTGTGGTTCATGAAAAGAACATACACAATGACACTGGTGTATCCATATGTGGTTTATGAAAAGAATATACATGCAATCACACTTGGTGGATCCATGTCTGGTTTGTGAGAAGACCAGACATGCAATGACACTGGTGGATCCATATGTGGTTTGTGAGAAGAACACACGTGCAATGACGCTGGGTGTGGTTCATGAAAAGAACACACATCCAATACCACTGGCGGATCCTTATGTTGTTTCTGAGAAGAATATACATGCAATGACTCTAGCTGTGGTTCATGAAAAGAACAAACATGCAATAACACTAGCGTATCCTTATGTGGTTTATGAGAAGAACAAACAAGCAATGACTCTAGCTGTAGTTCATGAAAAGAACACACATGCAATCACACTAGTGGATCCATGTGTGGTTTATGAAAGGAACAGACATGCAATGACACTGGGTGTGGTTCATGAAAAGAACATACATGCAATGACACTAGTGGATCCATATGTGGTTTGTGAAAAGAATAGACATGCAATCATACTGGGTGGATCCATGTGTGGTTTGTGAAACGAACAGACATGCAATGATACTGGTGGATCCATGTGTGGTTTGTGAGAAGAACACACATGCAATGACACTGGGTGTCGTTCATGAAAAGAATACACATCCAATGACACTAGTGGATCCATATGTGGTTTGTGAGAAGAACAAACATGCAATGACTCTAGATGGGGCTCATGAGAAGAACAAACATGCAATGACACTGGTGTATCCTTATGTGGTTTGTGAGAAGAACAAACATGTAATGACACTGGTGGATCCATGTGTGGTTTATGAAAGGAACATGCATGCTATGACACTAGTGGATCCATGTGTGTTTTATTAAAGGAATAGACATGTAATGACACTGGGTGTGGTTCATAAAAAGAACACACATCCAATGACACTGGTGGATCCATGTGTGGTTTATGAAAGGAACAGACATGCAATGACTCTAGGTGTGGTTCATGAAAAGAACAGACATCCAAAGACACTGGTGGATCCATGTGTGGTTTAATGAAAAGAACAAACATGTAATGACAATGGGTGTGGTTCATGCAATAACTCACATCCAATGACATTGGTTGATCCATTTGTGGTTTGTGAAAAGAACAGACATGCAATGACTCTGGGTGTGGTTCATGAAAAGAACACGCATCCAATGACACTGATGTATCCATATGTGGTTTATGAAAAGAACAAACATGCAATCACACTTGGTGGATCCATGTGTGGTTTGTGAGAAGAACAGACATGCAATGACACTGGTGGATCCATGTGTGGTTTGTGAGAAGAACACACATGCAATGAAACTGGGTGTGGTTCATGAAAAGAACACACATCCAATGACACTGGTGGATCCTTACGTGGTTTGTGAGAAGAACAGACATGCAATGACTCTAGTTGTGTTTCATGAAAAGAACACACATGCAAAGACACCGGCGTATCCATGTGTGGTTTGTGAAAAAGAACACACATGCAAATGACTCTAGTTGTGGTCCATCAAAAGAACACACATGCAATCACACAGGTGGATCTGTGTGTGGTTTGTGAGAAGAACAAAAATGCAATGACTCTGGGTGTGGTTCATGAAAAGAACAGACATCCAATGACACTGGTGGATCCATGTGTGGTTTAATGAAAAGAACACACATGAAATGACTCTGGGTGTGGTTCATGAAAAGAACACACATCCACTGACACCGGTGGATCCATGTGTGGTTTGTGAAAAGAAAAGACATGAAATCACACTGGGTGTGGTTCATGAAAAGAACACGCATCCAATGATACTGGTGTATCCTTATGTGGTTTGTGAAAAGAACATACATGCAATGACACTTGGTGTGGTTCATGAAAAGAACACACATCCAATGACACTGGTGGATCCCTATGTGGTTTCTGAAAAAGAACACACATGCAATGACTCTAGCTGTGGTTCATGAAAAGAACACACATGCAATGACACTGGTGGATCCATGTGTGGTTTGTGAAAAATAACACACATGCAAATGACTCTAGGTGTGGTCCATGAAAAGAACACACATGCAATCACACCAGTGGATCCATGTGTGCTTTGTGAAAAAGAACACACATGCAAATGACTCTAGTTGTGGTCCATGAAAAGAACAGACATCCAATGACACTGGTGGATCAATGTGTGGTTTAATGGAAAGAACAGACATGCAATGACACTGGGTGTGGTTCATGAAAAGAACACACATCCAATGACACTGGTGGATCCATGTGTGGTTTGTGAAAAGGTCAGACATGCAATGACTCTAGGTGTGGTTCATGAAAAGAACACACAGGCAATGACACCGGTGTATCCATGTGTAGTTTGTGAAAAAGAACACACATGCAAATGACTCTAGTTGTGGTCCATGAAAAGAACACACATGCAATCACACCGGTGGATCCATGTGTAGTTTGTGAGAAGAACATGCATGCAATGACTCTGGGTGTGGTTCATGAAAAGAACAGACATCCAATGACACTGGTGGATCCATGTGTGGTTTAATGAAAAGAACACACATGCAATGACTCTGGGTGTGGTTCATGAAAAGAACACACATCCACTGACACAGGTGGATCCATGTGTGGTTTATGAAAAGAAAAGACATGCAATCACACGAGGTGTGGTTCATGAAAAGAACATGCATCCAATGTCACTGGTGTATCATTATGTGGTTTCTGAAAATAACACACATGCAATCACACTGGGTGTGGTTCATGAAAAGAACACACTCCAATGACACTGGTGGATCCTTATGTGGTTTGTGAAAAAGAACACACATGCAATGACTCTAGCTGTGGTTCATGAAAATAACACACATGAAATGACACCGGTGGATCCATGTGTGGTTTGTGAAAAAGAACACACATGCAAATGACTCTAGATGTGGTCCATGAAAAGAACACACATGTAATCACATCGGTGGATCCATGTTTGGTTTGTGAGAAGAACATACATGCAATGACTCTGGGTGTGGTTCATGAAAAGAACAGACATCCAATGACACTGGTGGATCCATGTGTGGTTTACTGAAAATAATAGACATGCAATGACACTGGGTGTGGTTAATGAAAAGAACACACATCCAATGACACTGGGTGTGGTTCATGAAAAGAACATGCATCCAATGACACAGGTGTATCCATATGTGGTTTATGAAAAGAACAGACATGCAATCACACTGGGTGTGGTTCTGGAAAAGAACACACATCCAATGACACTGGTGGATCCTTATGTGGTTTTTGAAAAAGAACACACATGGAATGACTCTAGCTATGGTTCATGAAAAGAACACACATGCAATGACACCGGTGGATCCATGTGTGGTTTGTGAAAAAGAACACACATGCAATGACACTGGGTGTGGTTCATGAAAAGAACACACATCCAATGACACTTGTGGATCCATGTGTGGTTTGTGAAAAGAGCAGACATGCAATAACTCTGGGTGTGGTTCATGAAAAGAACACACATGCAATGACACCGCTGTATGCATGTGTGGTATGTGAAAAAGAACACACATGCAAATTACTCTAGTTGTGGTCCATGGAAAGAACACACAAGCAATCACACCGGTGGATCCATGTGTGGTTTGGGAGAAGAACAGACATGCAATGACTCTGGGTGTGGTTCATGAAAAGAATAGACATCCAATGACACTGGTGGATCCATGTGTGGTTTAATGAAAAGAACACACATGCAATGACTCTAGGTGTCGTGGTGGTGTCACGGCAGATGCCATGGATAGGCTAAAGGTGGGGCCAATTTGCACTAGAGGAATCCAGGGAGGGATAGTGTGGTGATTCCACACACAGATGCTCTCTATTCACTAAGTTCACAAGGTTTACAATGCTCCTTGAGCTGTATTGGGGAGAGGAGGAAGAAGGAGCTCTCTTACTCTCACCACTACCTATCTCCAAGGAACCAACTGCTCAAATGCCAACCAACCAAAAATCCACACCTTCTACAGATGCCCTAGCCCTCCTTATAAAGGGGTGGTAGGTCTCCAATTAGGGCATACGTGGAGGCATATTCCAAGGAATATGCCTCTTCCCAAAATAGCGAACCGACCGGGTCACTTTTCACCATTGTAAGCCATGCAGAGCCTATGTGAGCCTCTGCGACGCCAGCGTCATCCGACACAAGCCGCATCACCCTTGTCGGCCACGCCTCGGTGGTCCTTCCCTCTGTCCGCTTCGCTCATGCTCCAGCGTACAGTGACCACCTTTTGACCCGCGAGATACCTTCCTTCTCTTGCAAGCCTGATATAACCCGGATCGTGCCTGGTAATCCGGCCCCGTGGGTACCTTCATACAAGTTAAATAAATCCTGCCGGCATACGACATACGTCGGTCGGGACTAAGTTAGATTGACATCCTCCGGTCCGGGTTACTCCGTAAGTCGGCCAGCCTTGAGGAGCCTCGGCCAGCATTCACTTTGACCTTGCCATACCTCCGCTAACTCAGCCTTTATACCCCGGCGTGACCCTACCCGGTGGTATCCCCCCAACATTAGTCCCCGAAGCTGGTGCGGTCATAGCAACTCTAGTTGCTAAGGCCACGGTAGGTTCAATTTACCGAGCCTTTTGCTCCCTTTTCTGAGTTACCTCATATCCCGGATTTCATTAGCTAGCTTTTCCCTTGGCACATTCTGAGTTTTCACTCGCTGGCCGGGTCACCCTTTAGTTTTCTAGGTTATCCTTCCTTCTCTCGTACGCTTCCCCATGTGGAGGGTAATCATTATCTTGCCTCATTTTAAGGGCCTGCGCCAGTTACTGCTGCAGTTAATGTCAGGTGTTACTGTTGGACACGTCACGTCACGCCTGTCTCCTCGTTAACTGTATCATCACGTCGCGTCGTGGGATCCCCTGCGCCCTGTGGCCCTTCCTGTGGCTCGCCTCTAATTGGCTGACCCGACAGATACACGGCCACACCGGGTGGCCTGGCCGCATCGCACGATCCCACTACCCCCGCTGGGGCATGGTTAAATAGGGGAGGGGCGTGCCCCTTGGTCTTTTTCCCCTTCTGGCGCCCCGCTGCCTCTTCTTATTCTTCTTCCTCCTAGCGACAACGCTGCCGCCACCGCATCTGCTCAGCAGCGCCACCACTGCACCGTGCTTTCTTGCACGTGCCTCGCTGCCGCTCCCGCGCAGCTCCCTCGCCACGGGTCCGCGCCAGTCCAATTCTCTACCCCCACCTCCGATAGGGCCGGTGAGGATAGCGATCTAGACATGACTGAAGAGGAGCTCACCGTCACGGAAGAGGAGATGGAGGAGGGGGCGGAAAACGCAGAGCGTGGCACCTGGGCTGGTTCCTGGGTGTGCCAGGACAACCTGGACTGGCTCTACCACACGCGCCGCATCCCGGAGGGCGTGACTGCCTGCCTCGCCTCCGAGGAGCTCGCTCCCTCACCCAATCCGGGTGAGTTCGTCGTGTTCCTCTCCCATTTTCAGCGTGGCTTTGGCCTTCCCGTTAGCGATTTCTTCCATGATTTCCTCAACATTTACGAACTCCAACCACACCATCTCCCGGCGAACGCCATCACATCCCTTTATTCCTTTGCCTCCACCATCGAAGGATATGTCAGTTTGTGGCCCACCAAAGAGCTTTGGATCCGGTTCTTCGGTCTGCGAAGAAACGTGATTCCGGATAAACTGCTTGACCTGGAGGACAAACATCTAACGCAATTCGGTGTAGCCTCTATTTATCCCCGGAAACTATCCGTCTTTCCCCGGGTCACAGGGCTAGATTCCTGCAAGGGCTGGGCCCGAACTTTCTTCTATGTCAGAAATGACACTAATGAAGACCTGATCCGGCTGCGCCCCTATGCTCCGGGTCCTCCTAATCCAGATTTGTGGGACCGGGTTTCCAAGAAACCCACCGTCTTGGCGAATCAAGTCAACAAGCGGTTCAAGGAGTTGAAGGATTTGGGGCTGCGCAACAAGGACGCGATTATCACTTTCGTCTGTAGCCGGATCTCCCCTCTCTAGAAGCGCACACACAAACTTTGCCACATGAGCTGGCGACTTGACCTCAACCGGACTTCTTCCTTTGAACTGAACAACACCGAGATATTCCACCGGGTCAAGGCCCTTTTTATGACAGACAAGGATTTCTCTGCTGACTAGGAGTGGGGATAGAGCATTACTGTCGGGACAAGCCTCCTCCAACGGTAAATCTCGTGATTCGATCTTTTTCCGAGTTAAATCCTATGTCCGAGTATGATGTTTATCTGATCTTTTTATATTTCCTTTTTAGTTGTTCCTTCAGCAAACCCTCGAAGATGGCACCGAGCCTTCCCTCAAGTGGGCAAAGGATCGACTTGTCTCGGACGAGGAGGAGCCGGATCAGGAGATGTTCCTGCCGTTCCTTGATGCAACCAAGTGACCCACTTGTAACTTCTCTTCCTTAAGAGATTGGCATGATGATGAAGATGATTCCGACGTTGAGGTGATGGAAGAATTTGATGCTGTACCCCTTTCTTACGCCTTTCCGGCTTTAGCTAACCCGGCTGGGCAGATCCACGAAGATCATCCTCTCGCCATGGGTGAACCTGTCCCAGCCGCATCAAAGAAACGGGCAGCTGCTTCTGCTACTTCTTCCAGACCTCCTAAGACTACCAAGAGCCAAAACAAGTCTGCAGACAAGGCCGCCACCAATCCTCCGACTAAGGTCATGACTCGGAGAGCTCGGAAGCCCAAGGAGCCTTTGACTTCTGATGAGTAAGTCACATTTCTCATTGTCCAATCCTTTGCTTCGTACTTTTCTTCTGTTGTAACTTATTATTCGTCGTTTGATTCGGCAGGGCTATGGTGGAGGTTCCCCAGAGCGGCTCCAACATCTCCTCTTCCTTCCGGCACAGCCCATCTCCCCCTCATAGCGACGATACACGCCCGCTGAGCCCCGTTCAGGAGGGTTCAGTGGCTGCTCCGGGTTCTAGCCCACCTTGTCCAGAGGAGTGCAACCTTGGAGCAGGGGGAAGTGGCTCTGCCGAGGCAGCGGATGCTCCTAGCTCCTCATCGGCTCAGCCGCAACCTGCCACCACCGAAGTACCAAAAGCACCACCGCCAAGACCAGCACCAGCACAAGCACTAGCGCCAGCACCAACAGCAGCAGCACAAGTGCCAGCAACAACACCAACTCCCTCCACCTCGTCCGAGTCTTCCAAGATTCGGCGAGAAGGCCCAGTTAGCACCAAGGCTGCACCCAAGGCTAAATCCGCAGCTCAAACCTCAACCTCTTGGCAGCAGCCTAAGGCCAAGAAAAAATATGACGCCGCCAGGGCAGCATCCCTCGAGGCTGGACAACACACACTCACATCCATGCTTCCGAAGAAAACTCTACAGAAGGAAGATGTCCCCTCCGGGTCAGCTAGCACGCAACTTACATTGCACACCAGCCCTGCTGCTGCCCAGGTTGAAAGGAGGGAGGCCCATGCCAAGGGTTTGATTGCACCCCACATGCTTAGTGGAGAGCGCTATCCCCCGACCCTAATCGAATATGTCAATAAATGGAATAAGGCGGAGTTCGTCAATCCCAGTGATGATCTTCCAGAGAAGTTTGGGCCCGCGGAGTTTAGCGCGCAAATGAACACAGCAGCTAAGGCTATTAACCTCGCCGACCGGATGATGGAGGTACTCTACTTTGTCTTTTCTTTAGCATGCACCAGTGCTTAGAGACATATCCATTAGTCCTCGAGCCTCCGGGGGAGTAACTTGTTACTCAGCCGGATTCTCCTTACAAAACTAGCATAGCTCCTTAGTAACTTCGAATATGCACACACCTAGAGCCGGGTTAAGTTCCACTTGGCCCAGATCTTGTACACTTCGGATATGCACACACCTAGAGCCGGGTTAAGTTCCACTTGGCCCGGATTTTGTACACATCGAATATGCACACACCTAGAGCCGGGTTAAGTTCCACTTGGCCCGGATTTTGTACACTTCGAATATGCACACACCTAGAGCCGGGTTAAGTTCCACTTGGCCCAGATTTTGTACACTTTGAATATGCACAAACCTAGAGCCGGGTTAAGTTCCACTTGTCCCAGATTTTGTACACTTTGAATATGCACACACCTAGAGCCGGGTTAAGTTCCACTTGGCCCGGATTTTGTACACTTCGAATATGCACCCACCTAAGTCAACTTTGCTTTTCTCAGGTTACCACCAATCGCTGGAGTACTGAGTTTCAGCGCCTCTTGGACACACACAAGGGGCTGCGCTCGAAACATTTTGTACTTCTTGCTGAGTTCGACAAAAGGGGTAAGTTTTCTCTTTGCCTTTTTTCCCATCTTTCTTTGTCTTTCCCTGCCAGATTAATTTGTCATTCGGATTGCGCAGCCGGAGTGGAGGCCGAAAACACCATCATGAGGAAGAACTTGGAGCAGATAAAAGGTAAGTCAGTTTTGATTAATCTTCTTTTGCGCTCCCTCTCCTTTCCTTCTTGGCTTGGCAGATATTTATGCCTCGGCTCTGCCGGGTTAACAACCGTTGCAGCATCCCTTGAAGATAGTGTGCCCGTGCCTGATATGATGCTGCATTTTCTCGAACAAGCAGGGCAACATCAGACCGAGCTCAAGAAGAAGGACGATGAAATTGCCATTCTCCGGACCAAAGATGATGAAATTGCCAAGCTCAAGGCTGAAATGAAAAAGCTCAAGGCGCTACATAACACTGAGCTGGAGAAAGCTGGCCAAGACTTCACCGAGGAACGGGAACGTCTCAACCTTCAAATTGCCAAAGATCAAGAGCTGCTAAAGGAGACCGACGTTAAGCTTGAGTCGGCAAATGCTGAACTTGAGCAACTCCGGAAGAGGCGCGCTGATTGCACCACAGAGCTGACCCGGATCCACAGTCATATCTCTCGTAAGTTCTTTTCCTTCAGCCGACATGAATCTCTCCAGGTCAACCTCCTTTATTTACTTCACTTGTCTTGTTTTCAGGCAAATTTCCAGAGGGCGATGCTATTGCGGTTACTGCCGTTACCAAGTTCCGCCACCAGAGGGGTACCCCAACTGGCCCTGGCGCTGAAAACGTTCCCTATGACATGGAGGACTTGCTGGTCAGCCTATCCTCTCGCGTCGAGATCGTGAAGTACTATGGTTCGGGTCTCCTAGATGCAGCAGTCCAGATCTTCCGTGCCCTTTGGCCTGGTGAATATGCTTCGGAGGGGTCCACTGCTCTAATTAACAAGTTAATGGATTGCGAGACCCAGCTTGACCTCTAGAGGGAATCCGCTAGACGCGCCGGAGCTGAAACTATCCTCCACTTTGTTCTCACATGGTATGAAAAGTTGGATCTGAAGCTTCTCGAGCGCCTGCGCACAGGATCCAAGAGGTCGACTGACCCGGAGTGGGTAACCCGGCACAAGGCTTGCGCCTACAACATCGTCCAATTTGCTCCCATCCATCAATGGAATGAAGGACCACGTTTCGTTGGCGCTATTGACGACGAATACGTCGAAGATGGTTCGGGAGATGAGGAAGAGGACGAAGCTTCAGATGTTGAAGAGAATGAAGACAATGATGAGGCTGGAGCCAGAGTTCCACCTGCTGCTGCTCCTTGAGCGTGAAAAAACACTTTGAAATTCATTAGATCCCCGGTATGCTGGGTGCAGATGTATTAAGCACACATATCATATTTTTCTACTAAGTTGCTCATGCCGGATTAACTTGGGCGTAGTCCCTGAGTTTCATTTTCTTGTTTTTCCAATTTTTTTGGCTCGGCTCGTGTCTACCTTGATTCGGTTTTGTGACTTACGAGTCCGAGTTTCAAAAATTGACTTAACAATACTTGGAAACTTTAGGATTAGCTCAAAATAATCCAGCATGGTAAAGGTAAAATAAACATGGGGTTAGTCCGAACAATAAATGTCGGCTCGATTACGTTCCTTTCCTTTGTCATTTTTCGTGTGCTGCGCATTTCCAAACTTGTTCTCTTGCTTGCCATGAAGCCAATTCTTGTTGGACAGCAGCAAGTCGAAGATTTGAGTTTTTGGTGCTCACACAATACTAATCCGGCTTAGGTAGAAGCAACTTAAGCCAGCCGACATAAAAATAAATAAATAAAACAAAGGATGAATAATATTACTAAGGAAGTCCCCGAGTTACTGCTCAAGGTGCCAAGATTTCATTGATAAACTCATT
Source organism: Avena eriantha (assembly GCA_910589775.1). Taxonomy (NCBI): domain Eukaryota; kingdom Viridiplantae; phylum Streptophyta; class Magnoliopsida; order Poales; family Poaceae; genus Avena; species Avena eriantha. The sequence goes on from OU342742.1 coordinate 404,647,914, forward strand.
TCCGGCATACATACCGACATATGAGAGACTCGGATATAGACACTTCTTTGTTAAGTGTAGAATGGACGAAGTAGAGCAACATTCCATGGACGCTTAGATTCCTCGCCGGACCTGTCTGCCTTGTTCTTCTCATGTGGTTTTGCATTGATGAGATAATAAGAATCATTGTGCAATGCGTTGCTTACAATGAATGGCCCTTCCCATGGGGGGATAACTTATGCATGCCAGCAGTACGTTGTACAAACTAGAGTACCAGATCACCTTCCCGGAATACCCGGGGGTTAACTTTCCGGCTATGATAGCGTCGGAGATTTTGCTAATATATGGCGGATCTCGACAATGCCAATTCTCTCGCTTCTTCCAGCAGATCAACATCATTTTGCCGGGCTTCTCGCACTTCGGCTTCTGTGTATAGGGTGACCCTAGGCGAATCATGCTCTATGTAGGCTGGTAATACAGCTTCTACCCCATATACCAGAAAAAATGGCGTATAACATGTTGATCGATTAGGAGTTGTTCTCAAACTCCACAGTACTGCTGGTAGTTCTTCTATCCAGCACCCTGCTGATCTTTGCAGCGGCTCAATGAGCCGGGGTTTTATCTCGGATAATACTAATCCGTTGGATCTTTCCACTTGTCCGTTCGATGCGGGGTGGGCTACCGAGGCAATGTCCAGCCGGATCTTCTTATCTCGGCAGAATCGCGCAAATGCTCCTTCAGCAAAATTGGTGCCATTATCTGTTATGATACTGTGAGGATAGCCATATCTCAGGATTATATCCTTGAGGAATGTCACGGCCATAGCTCCATCACATTTTCTTATCGTCTTTACCTCAATCCACTTTGTAAATTTGTCAACCATAACCAAGATATGGGTGATATTCCCTCTCGGTGGTTTAAACGGGCCAAACATATCCAAACACCATACAACAAATGGCTAGGTAATTGGTATGGTCTTGAGCTCCGACATTGGCATGTGTGTCTTGGTGGCATACCTTTGACAACCATTGCATTTTCTTACCAGATCCTCTACTTGTTCCAAGGCACTTGGCCATTAAAACCCATGCCGGAAAGCTTTTGCTACCAAGGCTCTGGATGAGGCGTGATGCCCACATTCCCCTTGATGCATATCTCGGAGGATGTCAAGCCCTTCTTCCGGGTCAACACATCGTTGGAGAACGTTTGTGACACTCCTCTTGTATTGTTCGGCATTGATAATCGTGTATGCCTTTGCGCGCCTCTGAATTTGCCTTGAAAGCACTTCTTCGCTAGGCAAAGTTCCATCTTTCAGGATTTGAATATGGGCTGTGCCCAAGCTGGTATGGCTCACACCGAGAACACTTCCTCGTCAATTTCCATTTGATCCACCGGCATAACCTCAGCCGGATCACACTGCGCAGTCCCCGGGTTTTGGAAGCAATCCCCGGGTTTGCCGAAGCAGTCCCCTGGTTTCGTGAACCACTTCGCACATCAATGTCCATGGGCACAGCTTCTGATTCCGGATTTGCCGGGATATAGATTGACTCAGACTCTGGGGATGGCCTGATAGAAGGTTTTCTGAGGTGCTCTAGTGGTACCCCTGGCGGGATTGCTTGTCGGGTTGATCCGAGTTTCGATAGTACGTCGGCAACCTCATTTTCCAGCTGGGGTACGTGGTGAAATTTGCATCCCTCAAAGTATCATGATATCTTCTGCACATGAAATCTGTACAATGCCATATTTGCATCCAACTCATCCCAATGCCCTGAGACTTGCTGGACTACCAGATCGGAGTCACCAAAGCATTGGATCCGGCGTATTCCAATATCTTTTGCCACTTTGAGCCCATGCACAAGCGCTTCATATTCTGCAACATTGTTTGATGCTGCAAAGTGGATCTGCAGCGCGTACTTTAGCTGGTCCTTCTTGCGCGAGGTAAGCACAACTCCGGCGCCTAACCTGGTCTTAGTTTTTGATCCGTCAAAGTGAATTCTCTAGTAGTTCGGATCTAGCAATAGTGGTTCATATTGCATCTCGGCCCAATCTACAAAAATGTCGGCCACCGCCTAAGACTTCGTCGCATCTCTCCTGTCGTACTTCGGAGCATAAGGGGCTAGCTCAATTGCCCATTTTGCGGTTCGACCGCTTGCGTCCTTGTTACTCATTCTCTCAGATATGGGGGCTTCACATATCACTTTGATTGGGTGTTCTTCAAAGTAGTGTTTTAGCTTCTTTGCCGCCATATACACACCATACGCCATCTTCTGATAGTGAGGATAGTTCTGTTTTGATGCTGATAATACCTTGCTCAGGTAATAAACTGGCCTTTGCACTGACTTACCCTCTTCGTCGCGCACTACCACTACTACTGCACTTACAACTCGGTTGGTTGCGGCTATGTAGAGCAACATTGGCTCTTTTGATAGTGGAGAGGCTACACTGGTGCAGTGGCTAACATTTTCTTTAATTGGATGAAAGCTTCATCGGCATGCGGCGTCCATACGAACTTGTCCGCCTTTTTTCGTTTGTTGATAAAGAGGCAATGCCTTTTCTCCCATCCGACATACAAACCGACTTAAAGATGTCAGGCAACCAGTGAACTTCTGAACATCGCTAAGACACTTCGGCAGTTCCATTCGCTCTATGGCTCGGATTTTGGTTGGGTTAGCTTCGATACCTCGGCTAGAGACAAGAAACCCGAGTAATTTTCCAGCCGGGACACCGAAGGTACACTTCTCCGGGTTAAGCTTCATTGAGAACCTTCTTAGGTTCGCGAACATTTGCCTGATATCATCAAGGAGTGTTTTGCTTTCTTTGGTTTTTATTACCACATCGTCTATGTACACTTGTACATTTCGACCAATTTGATCGTGTAAACATTTTTGCATACATCTTTGGTACGTTGCCTCTGCATTACGTAAACCAAAAGGCATGGTGCGATAGCAATAAGCCCCATACGGGGTGATAAACGCAGTCTTTATTTGATCATTCGGGTTCAGAGGTATCTGGTGGAAACCAGAATATGCATCTATGAATGACAACAGTTCACACCCAGCAGTAGAATCTATGACTTGATCTATCCTTGGCAGTGGGAATGGATCTTTTGGGCATTCCTTATTCATGTTCGTGTAATCGATGCACATACGCCAAACCACTGCCACATTTGGGTCATCTTTCTCTTTTTCCACCAGCACCGGATTAGATAGCCAATCCGGGTAAAGCACTTCCATGATAAACCCAGCTGCTAGGAGCCGAGCTATCTCATCTCCAATGACTTTTCTCCTATCTTCGGTGAAGTGGCAGAGAGGTTGCTTCACCGACTTTGCTCTGGGTCTCACATTCAAAGAGTGCTCGGCCAACTCCCTCGGAACACCTTGCAAGTCCTATGTGGACCAAGAAAAGATATCCCGATTCTCACGGAGGAAGTTGACGAGCTCGCTTTCCTATTTGTCATTTAACCCGGCACCAATCGTTACGGTGCGCTCTGGGAATAGATCATCTACAGGCACTTTCTTTGTATCCTTCGTTGCTTGAAATGAAACACTTCCGTGTGGGTTACTCAGCGCCGGCATATACTGCTGTGTGGACTGAGCCAATGCCGCCACTTCCTAGATCTTTCTATTTTCTTGTGCGATCACGAGTGACTCGGCTAGGTTAGACCCGGCTGGCGCACACTCAATGGAACGTCGAAAATCTCCTGCTATGGTAATTACTCCATTTGGCCCAGACAACTTCATCTTCAGGTAACTGATGTCACACTTGCCATGAATTTGTTCAAGGAAGGCCTGCCGAGTAACGCGTGATACACGCTCTCCAGGTTCACCACCTCAAACTCCAAATTTTCAGTTCGGCAGTTATCTCTAGTGCCAAATAACACGTCTACCCGGACCTTGCCAATGGGTTCACAGGAAATGTCTAGCACAATACCATGGAAAGTTGTTCTCGTAACCTAGAGCATGTTCTCCGAGATACCCAACTTGCGCATCGTATCCACGTACATAATATTAATGCTGCTGCCATTGTCAATCAGCACCTTAGAGAATCTCACATTGATATTTGGCCTAATGAACATTGACCACTAGCGCATACGAACCAGGACTTGGCATGAGCTTGGGATGGCCTTTGATACTCCGGGTAATTTCCTGATCCGACCAAGGCATATACCTCGTCACCGCTGGCATAACCGCATTCACCTCCATATGTCAGCGTTGCAAGCTCTTTCTATCCATTTCCTCCGTGGTAAAAATGCAGTAACTTTGGTGATGCTCTCTGTATTCGTTTCTCCCATCATTGCCGGGATATCTTTGATCTGGCTGATGCCGGTTTTCCACCTGATGCACTACATCCCTTCTCTCATGGTTTTCATACCTCGGCGGAGGTGGTGGCAACATTAACTGTTGCGTGTTTGCTCCGGAGAGGAATTGCTGCCGGGGTAACTCCTGTCGAGGCTGATCGTTCCGAGGTGCCTGAGTATTCCCCGAACCACTTTGTTCTATCTTCCTCATTCACTCACATTGCTGAGTCGTATGACCCACCGGGTTACTCGGATTTGGCGTGTGCAATTTGCACGGCCGAGCCATCATTGCCTCATACGTATACCTTGGCCGGTCTTTCTTTTCTTGCCACTATTTCTTTTGTTCGGGCGTCCAAGTTTTCTTGCCATCATTTCTCGGAGTCCATTGTTGCCCTCCAGTTTTCTGACGCTGATTACTCCCTACTCCGGGTTGATCTTGGTTTACCGCAGCAACTTGTTGCGAACTGTAACAGTAATTCGGTCTATCATCTCTTCTCTTACCCTGGTAATCATTTCACCGGGATGATCTGGCTCCATCCCGCTGGTAGTACTCCTCACTTGACTCGTTTTCCATAAGACGGGGTTGAGTCGGATCACCCAAGCATACGAATCAGCAATCCGGATCGTCTCCACCAGTGTAGTTGGCATATCCCTTTCCAACCTTTGCCATAGCATGCTTGCATATCTGCACCCTTGTGCAAACCATGATATGGCCTGTGACTCAATCACGCCCTCACATGAGTTTCGCACAGTGCACCAGCGGGTTAAGAATTCCCGGTCTATTTCATTTGGCCTTTGCTTGCACATTGCTAGGGTCTGTGGCCTATTCGGCCTCTGATATGTGCTCGAGAAGTTACTGACAAACATTTCCTCAAAATCAATCCAGCAGTTGATACTTCCGGGTGGTAAATTGTTTAACCATACCCTTGCTGGCCCCTCCAGCATCTAGGGTACATATCTCACTGCCCATCTCAGATTGCCTATGGCAATTTTCACTGCTGTTGCGTAATTGATCAACCAATCCTCCGGCTTGGTGCTGTCGTCATATGTCTTCGTGCCTCTGGGTAACTAGAAGTTAGGTACCGGGGGTTCTTTTATGATCCGGGGCCCAAAGCACGCTGGACCCGGAGGACCTTGACATTCAATTTGCTCTGACCTATAAAGCCGATCCAGCTTTAACCTGGCGTCATCAGGCATCAAGTTCTTGCTTCCTAACCTTCACCCTATCACATGATAGTCCGGCCTAGGATATCCTGCGTTCACCATTTCTGAATCACCATCCTTGTATCTGTCTTGCCCTTGTTGAGCACCATTTTGCTGCATACATTGGCCGGCATTTTGCTCTTGCCGAGATGCACTCCGTTGCTGTTGTTGCTGAGGTAAGTTTTACCCTGCACCCGCAGAGTTACGCTGCCCGGTATTGCCATTGACGACGTTTCTCTGACCGGCATTGCCTTGGTCGCGGTTACCTCGGCCAGCTTCACCTCGGCTGACACTTCATCGATCCTCATTTCCTTGCAATGCCTTTCCTTTCCATGCCCTTGCCGGGTCATATGGGACTCTCTCCTTGTTTCTCCTTGCCGGGGTTACTACCTCCTCTCTCCTAGGGCCATCATGTGGGGATGACGCTGCTCCAACAGATTTCTCCGGGTTTCCCACTGCCGAATAAACAACCTTGGAAGCCCCAGCTCTTTCCGGGTTAGCCCTGAGCAACTCCTCATTCTTTCTGTTAGCGATCCAAACTAACATTTTGACCCTCTCCTGCTGTCTCTGCCGGGCTTCACCCGTCAAACCCTCCAACTCGGATGCAGCTGCATCTGCTGCTCTAAGGTTCTTTGCCGGGGTGGTATACTTCGGCAGCCCTATGGACACAATGTTCTCTGATTCTTCAACCCTAGTATCACCCTCTTTGTTCATTTCACTGACGAGGTTTCTCCCTTTCACCTTTACAGTGTCTACCTTATTTGCTTTTGCGTACTCGCGTAGCGTCATGTTTAATGACTGCTGAGCCGCTGCTATCTTTTCTGCACCATCTAGGATTTTCTGCCTAGTTTCCTCTAACTCGGCCTGTGCCTGAGCCGGATCTACCATAGGTGCTATGGGGCTTGCCAAGCAATCTATTGCCTACTGCAGCACATTTTATGGCCTCTCTAGTGGAGGACCTCTACTTTTCCTTGGTGCCTTGGGTGTTACCTCCGGATCTGCTGCCGGATCCTTGCTCGCGCCACCACCAAGCGCCGTCATCATCACCTCGACGTGGTCAGGGGAGCGAGTGATACGCGCCCCGTAAGCCAAACTAAGGGGTGGCGCGCCTCCTTCGACGACGTGCCGCGGGTGAACGCATGACACATCGACGCCAATGTAGATCTTATGAGCGCCAAGCTTGATGAAGACGCCGTTACGCGGAAGAGGTCATGTGTCGAAGCAACCCACATTGTCGCTGACGTAGTCCAGCACTCCGAAGCGCTGAACGAGCCCGGAGACGATGCGCTCGCCGTTGCCGATGAGGTTTCCCATCCGGATCTTCACTCTTGCTAGCGCCGCTAGCCCCACGGTGGGCGCCAGCTGTCGTGGTGGTGTCATGGCAGATGCCATGGATAGGCTAAAGGTGGGGCCAATATGCACTAGAGGAATCCAGGGAGGGATAGTGTGGTGATTCCACACACAGATGCTCTCTATTCACTAAGTTCACAAGGTTTACAATGCTCCTTGAGCTGTATTGGGGAGAGGAGGAAGAAGGAGCTCTCTTACTCTCACCACTACCTATCTCCAAGGAGCCAACTGCTCAAATGCCAACCAACCAAAAATCCACACCTTCTACAGATGCCCTAGCCCTCCTTATAAAGGGGTGGCTAGGTCTCCAATAAGGGCATACGTGGAGGCATATTCCAAGGAATATGCCTCTTCCCAAAATAGCAAACCGACCGGGTCACTTTTCACCATCGTAAGCCATGCAGAGGCTACGTGAGCCTCTGCGGCGCCAGCGTCATCCGACACAGGCCGCGTCACCCTTGTCGGCCACGCCTCGGTGGTTCTTCCCTCTGTCTGCTTCGCTCATGCTCCAGCGTAGACTGACCACCTTTTGACCAGCGAGATACCTTCCTTCTCTTGCAAGCCTGATATAACCCAGATCGTGCCTGGTTAATCCGGCCTCGTGGGTACCTGCATACAAGTTACATAAATCCTACCGGCATATGACATACGTCGGCTGGTACTCAGTTATGTTGACATCCTCTGGTCCAGCCTTGAGGTGACTCGGCCAGCATTCTCTTTGACCTTACCGTACCTCGGCTAACTCGGCCTTTATACGCTGGCGTGACCCTACCCGGGGGTATCCCCCCAACACTAGGCGTGGTTCATGAAAAGAACACACATCCACTGACATTGGTGGATCCATGTGTGGTTTGTGAAAAGAAAAGACATGCGATCACACTGGGTGTGGTTCATGAAAAGAACACGCATCCAATGACACTGGTGTATCCTTATGTGGTTTGTGAAAAGAACAGACATGTAATCACACTGGGTGTGGTTCATGAAAATAACACACATCCAATGACACTGGTGGATCCTTATGTGGTTTGTGAAAAAGAACACACATGCAATGACTCTAGCTATGGTTCATGAAAAGAATACACATTCAATGACACCGGTGGATCCATGTGTGGTTTGTGAAAAAGAACACACATGCAAATGACTCTAGTTGTGGTCCATGAAAAGAACACACATGCAATCACACCGGTGAATCCATGTGTGGTTTGTGAGAAGAACAGACATGCAATGACTCTGGGTGTGATTCATGAAAAGAACAGACATCCAATGACACTGGTGGATCCATGTGTGGTTTAATGAAAAGAACAGACATGCAATGACACTGGGTGTGGTTCATGAAAATAACCCATATCCAAGTACACTGGTGGATCCATGTGTGGTTTGTGAAAAGAACAGACATGCAATGACTCTGGGTGTGGTTCATGAAAAGAAAACGCATGCAATGACACTGGTGTATCCATATGTGGTTTATGAAAAGAATAGACATGCAATGACACTGGGCGTGGTTCATGAAAGGAACACACATCCAATGACACTGGTGGATCCATGTGTGGTTTGTGAAAAGAACAGACATGCAATGACTCTGGGTGTGGTTCATGAAAAGAACACGCATCCAATGACACTGGTGTATCCATATGTGGTTTATGAAAAGAACAGACATGCAATCACCCTTGGTGGATCCATGTGTGGTTTGTGAGAAGAATAGACATGTAGTGACTCGAGGTGTGGTTGATGAAAAGAACACACATCCAATGACACTAGTGGATCCTTATGTGTTCTGGGAGAAGAACAAACATGCAATGACTCTAGCTGTAGTTCATGAAAAGAACAGACATGATAAAACACTGGTGTATCCTTATGTGGTTTGTGAGAAGAACAAATATGCAATGACTCTAGTTGTGGTTCATGAAAAGAACACACATGCAATGACACAGGTGGATCCATGTGTGGTTTATGAAATGAACAGACATGCAATGACACTGGGTGTGGTTCATGAAAACAACATACATGCAATGACACTGGTGGATCCATATGTGGTTTGTGAAAAAGAACAGACATGCAATTACTCTAGATGTGGTTCATGATAAGAACAGGCATGCAATGACACTGGTGTATCCTTATGTGGTTTATGAGAAGAACATACATGCAATCACACTGGTGGATCCATGTGTGGTTTATGAAAGGAACAGACATGCAATGACACTGGTGGATCCATGTGTGGTTTATGAAAGGAACAGACATGCAATGACACTGGGTGTGGTTCATGGAAAGAACACACATCCAATGACACTGGTGGATCCTTGTGTGGTTTATGAAAGGAACAGACATGCAATGATACTGGGTGTGGTTCATGAAAAGAACACATCCAATGACACAGGTGGATCCATATGTGGTTTGTGAGAATAACATACATGCAATGACACAGGTGTATCTTTATGTGGTTTGTGAAAAAAACAGACATGTAATCACACTGGGTGGATCCATGTGTGGTTTGTGACAAGAACATACATGCAATGACACTGGTGGATCCATGTGTGGTTTGTGAGAAGAACAGACATGCAATGACACTAGGTGTGGTTCATGAAAAGAACACACATCCAATGACACTGGTGGATCCTTATGTGGTTTGTGAGAAGAACAGACATGCAATGACTCTAGCTGTGGTTCATGAAAAGAAGAGACATGCAATGACACTGGTGTATCCTTATGTGGTTTGTGACAAGAACGGCCATGCAATGACTCTGGCTATGGTTCATGAAAAGAACACACATGCAATGACGCTGGTGGATCCATTTGTGGTTTATTGAAAGAACACACATGCAATGACTCTGGTGGATCCATATCTGGTTCATGGAAATAACAAAAATTCAATGACACTGGTGGATCCATATGTTGTTCATGAAAATAACACACATGCAATGACATTGGTGGATCAACATGTGGTTTATGAAAAGAGCACACATGCAATGACACCGGTGGATCCATCTGGTTTATGACAATAACCCACATGCAATGAACTCTAGTGGTCCATGTGGTTTATGAGAAGTACACACATCCAATGAACTCTAGTGGATCTATCCTGGCATATTTGATGTATGCCACAATGTATTTCATTGTACAAGACACTCACTTTCAATTTTTATACTACTCAGTTTTGCCCTTGGTTTTTTGATACTACTCAGATTTTCCCCCCTCTCTCTATCTTTCGTAGAAGCCCAAACCTATGCTCACTCTGTCTGCTACTCCCTCATTGGTTGTCATAGCTGTCCCGCAGATCGTGCGCACCAACCATTGATTCTGTGCGATCCAACGGTGATCGTTGCACACGCCGTGCCCTTCACATTACAACGTGAGACAGCACGGACGTCTCCCTCAGCGAGACTTCTACAAGAAGGAACACGAAGCCGTCCATGGAAAAAGTCGTCGACTGGTCATGTCATGTTTAATCAAGTCTAAAAGCTTACTACTGCTACTACTACGCCACAACACATGTGTCATCGTGTGCACGGTCATTGATGGACAGCTGCAATTTATTGCCACTTGATTTTAATAAGACGCATCCTATTTTTTACGCAGCGGCTCTCAATCTCACTTCCAACTGGGCCCCACCGTAAGAAACTTGCATGCACTAGCCGAAGGCCGAAGAGCTGAGCTCGACGAGACCTAACGTCTCCGCCTTAATCGAGTCACTCGCAGTCATCAACACATCCCTCTACCCGATCTAGCATAACCCCACAAATCTCGCTGTACAGCCACCTACCTTCCCCTCTACATTTCCACTTTTAATTATCGCCAATTTTAGGGCTGTGTCAAACTTCATACATAGAAATTGTGTATGCGCCCTTTGCATGCGGCTCAATATAGAACTGCCATGCATGTCCCGGGAAAAAACATGACGTACCGTGCGCGTGTCGTGGTGCACAGTGCAGTAGACTGCACGGCGCGTTGCACGGTGGTGCAACGAAATGTGCCTTGCTTCCATCCACCTTAACTATAGAGCCCCTCTCCGCACACCCACTCTCACTCTTTCTCACTCTCCCCACGCAACCCTCTCCATTGTCCCACCAGCATCTGCAAACTCCCAAGAATACCCCGTCCACTTCGGTGATGGTGGAGGAGGATACGGTGGCCATCGTCGCCTCCGAGACCACCGGCGAGGAGGCCCCTGTCTCCTCACCGGCCCCCCTCGGCGCGTTGAAAGCAGACGCCGTCCCCGTCTAGGCCCCAGTCGAGCCATCGATGGCAGCTGATATTCCCGTCTAGGCCCCCTGTCTCCTCGCTGGTCCCCCTCGATGCATTGAAAGAAGCCGCCGTCCCCGTCGAGGCCCCAGTCGAGGCATCTATGGCAGCCGTCGTTCCCGTTGAGGCCCCCATCCCCGCTACCGACGTAGCCGCCAAAGAGGAGCCCCCCGCTGGTGAGGAGGCTCCTGTCAGTCACAAGAAGATCCAGCACTTCATGGGCACCTACGATCCAGATGAGTAAATCGCTCCGGTGAACCCCTACGACACCGACATCGACGACCCATGGTCGGAGGTAACTAGGGTTTGCTCCCCTTCCCTGGTTCTTCTACCGTTCCCATTGTTGGATGCTCGATCTTGGTTTATTAGGATTCACTTGTTTGCATTTCGATTGCTTGATCTTCTTACATCATCTACTCCCCATTTTCCTTTTCTTCCAATAGGTTTATGGCAGCGACGTCTGCAGCGATGACGAGTCCAGGCACACCAAGACTCGTTAGGTGTTGAGGAGGCTGTATGCCGGCCAGTACGACGCCTTCTTCGCTAGCGGCAACTACACCTGCCCCTTCTGCAAGGGGATCGCCTTCTGCTAGGTGACTCTCGCCAGCACCAACTTCAACTCCTTACTGAAGCATGCAGAGGGCCCAGGCTCCGGCATCCACAAAGACGGCCAGACCGTGAACATCAACGCCTACATCGCTAAACACCAGGCTCTCGGCATTCACCTCCGAAACCTCCAGCGGGTGGCCATCAAAGAGGGTCGCATGCCTCAAATCAAGACCAAGGCCCCCCAAGATCAAGGGATTGGGCAACAAGAAGTGGAGGAAGTGCTTGAGGGAGGAGGCAGAGGCGCAGGCGCATGCAAGGAGGGGTTGAATGTGTCTGCTGCTGCTACTGCTAAGCAGCTTCTTTTGATTTTCTATATTTTGCTTGCATCCTATTTCTGGTTGAATGCATCGAACCTCATTAAGCAACCTACTTTCTATTGCTATATCCTATTTAGCCGTGCACAGCTATATCTACATTTGTTTTGTTTTCTGAATAAATGTATTCTGCCTGGTGTGATTTGCTGCTCTAGATTTGCTACCAGATCGGAGGCAAAAAGAGGTCGAAAAGGGAACGAATTATCAAAGAGAGAATCTTCTCTAGATTTGCTACCAATTTGGGAAAAATGAAACATATATGTTTAGCGAGAGACGAAAAAAGTACTTTTTCAAACTGCCAGTTAACGAGCTACCATCTTGACAAGCTACAAGACACATAAAGAAACATAACACAAAGAGGGTTAAATTTATTTTACTACTCTCACTTTAGGCGCTAGACATCTTGATAAGATAAATGAGTTCCACAAAATAGAAACATAACACAAAGGAGTAAAATTTAATTTACTTCTCATCAGCCCACTTGAGGCGCTTGCCAACGTTCCTAGGCGACCAACTTCGATCATTCCAGGTGGATCTTACATTATTGGCACTCCATAGCTCACGAAATGCTTTGTCCCACCTGATATCTGACTTGCCTTCCCTATCGTCAGCGTCCTGCGACACAATTAGTGGTGCATCATAGACCTGATTGTTGCCGCTAGAAGATGCTGCCTCTCTGTTTGCTGCTTCAGCTGCAGCCTCTCTGTCAGCTGCTTCTGCTTCAGCTGCAAGCTCTCTTTCAGCTGCTTCTGCATCCTGTCTGTCAGCTAATTTAGATGCAGCCATTTCCTTTGCATATGCAGCTTCAAACTCAGCTATTCTGCATTTTCTACAAAGGGCTCCCCTAAGCTTGTCTTCCCTCTTGCAAATAGGGCAAAACACGAGGTAACATAGAAAAAAATGGATCTTCTTGTACAGCTGGTAGGTCATGTAAGCATCTATGGTTGCATACTTCAGGTTTATATCAGACAGCGGCCACTCGTCCCAGAAATCGTGCCTATCCGTAGGGAAATCTGCCTTCATTCTGTCGTACGACTCATCGAGGATTCTAGTTGCGAGTGATGCCATTCCATCCTTCATAGAGCCCCCTAGGATCTTGACAAGACTCTAAATATCGATCCAGTTGTGCGCAGGAATTGTAATTCCCTCTCGATGAAATTTCGAAAAATCAGTTGTATTATCGACAGTGCAGAAAACAATTCCAAGGAATTGGCGTAGCGCCAGACAATTCCTATCAGTCATGAAAGTATGTAGTTTGTCATCACCAAAATTTGTAACCACAAATATTTAGTCAATGTAAGGTCATCATCTGAATATAATTTTGAAAATTTTAGTAAATGCAAGATCAAGAATCTCAACATTGTCTTTTCATAATTTATTTGGTCCTAAATAAAATCCTGTAGTTGCAAGATGAGCAAATGGATAAAGAACAAGAGGGAAAACCCTAAAAGCGGTAAGATACAGAGAGCAGATCTACAAACCTAGAGAGGTGGTAGACGAGGACGTGTTTCCTCATGGACAGTTGAACGACGACGACTTCACTCCCTTCATATGGGTCCTCCGGGGTGTACTTGAGGTCCAATCCCACAAACTTGTCCTCGTCTTTCTCAAGCCAACCCTCGTACATCCTCAGGACTCGCACCACTGTCTCCTCCTCGGTGGTGTAGACGACGTCTATCTTCTTATTATCATGGCTAGTGAAGCTTGTCTCTAGAGTGCGACGACCTTCCATGGCACCAAGGAGAAGACGGGAAGAAGATAGATGATAGGAAGAAGAGTGGTTTCTGCAAGGCAGGGGAATGGTGGAACCGTCAATGCGCTTTTAAGGTAGTGGTTAACGACGGGGTGATGACCCACAAGTATAGGGGGTGTATCGCAGTATTTTCGATAAGTAAGAGTGTAGAACCCAACGAGGAGCAGAAGGTGCTGGCTAGTGGTATGGATCAGGAATTCTCTGCAAATACTTAGCAAATGGATTTTTAGGGGTTTTCGATAAAGCAAGTAAACAAAGTACGAGTAAATAAAAGACAGTAAGAATAAATGCAGCAAGTGGCCCAATCCTCTATGCAGCAAAGGACAAGCCGGTTGTATTTCTATAGATGACCAAACGTTCTCGAGGACATATGGGAAGACTGTCAAGTGCTTTCGCTTCATATAGTCGATTAATCTTCTCTAGCTTTCTAAGAGTTGTGTGGGTGAACCCGTGCTAATGTACCGCCCCATCCAAGACTAATACATACTTGTGATTATACCCCTTGCAAACATCCGTAAGTACAAGAAAGTAATTAAGGTAAAACCTAACCACAGCTTTAAACTCTAAGGCCCTTACGTCCCTTGTGCAATGGTTTCCTAACGGGGGTTCAGGTTTCTGTCACTCTAGCAACCCCTATGATTAGTAGCCAAATACACAATGCATTCCCCTAGGCCCGTATAGGTGAAGTGTCATGTAGTTGACGTTCACATGACACCACTAGAAGAAGTACATGACAACTTAAATAACAATCTATTGAATCTTTCTCAACGCAACTCCACTACTAACAACAAGACTTTGCCCATGTCCTCAAGAACAAAACGAACTACTCACAAGACATCATATGGATCATGATCAGAGATGGAATAATGATGTATAACAATCTGAACATAAACAATAATTCAATGGTTCACTCAATAGCATCAACTACAAAGAGTAATCAACACCAGGAAAGTTTCCCATATGAACTATGCAAGATTCAACTCAATTGTTACAGCAATATGGAGATGGTGATGAGGGTGCTGATGGTGATGATGGTGGTGATGATGATGATGATGATGATGATCCCGATGAAGTCCAGCTTGATGGTGGTGTTGATGGTGACGATCTCCCCTCTCCGGGAAGGAATTCCCCCGGCAGAAATCTGTCTGCCGGAGAGATCTTTCTCTCTCGGTGTTTTCCGCCCGAAGAGGCGGCGGAATCTTTATGTGGTCGCTCCCCGAGTCTTAGGGTTTCATGGGGATGAGATACGCTAGAGGGGAGAGGCTGGAGTGGGCAAGGGCGGCCACACTAGTCCCCGGCATGGCCTAGGCATGCCCGAGCCATGGGGTGGTGTGGGCCCCCTATGGCCCACCTCCACTCCATCTTCTGGCATCCTGAGTCTTCTAGAAATATAGAATTTTCCGTATATTTTCCCGGATTTTCTGATCTTCGTGAATTTTGCCTCCAAACAGCACCTTTTCCATCAGAATCCTGACTGCGCGGTCCATGCTCCAAAAGTCACCAACCATGCAAAAACAGATGAAATAACATAAGTATCACCTCTCAATACGAAATATATCAATGAATAATAATGAATTAAGACATAGAATAGTGATGCAAAAATGGACGTATCAACTCCCCCCAAGCTTAGACTTCGCTTGTCCCCAAGCGAAACTAAGCTCAATAAACATGACCTCAGGTTTATGGAGTGAATAGTCGATAAAAGAATATGGACAAGAAGCATCACATTCATCAAATACATAGATCATAATAGAATACAACTCACTATTATATAACTCAACTTGTAATGAGTAAAGGAAACACAATAAAGATACATAAAGTGAATCAGAATTGGTAATGGCAAACTTAGTTGTTGGTCGAAGAATAGTTGATAATTTGCTAGAGTTCACAAATAGCTGGTTTTTCAATGATAGCTTTCAAAGTAGTAAACATGAAGATAAGAGCAATGTGCAAAACAAGGAACATAAGAAACATGATTGAATAAATCATCATATGAATGAATGAAATACATCAACTCAAAATACTTGTTGAGATAGAAGGGAGTAGGTTTACTGACTCAACTACAAAGTAAAAGAAAGGGCCCTTCGCAGAGGGAAGTAGGGATTGCGAGTCTCATAAAGAGCTCCGAAAATTATGATACTTACTAGCTTTCAGCTCTCATTGCCCCTATCATAGGCATCTTTTGGTGATTAAGGTTAAAGTGACACAACTAAGAGGATATGCTTGACAAGTTATAAGTTGAGATATCATGCCCCTTACTTATGAGTACCGATCCTCATGCTACTACACTTCAGTCACGAGCAAGCTCTTGTCATTGTAAATACATGCGTATCATTGAGAACCGCCAACGGGGTACCCCTTGCACATGACACGGGAGCTATCCCATAATCAAAATGACAAGGCAAGCAGACAGTGAGCATCTCAGCGATCTTTTTATTTGCTATTTGCATAGGTTTTTATCGAGGATGCTTCATAGAATGCTCACTATAGTTATGCTGCAAGTTTCCACCATGATTAGGCATGGCTTAGGCTAACGGCCCAGGCGTTTCTCTAACACACATATAAACTCCATGATCTTACAAGTTCCACTTTTATTTCACACCGCCGGGATCCATAAGCAAAAGAACATGATATCAACTAGGTACAAGTACCAATGAAGTGTTGAAAGCGGTCCCCATGATACATGGTTCGGCTAACTTCAACTCATAAAGCGCAAGCATATACGCAACAAAGAAGGACCCAATGGTTCAAGTTTATTAAATGCAAGAAAGTAAAGTGTGCCATCAAGTTCGTGAGAGCTTTAATCACTAATTTTCACATAACAAGTTAAAGTTGGGAGGTAGATAAAACAGGAATTTACTTGGAATAGCAATAATGCTACTAGGTAGGTATGGTGGACACAAATGTCAAAGGTTTTGGTTTAAAGGAGGTGGATGCACGAGAAGAATACCCTCTCAGTACAGGTTTTTGGCTAGCAAGGTTGGGTAGCAAGTATAAGAGTTGAAGGAAACAAACAAACATACAAGTGATAAAGACAAACATGCAATCTTCCTTGGAAGCACAAAAGATCTTAACCAGAGAATACTAAACTTATGAGAAAATCAAGAAATAAATATGATGAAATCATTTTTCTTTAGAGTACTTCTATCTTTTTCATTTCAACTCTCAAAAAGGTGTTGCTACTGACCGAGCCAAGTTTTCCAAAACAAACTAAATTAACTCAATGATCCCAAAGTGATACCAATACTAACAAAAAGATCAATCATATAACCATGAATTGAAAACTAATATAAGCTATGCAAAAGAGTGAATGATAGAACTTCTCATTAATATTCCATAACGGAAACTCACACCAAGGGATACATATCTAACGAGAGAGGGGACAATTCCATATTGCAAACCATACTACATAATAACTCCTCTATTCATGATATGACTCTACTAATAAGGAAAAAAAGGTAGAAGATAGTGATATGATACCGCGGCACTCCCCCAAGCTTGGAACAAACCAAGGGCAGGCCAAACCTGATGACGAATTACTCCTTCGGAGGTGGTGGTAATATTTTCTTAGTTGTCGTGAGGAAATCTTCTAGCATCTTACGAAGCCTATTATTCTCCCATTGAAGCATGTCCACCATCCTCTGTAGGTCTCGATACTTATCGCAGAACTCCTTAGTGACTCGTAGGGCTTCCGCTGATGCAGGGCAAGAGACTAAAGGTACCAGCCCCTGCTTGGGGTCTTGAAGATCCTCCTCCATAGGCTCCTTCCCTTTATCCTTGGCGGACACCATTGTGCTTCTAAACTTTCAAAGAGTATGTCCTGGCAGAAACAGATCGAAACAAAAACACGACGAAAACACGATATACGAACCTCGGGGGGTCCGGGGGGTTATATATTATGAAGTTTCACATCAAAAGGAAGGTACTGGGAGAAAACGAGTCGGAGGCGGAGTCCTGGGTGGCCTCACCACCTGGTGGCGCGGCCAGGGGTGGGCCCGCTCCATGGGGTGGTGTGGGCCACCCGGTGTGGCATCCCGCTAAAACCACTACTAGAAAATCATTGTGTTTTTGTGCATTGCATCGTCATGACCGCATGCCCATGTCATCATGCCACATTGCATTTGAGCATCATCATCATCATGCATGGTTTTTTCTAAAACTATTTTCGAAAAGTCTAGTGTTGTTTTCTAAACGCCCCTTCTTTATTTCAAATTAAAACCCGGGTCTCCGAAATATTTTGTTTCGTCTAAAGACGGATTTCAAAAGCCCCGTTTTAAATAAATAAATATTTAAATTGTTTTTAGGAGGCAGTCCGCCAGGCCCGAAAGCCCGGTCGGCCACCTCCAGATAAAAATCTAGTCCTAACCCTAGCTACCCAATCCTACCTATCCCTAATCCTACCCAGCCTCTTCCTCCACCCCTCCACCTCACGCTGTCCTCTCACCGCCCACCACCTCACCAACCCCTCCCGTTTTCCCTCCACCACATGCCAGCCTGGCCCAATCCCCACACCCACGTCACCCTGGCCCCACCTCCCCACCCTCGACATCTCTTGGAACCGTGCCACCTACCCCGCTCTTCCCCCTCGCGCCTCCCCTCTGGACGCATGGCGTCGCTCCTTCCCCGCCGCCGATGCTAGCCCCGCCTCCCCTTCAAGCTTCGCCGCCGCATCGTTGTCGGCCGACCCGCAGACGCCCGTCCCCGCGCCTCGCCACCGTCAGGAGCTCGCCTCTCCCCCCCGCAAGCCTCCTGCGCCCCGCCGCCAGGGCCAGAGCCCACCTCGGCTGCCTCCTCCTATGGCCGTCCTCCTCGCCGCCTCGCGGAGCTCACGGCTACACGCCGTTCTCGCCGGCCAACCTCGTCGCCGGCCACCCCCGCCTCCTTCTGCACCACCGCCGTCCGCACGAGGCCGCCCTCCTCTCTGGCATCCTTCCTCCCTCGCCACGAGCGCGTGCCGTCGACCCCGGCTCTGCCTCCCATCGCTGCCGCCGGCCCCGAGCTCGCTCACCGCGCCGCCACGGCCCCGGTCCTCGCCGCAACGGCCGCCCCCATGCGAGCTGTCTCCGGCCGCCGCTGTTGCGCCTCGGCCCCGCCTCCTCGTCTGCCTCACGAGCGCCCTACCTCGAGAGAGCACCGTCGCCGCCAGGGTCTACCCCGCCGCCTCCCGTTGTCCTCGGCCGCGAGCTCCCTCTCCAGCGGTACCGAGCCGCCTGCGCGCCCTCGCTACCATGTCCGGCCATTGCTGCTCTGATGCCTCCGTGCGGCCCTCTACCGCAGGTTCGGCCGCCTCCTCGCTGAGCCGGCGTCGCCATCTTCCCGGCCGCCACACGCTCCAGCGTCGCCGGCTAGTACATCGTCGCCCTGCGCAAGCTCTTCATGCGTGCCCTCAGCCTCTGCTTCTGCTGCCGCGCCACCGTCATCGGGCCCTGGCTCCTGCATCGTCGTGGCTCTGCCTCCTTCATGTCGTTCTGTGGTCGTCATAGCCTCCTGCAGCTGGCTAGCTACACCGTGCCTCTACCTGTTTCGAGTACGCGCATCTGTGAGTCTTATCAAGGCTATCTCGTTTTTATCGAGACCAAAAAGAGAGACAACGCCAAGTTCGACTACACAAGTATGATCAAGATGGCCGTGAAGACACTGGAGCCAAACCTAAGTACTAACGGAACACAGTGCCGCTACAAGACCATCGATGCTTGGAGATGTACCCGAGGATTTCGAGAAGACCCACAAGACCTCCATCACGGGCTTCAAGTTCTTCTCCCTCGGATGCGCCAAGATTCCCCTTCTCGGACACCGTGCGACAAGATCTACTTCACGCATCCGAAGACCCCCGGTACTTGATCCACTCAAGTTCTCCATCGACGACAAGATCGACCGCTTGGAATCCAAGTTCTCCGTCACGACACGACAAGTTCTCCTTCTTGTACCCGAACCTCACCGAACCTCTCCCATTCCCGTCAACCCAGAGACCGAACCCCGTCGGACCCTCAGAACCCAAGATCGCCGAACCCCAATGTGATCCCCTTTCCCGAGACCCCATATTTTATAATAAATAACATATACTTGTTGCATATTAAATTGGTCATGTCGCATACATATTCATTTGTTCTGGGTATTTAGTCTATTCACCTCATAATTAAATATGGAGTCCATATGCGGGCTATTCTAGTCTTATATTCGCCCCATTTAATTTTGTGTAGCGAATCAATGTCATGCTTTGCCTTATTAATTCCACATTTAATTTGCGGGGTTGTTAAACAACTTGAACCATTTAATTAATTGTCGGAACCCCAGTTCCGCTTAATATTGCCTAGTCGCATTCCATCTATGCCATGTCATACATCACATGCATCATGCCTGAGCTTCTGCCGTAGTATTAAATAGTGTATCCGGTGTTTCTTCTAGTCTTTTGCTTCTTCACGGACTAGGCCGATGAGTTGATGCGAGTGTCGACCCGATCTCCGGTGTATCTTCGGCAGTGTTTCACAGGCGAGCATCTCTCCCCCTTCTACCTATTTTGCATTTATAGTCTTTATTTCCTCCTGTTGATCTATTGCTATCCGTGCCGTGATGCTTTAGTTTCCGTGCACCAGTTATATCTCGTCCAGCCTCTATATTGCCATGGACACCTCCTAATACCTGTTGTTTGGTAGATAGCTGGCCTTGCGAGTCGTAGATGCTTCCTCAGGTGCGATCTCTTGTTGTCGAGTACCACAGTTGTTGGAACGCTGGCAGATGTTTACGGTGGAGTTGATCATGACTTTAAATACAACTATTAAATTGTTCGGATAACTAATGAAAGAGGCACCGGTGGACAATATATGCTATTTGGTTTTTCCTGTCCACTTGTGTCCCGTAGGCCCCGAGTACTTGATACCTGTTCCTTGACTATTTGCACTATCCACATCCGGGAGAGTCTATGAACCCCCTTAGCCAGAGCTTGATTCATTTCTTATTTCTTGGGGCCACAAACTAGTTTGGGGTTTTATTACTATCATGTACCTATGCCATGCTTTACCGCTTTATTTAAGATTGTGCGTGGAGCACCTATACTGTTTAGGATCGTGACACGTTTTCGCTATATCGACAAGCCCAGTCACACTTTTGGGTTCCTAGTCATTTACCGCCGTCCACACAAACCCTGGGTCCGTCTCAGAGCCAACCAACTTCGTCATGGGTAGCTTAGTGGGGTGGCCCCCTGAAATATTTTATGAATCCTATGATTGCTTTATCGTGAAAGCCTTGTTGGGTTTTGAGTTCGTTTTTCTGAGGTTGATCGTGTGTGTTGCTATTTGTGCACCCCTCCAGGGTAAATCTTTCTGAAAGCCGTGTCCGCGGTTATGGACGACTTGGAGCACAGTGTCTCGATCATAGACAAGCATAACTAAAGTAGTGCTATAAACTTGACTTAATATATGACTAGTAATCAGATTCAACTATCACGGAATGGATATTAAAATGCTAACAACTGGGGGAACTGGACATGCTGTACCTGCCTAGTAAGTATTGCAACTCCAATGGAATGTGATAAAAGTGCCAACAATTGCTAGGTTTTGGGATTCCTTAGGACAATTATATCTGACTAGTAAATGTTGCAACTATAACGGAATGGTGATTAAAACTGCCCACTACTTATGCTTCAGGATGACTCATGCTATCTATATCTGACTAATAAGTGCTTCAACTATAATGGAATGAGTAAAACTGCCAACTGTGTGAGTTCCTTGGTCCGACTTCCTCGTTTGGACTCGAAGGGGAAATACCAGGATGGGTATGTTTGGTGTTAGTATCAGGTAGGATCCGAATAGGTCTTTCCTACCCCTCTCTAATAGCCGCCAGTGATACCGAGTCTCTATAGGTTGTTTAGTGCCGCTGCGCTGCCGCTTCAGTCCACCATACCTATGTAGGCGAGAGCCGCCGAATTCTAGCCTCGGCGTGTACTAGCCTCAGTACTGACGCTCCTCCTTTTCCTTTGCCCTTTATCGGCACCCCTTTTGTTTTAGCAGGTTTGAGATCGACGTCGTTACCAGGGTTACCCTTCCGGCTTGGCCTGGGCAGGGTTATGGACGCCATTGGTTATTCTTCAGGGCTCTTAGCCCCATTTGCATCTTGTCCGTACTCGGACACTATAGCGATTTCAAGGTGATTTGGATCTTTGTACTGTATATCGGTATTCTTGACTTATGGAGTCGTTGTTGTATATATATGTTATGTGGGTTCCATCATGGACTAATGTGTAATGGTATTACTTCGTTTTCCACCCGCACGAAAGTGCCTGGTGCGCGTCCTTGAATCGTTTCTATGCGGGTTTGGCGGGAAGCGCTGAAACTTGCATAGGGCCAATTCGATGGTGTTACAGAGTGGTATTAGAGCTCAGCAGTTACGATACCCCACAAGTCCAGCCTGTAGGATAACCTAGCTAACGGCTGAAGTAGAGTGTCAAAACTAATTTGCAAAATCGGTTGGATAGATCTGATTAGTTCTGTTTTTACTCCTTACCCCTCTGCTATTCTCCTCGTACCTCTGCGTGTTTTATATCTGCTTTCTTACCTTTCTTCAAGTCCAAGATTTCTCGTGGTTGGGTTCCGTCGTACCTTCAGGGTTTCGCTTCCTCCTTTGGCAATGGTGTTTCTACCTCCGGACTTCATGCTATCTGAGTGATCCTTTATCTGTGGTACCATTCTTTGTTCCTTGTTTGTGCTTTCCGGTGTTTTCCGACGCGACGACATCATCTACGCCAGATCCGATGCAGAGCCTGCATCACTCCTTTGTTTCCGAACCTCGAGTGTCGAGATCTTCAGTCTGATTCCGAGAATGGTTGCACGCTTTTCTATTGATTGTGCGGAGTAATAGTTTCGGTGCGTGATGGATTGGCCCCCATGCCGACTACTCACTCTATTTGCTTGTGTACATTGAAGTGGATGAGAATGCATCGGTTCTCTCTTTCTATCGAAGTTAGAGGTGGCTTTATTTGTGGATACCTTTACCTTCGTCCTTTGTTTCTCGGAGTGATCTCTTGGCGATCACAGACAACAACCTCTTGTTGGTGGTGTCGCCGATTCAAGACGAAGAAGGAATCTTTGTTAGTGGTGTCGCGAGGATCTACACGAAGCGAGAAGATTCTGGTCGTCGGCCTTCTTCCTGGTACCATGAGGCGGATCTCGAGGACGAGATCCCTTGTTAGTGGTGTCAAATTATGGCATCCCGCTAAAACCACTACTAGAAAATCGCTGTGTTTTTGTGCATTGCATCGTCATGACCGCATGCCCATGTCATCATGCCACATTGCATTTGAGCATCATCATCATCATGCATGGTTTTATCTAAAACTATTTTCGAAAAGTCTAGTGTTGTTTTCTAAACGCCCCTTCTTTATTTCAAATTAAAACCCGGGTCTCCGGAATATTTTATTTCGTCTAAAGACGGATTTCAAAAGCCCCGTTTTAAATAAATAAATATTTAAATTGTTTTTAGGAGGCAGTCCGCCAGGCCCGAAAGCCCGGTCGGCCACCTCCAGATAAAAATCTAGTCCTAACCCTAGCTACCCAATCCTACCTATCCCTAATCCTACCCAGCCTCTTCCTCCACCCCTCCACCTCACCCCGTCCTCTCACCGCCCGCCACCTCACCAACACCTCCCGTTTTCCCTCTACCACACGCCAGCTTGGCCCAATCCCCACGCCCACGTCGCCCTAGCCCCACCTCCCCACCACCGACAGCTCCTGGAACCGCGCCACCTACCCCGCTTTTCCCCCTCGTGCCTCCCCTTTGGCCGCATGGCGTCGCTCCTTCCCCGCCGCCGATGCTAGCCCCGCCTCCCCTTCAAGCTTCGCCGCCGCCTCGTTGTCGGCCGGCCCGCAGACGCCCGTCCCCGCGCCTCGTCGCTGTTAGGAGCTCGCCTCTCCCCCCTCCCGCAAGCCTCCTGTGCCCCGCCGCCAGGGCTAGAGCCCACCTCGGCTGCCTCCTCCTATGGCCGTCCTCCTCGCCGCCTCACGGAGAGCACGGCTGCATGCCGTTCTCGCCGGCCAACCTCGTCCCCGGCCACCCCCACCTCCTTCCGCACCACCGCCGTCCGCACGAGGCCGCCCTCCTCTCCGGCGTCCTTCCTCCCTCGCCACGAGTGCGTGCCGTCGACCCCGGCTCTGCCT
The DNA here is from genome assembly GCA_910589775.1 of Avena eriantha. Classification (NCBI taxonomy): domain Eukaryota; kingdom Viridiplantae; phylum Streptophyta; class Magnoliopsida; order Poales; family Poaceae; genus Avena; species Avena eriantha. The sequence goes on from OU342742.1 coordinate 404,671,800, forward strand.
CGCATCGCCGCCGCCGGCCTCGAGCTCGCTCACCGCACCGCCGCGGCCCCCGCCCTCGCTGCAATGGCCGCCCCCTGCGAGCTGTCTCCGGCCGCCGCTGCCATGCCTCGGCCCCGTCTCCTCCTCTGCCTCACGAGCGCCCTACCTCGAGAGAGCGCCGTCGCCGCCAGGGTCTACCCCACCGCCTCCCGTTGTCCTCGGCCGCGAGCTCCCTCTCCCGCGGGTACCGAGCCGCCTGCGCACGCCTCCCTCGCTACCATGTCCGGCCGTCGCTGCTCTGATGCCTCTGCGCGGCCCTCTACCGCAGGTCCGGCCGCCTCCTCGCTGAGCCGGCGTCGCCATCTTCCCGGCCGCCTCAAGCTCCAGCGTCGCTAGCCAGTACATCGTCGCCCTGCGCAAGCTCTTCATGCGTGCCCTCAGCCTCTGCTTCTGCCGCCGCGCCACCGTCATCGAGCCCTGGCTCTTGCATCGTCATGGCTCTGCCTCCTTCATGCCGTTCCGTGGTCGTCACAGCCTCCTGCACCTGGCTAGCTGCACCGTGCCTCTACCTATTTCGAGTACGCGCATATGTGAGTCTTTTCAAGGCTATCTCGTTTTTATCGAGACCAAAAAGAGAGACAATGCCAAGTTCGACTACACAAGTATGATCAAGATGGGCCATGAAGACACTAGAGCCAAACCTAAGTACTAACGGAACACGGTGCCGCTACAATATAATCGATGCTTGGAGATGTACCCGAGGATTTCGAGAAGACCCACAAGACCTCCATCACGGGCTTCAAGTTCTTCTCCCTCGGATGCGCCAAGATTCCCCTTCCCGGACACCGTGCGAGAAGATCTACTTCACGGATCCGAAGACTCCCGGTACTTGATCCACTCAAGTTCGCCATCGACGACAAGATCGACCGCTTGGAATCCAAGTTCTCCGTAACGACACGACAATTTCTCCTTCTTCTACCTGAACCTCACCGAACCTCTCCCGTTCCCGTCAACCCGGAGACCGAACCCCGTCGGACCCTCAGAACCTAAGATCGCCAAACCCCAATGTGATCCCCTTTTCCGAGACCCCCTATTTTATAATAAATAACATATACTTGTTGCATATTAAATTGGTCATGTCGCATAAATATTCATTTGTTCTGGGTATTTAGTCGATTCACCTCATAATTAAATATGGAGTCCATATGCGGGCTATTCTAGTCTTATATTGGCCCCATTTAAGTTTGTGTAGCGAATCGATGTCATGCTTTTCCTTGTTAATTCCACATTTAATTTGCGGGGTAGTTAAACAACTTGAACCATTTAATTAATTGTCGGAACCCTAGTTCCGCTTAATATTGCCTAGTCGCATTGCATCTGTGCCATGTCATACATCACATGCATCATGCCTGATCTTCTGCCGTAGTATTAAATAGTGTATCCGGTGTTTCTTCTAGTGTTTTGCTTCTTCATGGACTAGGCCGATGAGTTGATGCGAGTGTCGACCCGATCTCCGGTGTATCTTCGGCAGTGTTTCACATGCGAGCATCTCTCCCCCTTCTACCTATTTTGCATTTATAGTCTTTATTTCGTCCTGTTGATCTATTGCTATCCGTGTCGTGATGCTTTAGTTTCCGTGCACCAGTTATATCCCATGCAGCCTCTATGTTGCCATGGACACCTCCTACTATAGATAGCTGCCCTTGCAAGTCGTAGATGCTTGCTCAGGTGCAATCTCGTGTTGTCGAGTACCACAATTGTTGGAACACTGGTAGATGTTTACGGTGGAGTTGATCATGACTTTAAATACAACTATTAAATTGTTGGGATAACTAAAGAAAGAGGCACCGGTGGACAATATATGCTATTTGGTTTTTCCTGTCCACTTGTGTCCCGTAGGCCCCGAGTACTTGATACCTGTTCCTTGACTATTCGCACTATCCACATCCGAGAGAGTCTATGAATCCCCCTTAGCCAGAGCTTGATTCATTTCTTATTTCTTGGGGCCACAAACTAGTTTGGGGTTTTATTACTATCCTGTACCTATGCCATGCTTTACCGCTTTATTTAAGATTGTGCGTGGAGCACCTGTACTGTTTAGGATCGTGACACGTTTTCTCTGTATCGACAAGCCCAGTCACACTTTCGGGTTCCCAGTCGTTTACCGCCATCCACACAAACCCTGGGTCCGTCTCAGAGCCGGCCAACTTCGTCGCGGGTAGCTTAGTGGGTTGGACCCCCGAAATATTTTATGAATCCTGTGATTGCTTTGTCGTGAAATCCTCGTTGGGTTTTGAGTTGGTTTTTCCGAGGTTGATCGTGTGTGTGTTGCTATTTGTGCACCCCTGCAGGGTAAATCTTTCTGAAAGCCGTGTCCACGGTTATGGACGACTTGGAGCACAGTGTCTCGATCATAGATAAGCATAACTAAAGTAGTGCTATAAACTTGACTTAATATATGACTAGTAATCAGATTCAACTATCACGGAATGGATATTAAAATGCCAACAACTAGGAGAGCTGGACATGCTGTACCTGCCTAGTAAGTATTGCAACTCCAATGGAATGTGATAAAAGTGCCAACAATTGCTGGGTTTTAGGATTCCTCAGGACAATTATATCTGACTAGTAAATGTTCCAACTATAACGGAATGGTGATTAAAAATGCCCACTACTTATGCTTCAGGATGACTCATGCTATCTATATCTGACTAGTAAGTGCTTCAGCTATAATGGAATGAGTAAAACTGCCAACTGTGTGAGTTCCTTGGTCCGACTTCCTCGTTTTGACTCGAGTGGGAAATACCAGGATGGGTATGTTTGGTGTTAGTATTAGGTAGGATCCGAATAGGTCTTTCTTACCCCTCTCTAATAGCCGCCAGTGATACCGAGTCTCTATAGGTTGTTTTAGTGCCGCTGCGCTGCCTCTTCAGTCCACCATACCTACGTAGGCGAGAGCCGCCGAATTCTAGCCTCGCCGTGTACTGGCCTCAGTACTGACGCTCCCCCTTTTCCTTTGCCCTTTGTCGGCACCCCTTTTGTTTTAGCAGGTTTGAGATCGACGTCGTTAGCAGGGTTACCCTTCCGGCTTGGCCTGGGCAGGGCTATGGACGCCATTGGTTATTCTTTAGGGCTCTTAGCCCTATTTGCATCTGGTCCGTACTCGGACATTGTAGCGATTTCAAGGTGATTCGGATCTTTGTACTGTATATCGGTATTCTTGACTCATGGAGTCGTTGTTGTATATATATGTTCTGTGGGTTCCATCGTGGACTAATGTGTAATGGTATTACTTCGTTTTCCACCCGCACGAAAGTGCCTGGTGGGTGTCCTTGAATCGTTTCTATGCGGGTTTGGCGGGAAGCGCTGAAACTTGCATTGGGCCGATTCGAGGGTGTTACACCCTGGCTCCGTTTCCGTCCCTGTATTTTCGCAGAACTTTTCTTACCAGAACTGTTACCTATTTGAACACGGACTCTGTAGGTCTCTGAATTTGGTATTTAGTTGATCCTTCTAGAGTCATCACTTGAACATCAATATCTTCATCTTCATACACTTACTACTTGAGTCATAAAACCTTTCTCTTCCTTATTACACCATTATCTCCACTTCCTGGAAATTTCTTTCACACAAAACTTTACTTAGTTCTCATTAGCAACATTAGTATAAGTGAAGTGATAAAACCTTTTGAGTCCAACTTCAACTGAAAACCATCAAAACAAAAGCTACTGTAGCAACTCCTTCTGAAAACCCAAAAAGAATTAAAAAAGGAAATCGAATAAAGAAGCAAATGCAAGAGTGGCAAAATCTATCAAAACAGACGAGCAGGTAAAGATCAATTTTTTCGAAAATCTTCTGTTTCTCAAATCAAAAAGTGCAAAACTAACGAAAGTTAAATAACAACCTGGGGCAGAAGCACAAACAATTACAGCTCAATCCGACAGACAGAGATCTCTCACGAATTTTTGCGGTGAAGCACAAAAATTTGTTTCGGGACAGCAACTTCCCCAAATCTTCCTTCTCTCTCATTAGAGGTTGATCTTGACACAAAAACCAAACAAAAAGGATAAGGAGCGGTTATTACTGATGTAATAACTTCCAAGACTCAAAGAAACAAAAACAAACTAAAAGCAAAAACTAATTGGGTTGTCTCCCATAAAGCTCTTTCTTTATAGCCATTAAGATGGGCATGATAATTTTGAAGAAGCTCTCATAGGGATATGAATTGAAGTGAAAGAGAGCATTAAGAAGCAAAAACACACACACTTTTAAGTCTAAACCACTTCCTATGCAAGGGGATTTTGTAAAGAAACAAGTTATTGAAATCAAAGGCAACTTCCATAAGAAGGCAAAAGAAGTGCAACATAAAAACTTTCAGCGTAAAGCGAGGAAACTTGATATTATTGAGATGCATAAGAACACTTTTCCCTCTTTCATAGTAGCTTTCAGTATCATCCATAAACTTAACAATATAGCTATCACAAGGGCCATCATAACAATGATCACTTATTCTAACAGAAAACACAGGAATACTAGTTCTCATAGCACTACTATGTGAAACAATATTAGAGGTATCCTTACAAAGGATAGTGTGTCTCTCTTCCTCATACTTAGTGACAAAGTCTTTCACATTTGCTATTATAGGTTCATCAACCATTTGTTTATCAGGTTCAACAGCTTTACTTTTACTTTCATTAACCATACTGGAAAAGGCATTTTCTCATCTTAGAATGCTCCTTTACCTTAACTGGAAAAGGCATTTTCTCAATATAAGGTTTAGGTAAAACATGATTAGCAGTATAAAGTTCAGTATTTCTTGCAGGAACACTCTTAGCAATATCTTTATAAGGTTCATGATACTTATTCCACTTCTTTTTAGGCACTTCAATGTAGGAAGCAAAGGGCTTAAAATAAGAAGCAATAGCTTGAGAGTCTAGACCATAAGCATTTTTAATATTTTGAAAGTCATTAGTTCCCATAAAAGATTCAATGCATTCATAATCATAATTTATACTTGACTTTCTACCTTTGTCATTCTCCCAAGCTTCAGCATTGTCGTGAATACGGTCCAGAAGGTCCCATTTAACTTCTTCTTCCATGCGAGTGAATGATCCAGCACAAGAAGCGACCAATAAATCCTTGTCATGTAGAGGGAGTCTTGCATAGAAGTTATTAATAATAATATTGTTGGAGAGCTCATGAATGGGACATTTGAGCATTAGTAACTTCAATCTCCCCCAAGCTTGAGCTGTACTCTCTCCATCAAGAGGCCAAAAGTTGTATATTTGATTCCGATCTTTATGAATCTCACTAGGAGGATAAAACTTTGAATAAAAGAGAGGCACTATTTCCTCCCATTGCAGAGCTTGACCATTCTTCAACAGCTTATACCATTCCTTAGCTCTTCCTTTCAGTGATAATGAGAATAACTTCTTCTTAACTTGATCTATAGTAATACCTGCACACTTGAACAACCCGCATAATTCGTGTATAAAGAGTAAATGATCATCGGGATGGACAGTTCCATCCCCAACATAGTAGTTATCCATAACACGATCAATAATGCTTATAGGTATTTTGAAAACATCTTTCTCAGCAGGTGGTGGATTATCTACAACCTTAGCAGTGGTAGCAGCATTACCAAACAAGAAACTCAGCGAATTATCCATAACGAAAATAAAGCAACTAGGAGAAGTAAACAATACTCACAGTAGAAGTTTCCTTTACCAGTTCCACTCTCCAATTACGCTTCACTCCCCGGCAACGGTGCCAGAAAATAGTCTTGATGACCCACAAGTATAGGGGGTGTATCGCAGTATTTTCGATAAGTAAGAGTGTCGAACCCAACGAGGAGCAGAAGGTGCTGGCTAGTGGTATGGATCAGGAATTCTCTGCAAATACTTAGCAAACGGATTTTTAGGGGTTTTCGATAAAGCAAGTAAACAAAGTACGAGTAAATAAAAGACAGTAAGAATAAATGCAGCAAGTGGCCCAATCCTTTATGCAGCAAAGTACAAGCCGGTTGTATTTCTATAGATGACCAAACGTTCTCGAGGACACATGGGAAGACTGTCAAGTGCTTTCGCTTCATATAGTCGATTAATCTTCTCTAGCTTGCTAAGTCTTGTGTGGGTGAACCTGTGCTAATGTACCGCCCCATCCAAGACTAATACATACTTGTGATTATACACCTTGTAAACATCCGTAAGTACAAGAAAGTAATTAAGCTAAAACCTAACCACAGATTTAAACTCTAAGACCCTTACGTCCCTTGTGCAATTGTTTCCTAACCGGGGTTCAAGTTTCTGTCACTCCGGCAACCGCTACGATTAGTAGCCAAATACACAATGCATTCCCCTAGGCCCATATAGGTGAAGTGTCATGTAGTCGACGTTCACATGACACCACTAGAAGAAGTACATCACAACTTAAATAACAATCAATTGAATCTTTCTCAACGCAACTCCACTAATAACAACAAGACTTCTCCCATGTCCTCAAGAACAAAACGAACTACTCACAAGACATCATATGGATCATGATCAGAGATGGAATAATGATGTATAACAATCTGAACATAAAAGATAATTCAATGGTTCACTCAATAGCATCAACTACAAAGAGTAATCAACACCGGTAAAGTTTCCCCTATGAACTATGCAAGATTCAACTCAACTGTTACAGCAATAAGGAGATGGTGATGAGGGTGGTGATGGTGGTGGTGATGATGATGATGATCCTGATGAAGTCCAGCTTGATGGTGGTGTTGATGGCGACGATCTCCCCTCTCCGGGAAGGAATTCCCCCGGCAGAAATCTGTCTGCCAGAGAGATCTTTCACTCTCGGTGTTTTTCGCCCCGGAGAGGCGGCAGAATCTTTCTGTGGTTGCTCCCCGAGTCTTAGGGTTTCGTGGGGATGATATACGCCAGAGGGGACAGGCTGCAGTGGGCCAGGGCGGCCACACCACTCCCAGGCGCGGCCTAGGCCTGCCCACGCCATGGGGTGGTGTGGGCCCCCTGTGGCCCACCTCCACTCCATCTTCAGGCATCCTGAGTCTTCTAGAAAAATAGAATTTTCCATATATTTTCCCGGATTTTCTGATCTTCGCGAATTTTGCCTCCAAACAACACCTTTTCCATCAGAATCCTGACTGCAGCGGTCCATGCTCCAAAAGTCATCAACCATGCAAAAACAGATGAAATAACATAAGTATCACCTGTCAATACGAAATATATATATGAATAATAATGAATTAAGACATAGAATAGTGATGCAAAAATGGACGTATCACGGGGATGGAAGTCCAAAGGAGAGACGCGTGGTGGTGGCCCTTCCAGCTTCTGAGTAAACAAAAAATAATTATAACTACAATATATGTGCCCTGTTTTGTCACGTCTATACACTGGGCGGGTCGCGTTGTCCTATCCACTATGCCAGCGCTGCAAGCCTACATGACAACCACCCCGCCTAAGCGACGGGAGCGACATAACAGCGAGAACTGACAGGGGGGCAACTTTGAGTATTTGGCACACCAACTATAGTTATCGTGGCTGATTAAAATCAACTTGGATACCGTGTTGCCTAGGCACCCCAACTTTCGTGCCGCAAAATGATATTCTCATCTTACATGTGGGTCCTATGATGCTGACGTGGGTGCTGATACATGTGACCGACCGTGCTGATGTGGATGATGTCTTGTGGGTCCAGAGCATAGTGAATGGGCATTATGTCATATGGTCCTGCACATGATCTCAGGTGTGGGCCCTAAAATTCTGATAGGTGGGACCCACCATATTCTGACAGGTGGGACCAATGCATTTATGCCATATGGGTCCATAGGGAGGTGACGGTATCACATTTTTGTCACATGCGCTATGAATACAAATATGTTTTAATTTTGTAATATTCTGGGAATATAAAGTGCGTACGAATAAATCTTGAATGAAAGTATAGGAAAAATGGGAAATTATATTATATATAGCAAATATTCGCACACATTGTTGGTAAATCTGACTAACAAATCGGTCTAGGACTGATAGGGCAATGTGCAAATTAAGACTTTAAAAATCTTGTTGAAATTATTTCTATAAGAAGCACAGTGCATCAGGATGGAGGCGTGCTTGGTTTCTTGGATGTCCTTAAGACGTAATTAAGGAGTGCATCCATTTCTTGGTTCCTTTTCTCAGCGGTCATATTCTTCCCTTTCTGTGATTTCTTCAGAGCTTCAAGTTCTTCTTCCTACTTCCGTCGCATCTCCTCAAAATTATGTTCCTAGGCTAGCATCCTTGCCTCCATCTCATGGTGATACTTTTCAGTTGCTGCTACTGACTGCTTCTCCTAATCAGTAAGTCTTTCTTCTAGCTCACAAATGCGTGCTACTGAAACCGAGTTCTTCCTGGAGCTAGATGCAATGCCCAATCTTGCGAGGAATGTGCTTGTGGATGAGGATGAAGAGCTTTTCTCCTTAAGAACTTGTTCAAAAATCTGTGTATCAGTATAGGTTGGCTCACTGCACGTGGTGCATATTTAAGCTCACCATTGCATCCTGCAAGTAAGATGCAATTAAATGTATGAGGCAATAAGAGTCGTAATTACTGTATGACAGTGCAGATGTCAAGTATTTCTTACATAGGAAGTTTGTGCTTCTGTTGTCATCAAGCCATCCTTGTTTGTGTGGCTTATTCTATAAAACTTGATCAGAGAGGTTTCTTGATCCTCGGTCTATTTTTTGGGCAATAATTACAACATCCTGGACATTAGTTCTGCAGACTTCATATTAATGATAAAAGAAATATGATATGCAGATAGGTAGTGCATGCACTTTCAATATGTTCATAGTATGCAACGTAGCATCTAGATCCAGTGGTGTGTTTTTGTTTCACACACTCATGGTTAATTTTATTCTTCCCACACATGTCCTGCAGTCAATTAAATCAAAATGAGTATTCATTAAATTACATGTATATTAAGTTAGCAGCTCAGGATGAGAGAAACAAGTAATATGTACCTGGTAGTGTTCATCGAACCATCTGTTCACAAGTTGTACCCAACTTGTTTGTTCTACATTATGTTGTACGAGAAGATATTCTTGCTCAGGAGTAAGATTCTTTATCTTGTCCCATTACTTCTTCTTAAGCCTATAGCATTGTTGGCATACACAACTCTGTATGATATCAGAGCACACTGCTTGGGCATCTTCATTTTTTGTGTCCATTTCAAACTTTCCCTATGAAATATACATGCAATTGAAATTAGGGCCCATGAGTTTACATGCATTAGAAATGTTGGTTTAAAAAAAAGTGTCAACTCACCGCTACACGGTTGATATCATCTAGAATAACATTCTTCAAAGATTCATGTTTCGTGTACTGCTTCCAGTGTGTTGCAACAGCCATTTTATTAGTACGGATGTGCACACCACACTCGGATCTAAGCTTCACCGCATGGATAATATTTGTGGGTCTCTTGATGCCAGACATGAATTGAATTTCCATCTTGTTACCAGAGTTCCTTCTTGTATACTCATGAAGTCCATGACCCATAGTAGGTCTTTGGCCCCCTCGCTTTTTCTTAGAATGGCTAGAGGTTGTCACTAACTCTGAAATTAGACAAACAGTAGTGTTAATTTGTTAGTAAATGTTGTAATAACAATTATCACAAGGGTTCTAGTTAGATGGTCATACCTTGCTGTTGAATGATCTGATTATCAGCAGGAGCGTTGCTATCTCCAGATGTTTGGATCTGCGTAGACGACATCACATTTTTAGAGTTGCCATCTGCTGGTTGTGGCATCGGTTCCAAACCGCTTGCTTCAGGGGTAGGAGTTGGTCGTGATCTGGTTGCTATGTTAGATGGAGGTACAAGGGATTTTGAATGCTTCTTTTGTTTTGCGGGTGCAGAGTCTTCAACATCCTGGCAAGTTTAATACATTAGTAATAAATAAGAAACATGTATTCATTGATATTGAAAGTAGGAAATACAGTGTGCTCATCGTCAGCATTCACAATCTCATTATCAGTAGGTTCATATGTAGGGTCATCTTCTACGAGCTTGTCTTTCAAGTCGGTACGGTTGGCCGTTGTCCCGAGTTGTGCCCCTCCATACACAAATTTACACACGGTAGTCAGACCCAAGGATGTAGCTTTTTCATTCAAATGCTCATTCAAATAAGCAACATTATCTTCCAGATTTTTCTTCTGTTGAATCTCGTATGCAGATTTAGATGGTACTTCAGTAGCTATGGTAAAATAAGCAGCAGATGTGTCAGTTTAGATACATGGTAAAAGCAGGTCTAAAAATTAAACCTAGCTAGTCAAGTGCCCATATTTTTTTATCATAGACTTTCCATGTCAACAATTTAATACTTGACATGTATGTGAAATGAACAACAACCTGACGAAACTAAAACCTAAAAATACAATATGAACTAGGCGTCGTGTTTTCCTAAAGTAGAATTAATATTTGAAGCTGAGCCACTCTACGTAGAACGTATGATCTACCTTAGATACATGAAAAAAGAGAGAGGAGACTAGAGACGGTAGGAAATTAGATATCTGGTCATTTGTGATTGCCCTTCTTCAGATTGGATGTGAGAGGTTTGCGGCAGGTGCCACTGTGTAGCGCACCGTCGGTCATGTCTTTCGCCGGGTATGGAAGGCGGGGTAGTAGAGGAAGCCGACGTGATTGAAGAAATCGTCGACGAGGCGAGTAGATCTAAGAGGTGAGTGTAGGATTTTCGGGAGGGGAGTTTAGAAGGGGAGGGAATTTTGGGGCGGGGTAGGCGAGTTTTATTAGGGGGTGAAATATTTAGCGCGCTAGTGGTGGGCGGGGTGGAGGGAACGAAAAGTTGTACAAAATTTGGTGCGAAGTTTGTTTTCCTGTGAAAAAAAAGGTCAGAAAAAATGAAATTTGTAGTACTCTTTATTGTCCTATAAGAAAACATGTATTATTTGTTAAACCGTGAATAAAACATGAATCATCAAATTTTGAAATGATTTGTTAAAGTTTTGTGAAACAATAAACAAAATTTTAACTAGTAATAATTTATTATTCAAAAGTGATCCATGAAGTCTCTAATTTATGATAATGATTGTGTACCCTTATTAGGAGATCATGCATGTTTATACATCGTTGAGAATGAAATCATTTAGATCTACTTTTCCATGGTAATTTTTTGAATTTCATCATATAGTTTGAAACATGTAGTTCATAGGATATTTGCACAAGATAATTGTTAGTGGTGAAGGTGTGGATATTTTGGCAACATTATTGAAAGACATGTCTTTTTACCAAAATTTGAAGTCATTTAGAGCTACTTTGTCATGGTAATTTTTTTGAATTTCATCATTTAGTTTGAAAAATGTAGTTGATAGGATATTTGCACAAGATAATTGATAGTGGTGAAGGTGTGGATATTTTGGCAACATTATTTAAAGACATGTCTTTTTTACCAAAATTTAAGATCATTTAGAGCTACTTTTTCATGGTCATTTTTTGAATTTCATCATTTAGTTTAAAAATGTAGTTGATAGGAGATTTGCACAAGATAATTGATAGTGGAGACGGTGTGGATATTTTGGCAACATTATTGAAAGACGTGTCTTTTTTACCAAAATTTGAGATCATTTAGAGCTACTTTGTCATGGTCTTTTTTTTTGAATTTCATCATGTAGTTTGAAAAATGAAGTTGATAGGATATTTGCACAAGAGAATTGTTAGTGGTGAAGGTGTGGATAATTTGGCAACATTATTGAAAGACATGTATTTTTTACCAAAATTTGAGATCATTTAGAGCTACTTTGTCATGGTGTTTTTTTTGAATTTCATCATGTAGTTTGAAAAATGTAGTTGATAGGATATTTGCACAAGAGAATTGTTAGTGGTGAAGGTGTGGATAATTTGGCAACATTATTGAAAGACATGTCTTTTTTACCAAAATTTGAGATCATTTAGAGCTACTTTGTCATGGTCTTTTTTTTGAATTTCATCATGTAGTTTAAAAAATGTAGTTGATAGGATATTTCCACAAGAGAATTGTTAGTGGTGAAGGTGTGGATAATTTGGCAACATTATTGAAAGACATGTCTTTTTTACCAAAATTTGAGATCATTTAGAGCTACTTTTCATGGTCATTTTTTGAATTTCATCATTTAGTTTGAAACATGTAGTTGATAGGAGATTTGCACAAGAGAATTGTTAGTGGTGAAGGTGTGGATATTTTGGCAACATTATTGAAAGACATGTCTTTTTTACCAGAATTTGAGATCATTTAGAGCTACTTTGTCATGGTCATTTTTTTGAATTTCATTATTTAGTTTGAAAAATGTAGTTGATAGGATATTTGCACAAGTGAATTGTTAGTGGTGAAGGTGTGGATAATTTGGCAACATTATTGAAAGACATGTCTTTTTTACCAAAATTTGAGATCATTTAGATATACTTTGTCATTGTCTTTTATTTTAATTTCATCATGTAGTTTAAAAAATGTAGTTTATAGGAGATTTGCACAAGAGAATTTTTAGTGGTGAAGGTGTGGATATTTTGGTAACATTATGGAAAGACATGTCTTTTCGAATTCTAAATTTTGAATTACTGCTAGTTCCATAGCAAGCACAATTGGAAGGCCATACACACATTTTCTGTAGGTGCTCTAACAACAACATAATTTCAAGTTTGACATTGCTCTTGGAACATAGTTGGAAGGCCATATACACAAAAGTAGGTTAGCAAAATTATCTAGGGTAGCAATGCATACATAAAGTGCTGTAACACTACACTTGCAATGCACATATATGCATACATTTACACAGTACATAATTAGTTTTCCCAATCATCTCATCCGTTGGTCCCCTTATGGCGCTTAAAGCTACTGGGTTTCTCTTCAATTTCCAGGACATGGGGGGATTGCACTGCTCTAGCGCCTTGGTGTGAGCTGTCCTGTCAAAAAATTCATAGATTTTTCTAAGCAACTCATAGATTAGATAACCGTCAACTGCCGCATAGTCAAGGTTAACCTTGGCAAGGGGTTTCCACTCCCAGAAATCATGGCCTTTGCGCAAACTTGAAATAGCATTGAAATTTCTTTTCATCATTTCGTAAGATGGATCGACAAGTTCAGCAGCTAGATCCCCCATCCCATCCTTCAGACCCTTTCCAGGAATTCTGTATAGAGTTTGGATGTCGACATGGTATTTTTCAAGAATGAAAATCCATTCTGCTTGTAGCACCTTCTTGCCATTGCAAGTGTCTACACTTCCAAATGTAATTTCCTTATTGTCAAGGAATTTACGCAGCCCTGGTATGTGCTTGTCACTCCTGTTTAGGAATTAGAAAATGAAGTACCTGAGCTAATTGATAGATAAACAATTGTGTAATTTGTAAAATGGTGATTCACATTCAGTGATAAAAATGTAGAAAATAGAGTAATAAACTGACAGTACAAACATATCACAAAATTCAGAGATGCGGCCCGGGTATCTGCAACTATTTCTACTTTTCTCACAGTGAAAATCTACATGTATTTCATTACAATCTGAGCTAATAACAGATTAACTCTTTTTACTTTGTAAAATAGAGGTTCACATTAAGTGATCAAATTTCAAATAACAGAGTGGTACACTGACAGTACATACATGTCCGAACATTCTAACCATCAGAATTGCTAGATTGAAATACTAAATTGAAATGGCAGAGTAAAATGCTAGCAAAAATTATTGACAGATCAGTTATGTACATGTTTCTACATTGGCAGATCAATCTTTTTGTCGGCAGATACAAAAAACAGAGGACGAACTACTAAGTGCGAGTTGCAGGCTTCTTACCTGCAGTAGTGGAAGATGAGGACATGTTGTCACATCGCGAGTTGAATAACAGCGATGTTCTTCTTATCCACCGTGTACTCGAGATCAAGTCCTACTATTCGGTACACATCCTCGTCGAGCCATGCCTCGTACTTGGCAAGAATGACGTCGACTGATCGCGGATCATTGGTGTACACAACCTCTAGGTTCGTCGCACCATGGGCAAGCAGGTTGAAGCTCTCGGTCGTCAGCTCGCCGTTGTTCATGGCCGATGGAAAGAGGGAATGTGGGGGAGTTAGAGGATTTGGGGAAGGAGGAAGAGGGTTTGCAATAACTGCCTCATCTGATACGGAAGAGGAGGGGGGTAACATGCTACAAAGGAACCACCTCGGCTCCTACGCTTTGTTAGAGTGTGGCTGCGTGCCCATTTTTTTCCTCTTTTTCCCCCGGAGCCTCCGAGGTTCCTCTTTTGGGCCCAAGTGGCAGCGACTGAACGGCTAGGTTTATTTGTACCCTATAAGCTGGCGAGGAGGTGGAAATTTGTGTGCACATGATGATTGGTGGGTCCCCACCTCGCAGGGTTTATGAGTCGTCCCATCAACGATGCACTAGATATTTGGAGCATATCTCCTCCTAATTAATCTACCATACCTACTCCGTATTGTACTGCACATACTCTTCTTCTGGAAATCGCCTAGAAAACCCCTAACACGGCGGCGTTGATCGACTTCGTTCTCTCCCTCTATCTATCGCCTCCAACCTCTAAGTCTCTCATCACCGTCGATACTTGGACGCCAAGGAGGACAATGGCTTTGCCCAACTAGGTATGTGTTCTGTCTCCACCATGTCGCCTTTTCTTATAAATCTACTAGTTGAACACATAGTTGATTTGGGTAGTAACAAATTTCGCAAACAGTGCCCAGAATGTTTTGATCCAAATGGATGGTGCAACAAAGGGGACAAGGAGAAGGACTATTTTGCGTTTACTCTTCAACATGGATTTCAAGAGAACATGGTAAAGAGTTGATCCGGATTTTGTTATTCTTACACCAGATCTAGCTAACTGGTTAGTTTTTCGTACACTAGTAATCAGTAATCACTGGTTGGAACTGATCCTTTGGGCAATTTTCTTAAATCTGGTTCATTAACTCAAGTGTAAGTGCAATAAATCAAGTAACAGTTCTTAAATAAATCAAAGTAGTAATGAAATAGAACAAAGTACTATTGAAATAAATCAAAATGTACTGCTAAAAAATCAAAGTAGTATTGCACCAAAGCTAGTGTAATTGTTTACATTTGAATCATGTACTCCCAATTGTTTTATACAACATGATAATTTTTGTAATTTACAACTCTGAAGTACTCTATGTTCATATTTCACAAATGTTAAAACAATGTGAACCTTTTTGTCGCAGTTCATCCCATGCTACATGCGAGCACATTTCCTTTCTAAGTACATGGTAACGATGTCCGGAGAAGTGATTTTTACAATAGATATCTACACCACAGAAGGTTTCCAGTATCCAGTAAGGGTTTGCAACAAACCAAATTGTACCTTCTTGGATGGACGACTTTGGAAAGAATTTGGTATGACATACCAACTTAAAGTTGGCCAGCGTATTTATTTTGTTGTGAAACCCCTCATGCGAGGAACCGTGTCGTCATAGGAAATGCCCCTATCAACCATCCAAGTACATCTACTGAACTTGTTCATGTCTTAATGATGTTCAATTTAGTTACCATGGGTCAATTCATTTATTTAATTGAAACACCATTACATGACAACTTATTATCATTTGAGTCGTGCCAAGTGAGATATTGTTGATTCTCTAACTGTCACTGATGGTACCATCATCAACTGAATGATGATGGAGACAGTGAATCAGCATGTGGACCATCTAGACTATCTTGTGGTAGTTCATCAAGCTGGGAATTTCTATGAAGGAACAACTACTGCAGTGGTTCATGCATTAAACTAGACTAATTGTGTTAAAAAAACTGGTATTATTTACTATTCATTCCTAATTTATTACTTTTATTACATGTTAACACAGCTGTGCATAACCATTATTGACATCACAATGGTGTTTTGTAAACAGAAAATTCCAGCCCGAGCTATGCCACAAGACATGGGAAAATATGGTGCCTTAACTATTATTTACGATCCACACACTATCGTCAACACTTCGTACACCATTTATGCACTTGATGGTCGTGTGTCGGTTAATGGCTGGGCAGAGTTCATGGAGAAGGAGGATACTTACCACATAGGAGACAACATGTTGTTCTAGCTATACTTAGGAATTGTAGGGGTTTACCTTTTTGTTTCACATATTCCATATGTGCCTCTGGAGGTAGAGGACTAGATTACCTCCATCTTGTGATCAGTGGTGATGGTCCTATGACAAAGCACTACTGTGTTGAAGGTCATGTGTCAAACCATGTTTTTGTCGAACTCCTTTTGTGTTGGTTACATTGAGTCAGACTACATCGTGTGTCAAATGGTATTGTAAGACTGAATGCTCCTTTTGTGATTGTGATGCTTAATTCTAAACAATTATCATGTTTACTTTCATTTCGTGTTCGTACTATTACTGTTGTTAATTCTATTGTTGTTGTTTATTCAAAGCAGATGGTAGTCTTCTTCTAAGTATTTCCAATTTTCCAATAAGCATTTCTGAAGAACTGTTGAAAGAAGATACATATATAGGTTATATTCAGAACAATAGAAATTAACATGTACATAAATTACAATCCTTTCGTGTACTGACAATATGTGTGCACTACACATGGGTACTACTCAACATCAGAATCCTTGTCGTCGGGATTTATTTCACCCTAATCATTTCCATTTACTTCCAATCCATCTGCTCCTCCTTCATCTTCTCTACTTTCCATGTCAAGGTTTTTATTGTCGTCTTCCTTTTCTAGATCATGAATAATGCGAGCATCAACGCGTTCCACCTCATCTTCACGATGCACCTCCTCCAGTTCAATCTCGTCTACATCCTCCATGTCCTCAACATCATGAAGAATAAGATTTGATGAACCATAGTCATCTTGGAATGCATCTCCATTCCCCTCAAATGGCCCTTCATTGCCATATTCTGTTTTTGGAACATCGTACACATTTCTATTACTGAAGGTTTGCACAACTTTCCAAGGATGACCAAACTTGGTATCATCAAAATAGAAACATGTTTCAGCTTGGCTTGCTAGAATGAAGGGCTCAATCTTGTACCATAGTTTTGAAGTGTTAACACTTTTGAAGAATGTATCATCTTTCATCTTGCAATTATTGCCAGCAGTGTCGAATCAATCACATCAGAACAAGTATACTGATCTATCACCTTGCTTGTTCTTCACGTACTGTAACTCAATTATTTCCTGCAGAACACCAAAGTACTCTCTTTCTTCAGATTCATCAAACACTCCCTTTGTCATCACACCATAATTTTGCGTTTTTTGGTTCTTCTCACAAGCCACTATACGAAACCTAGCACCTTTAACATGGAAACCATAGTATACTATGATACGCTCGTCTGGCCCAAGTGCAAGTGACTGTAAATCTTCAGATGCAGTTTCCATCTCACTCACATGCTTTTTAAACGATGCAGGGAACTCTTTCTCGAGCATCTCCTCGATGTTAATCACACCCCTCTACAAAAGTTGTTCTCGGCAAGCACTAAACCATAGAACAATAAATATTCAGATATTAGATATCATAATTTCATACAACATGCATGAAATTTCTAAACAAATTTAATAGGGATCTTACTTTGTATAACCTTGTGCCTCTTCACAATTGTCCAGCACATACCAAGCCATTTTATGATATTCCTTCTCAAATTTTCTCAGACTTGATTTCCCAATCCCTATAGCCCCATCTGAGAAAACCTTAAACTCATCAGCACCAAATATTTTTTTCTTATCTGCATACCTATCAATTTTGTTGTCATCCTTAAAAAATCTAGAACAAAAGCTCATGCACTCATCTACTATATATCCCTCCGCAATTGAGCCTTCCGGCCTATATCTATTACGCACAGTTGACTTAAGGTATCCAAGTCTTCTCTCGACGGGATACATCCAACCATAATGGACAGGCCCCCTTAGTTTAGCCTCATTAGGAAGATGTATTGCCAAGTAAACCATTATATCAAAAAAAGCAGGTGGAAACAACATCTCAAGTTTGCAAATGATTATAACTATTTCAACCTTCAACCGATCAAGCACTTCAACTCTAAGAGTCCTGGCACACAACTCCTTGAAAAACTGCCCAACGCAGCAATAGCCTCATACATATCTTTTGATGCAATTCCTCTAAGCCCAGCAGGAAATACACGCTAAAGGAGAATGTGACAGTCATGCGTCTTCAAACCATTTACTTTACCACCAGGAATATCTACACATCTTTCTAGGTTCGCACAGAAACCATCTGGAAATCTGATTTTTTTCCAAATACCTGCACAGAAACCATCTGGAAATCTGATTTTTTCCAAATACTTCATCTCCTTCTCAAGAGTCCATGGCGCATGGGGCTTTCAATAACTATCACCCTCATCATCCATCCAAAACTTTTTCCTAATCTTCAGTTTCTCTAAACCAAGTCTGGCACTAATAGTGTCTTTATCCTTGCCTTCTAATTCAAGCAGGGTACCAAGGATGTTATCTAAAATGTTCTTCTCGATGTGCATTACGTCAAGGTTGTCAGCTATCTTCTGTTTCGACCAGTATGGTAGATAGTGCAAGCTCACCTTCAGGTGCCACGCAGGTTCAGCTTGAACTGTACATTTTCTCTTCTTACATGCAGGATTTTTCCATGGTTCGTAATCCTTCACTTTTTTCAACCTTCTCTTCTACTTCTTCAAATGTTAACTTCCTCGGGGGACCTCTCCTCTCAGTTTTTCCATTGAATAATCTGCATTTTCTATACGGATGATTTTTTGGAAGGAATTGTTGGGTACCAATATATCCTATTTTGTTTTTCAAAGACTCATAGAAAGGATCCTCGTCACAATGCACACATGCAAAAAAAAAACTTTGGTACTACATCCAGACATAGTGGCATATCCAGGATAGTCATGAAAAGACCAAAGGAAAGCCGCATGCAAGTCAAATTCATCTCCTGTGCATGCATCATACGACATCACACCTTTCCAAAGTTCCATCATTTCTTTAATCACAGGCTGCATAAAAACATGAAAATCCTTCCCCGGTGAACACTTTCCAGGTATAAGTAATGACAACATGAAGTTGGACTGATCCATGCACATCCAAGGAGGAAAATTGTACAGAATGACAAAAACAGGCCACATACTATATGAATTACTCATACTGCCAAAAGGATTGAATCCATCCGTGGCAAAACCTAACCTCAGATTACAGGAATCTGCAGAGAACCATTCAAAAGCATTGTCAAAGTGCTTCCATGCCTCACCATTAGCTGGGTGCCTCAATACATTATGCTCAACAACCCTCTTCTCGCTGTGCCACTTGGTGTTTGTTGATATTTCTTTCGAAACAAAAAATCTTTGTAACCTTGGAATTATAGGAAAGTATCGAAGCACCTTGTGCGGAACCTTCTTCTTTGCATCCAGGTCTTTCCATCTTGAAACTCCACACTTAGGGTAATGAGTGTGGTTCTTATAATCTCCCCAGAACAAAGAACAATCAAAGTTGCATACATGAATTGTCTCCTAACCAAAATCAACATCAGATAGTACTCTCTTAGCTTTAGCATAAGATCTTGGAAAATTCACACATGGAAAAGAGTCACATAACACCCCAAAGAATAGGTCAAATGCTCTATTGGTGACCCGGTAGCTTGGTTTGATATGAAGCATCTTGATAATGACGTTCAACCTCGTGGTTGTACTGCAACCCTCATGAAGCTCTCTCTTAGCTTCTTCAATAAGATTTGCATAAATGTTTGGTTGATTAGGGCCTTTCTTCCTTGAGTTCTGTAGATCATCAACCATTCTAATCAAATCATCAAAATTATTTGAATTGTATTTCTCAACATCATCATCGTCATCACTTCCATATGCACGTTGCACGCTACCCACATTACTTTTGTCATCGCTAAATGCTTCCCCATGATAAACCCACCTTGTATATGTCACGGCCATGCCATTGCAATTCAGGTGACGATGAACAACCTTTTGAGGATTTTTTACAACATTAAAGCACTTAGTGCAAGGGCAATGGATCCAGTCACCGTTCCCGTTATCTCGCACAAACTTCATAAACTCACTTACACCTTTCATGTACGGACCTGTGAACTTTTGATGGCCCAAAATATACCGAGCTCGTTGGGGAACCCCAAGAGGAAGGTATGATGAGCATAGCAGCAAGTTTTCCCTCAGTATGAAACCAAGGTTATCAATCCAGTAGGAGCAAGAAAACAACCCAAAGGTGTAGCTAGCTGAATGTTGGTAGGGCGCACTACCGGTGCTAGCAGCAACATGGACACCTGCATAATACAACCACAGAACTATGTCCCCAACTTGCGATGAGGTTGTCAATCTCACCGGTTTTGCTGAAAACAAAGGATTAAACATATCGAATGGAAGGAAGTAATAGTTTGCAGAGAGTAAACACAAAGTAGTAAACAGTTTGTAGATTGATTGTAAAAGAAAGGACCGGGGTCCATAGTTCACTAGAGGTGGCTCTCCTTAAGATAGATAACATTTTGGGTGAACAAATTACAGTGGGTCAATTGACAAACATCGAGAAAGCATACAAGCATATACTAATCATCTTGACTCCTTTGAGACTTGATTGGGCATTACAACATTATACATAGACCGCCATCCAACTGCATCTATGACTAATAATCCACCTTCAGGTTATCATCTGAACCCCCTCCAGTATTAAGTTGCAAGCAACAGATTATTGCTTTACGAATTGCGTGTAAAGTAAACAAAACAATTGTTCTATAAACAAAGGATTATTGTTTTCTCCCTAGTAGTAACAGCACATCTAGTACCTTAGACATTTTTGTCACTTCCCTAGATTACCAGAGGCATGAACCAACTATCGAGCATAAATACTAACTCTTGGAGTTGCTAGCATCTACTTAGCCAAGATAGCTACTAACAACAGAAAGCATGCAAGATCACAAATAACGAAGACATGATAGAATCAATAATCAATCTGAAATAGCATCTAAATATCCATCGGATGCTCGCAAACACAACATGCAGAAATACAAATAGATGATCATGATCATGAACGGATCTCACAAGATCTAGGCATGAAAGCACAAAGGAGGAGAGCCAACCATCTAGCTACTACATGGACCCGTAGTACAGAGATGGACTACTCACGCATCACACCGGAGGCTTGCATGATGATGAAGAAGGCCTCCAGGGTGAATTCTCCTCACCGGTAGGGTGCCGGGAAGAGCTTCAGATCCCTCCCGATCTAGGGATGGAGATGACGGCAGCTACAAACTCTTTCGTGGATTTTTGATCGGGTACTTAGGGTTTTGGTATCAGAGGCAATATATATGCGGAAGGAGAGGCCGAGGGGGTGATGGGGTCGGCCAGACCACCCCCTGGCGTGGGGCAAGCCTGGCCACGTGGCCAGGTGGTGTGGCCGGGCCCCAGCCCTTCTCCGTCTCGTATTCTGGCTCCAGATGTCTTCCGGTAAAATAGCGACTTTGGCTTTTGTCCCGTCCAATTCCGAGAATATTCATTTTCTTATCCTGGAACCAAAAACAGCAGAAAACAGGCAGCTGACACTGTGGCTCTTTGTTAATAGGTTAATCCAAGAAATCATAAGAAAAAGTACCCCAAAGTGTGGACAAAACACAAGAAAGTATAAAAAACCAAGCATGGAACATCACAAATTAGAGATACATTTGCAATGTATCAACTTTATCCCCTCGGTGATCCAAGATTTATCCATTACCTACAATACATCAAATTGCAACACTAAATGCATGAGCATAAATACAAACTCATCATATCATTTAATTATTCAAACTACTACGACCGTACATGTTCATACATTGTACAGCACAAAAACTCCCTAACGTACTAGTCCCAAAGTTCAATGAATGCCAAATATACCATTGCATTGAATAAAGGAATAGTCTTAATAAAAATCAAACAACTAATTGACATATCAACTAATAATCAACATGAAACCTAAAGTCACCGAAAATTTCCCTCTGCCAAGTCTAATCTTGTGCCTCCCAGCAATGCCAACTCAGCAATGATCGGGATCGCCTAGCACAGATGCGTGATCGCCTAGCTGGGGCATGAGATTGATTTCGGGAGCAACGTGAATGCCTCCCTCACGGTGGTGGCAGTGGATAACAAGAAAATAAGCCCAAGCAGTTATTCTACCGATCCAGGACGCCGACACATTAAAACCTCAATCTCTATGATTGGATCTACAACGATAGACCTAATAAATACTACAAAAGAAGTAACAATCCTAGATCTAACACTAATCGATCCCTACTCCAGCGCTTGTATGCAGACCGACCTGTTGGTCTTGGGTTCGAATTTCGATTCCCGCAGAAAATATATCTTTTGCAAATTATCCCTTTCCTCTTCCTTCTCCCAGACAAATCAGTCCAACATGATATCAACGACGAACTAAAACACCACAAACCTTTTTTGTCACCCTTGTATGACCCACGAGGCCACCCTTTCTCCATTGTTAATACGTGACGTTTACAGGGTCGAAAACGATGACAATAAATCAAATCGTCAACGACTAACACACATGCTTGATGCCTGACCCAAACCGTCACCTATTAAGACATATCCATGACGGTTTGCAACTTTGTCATCATGCTATTTGTCACCAAATATCATATTTCTAGTAGTGAACCCTAACCATGGAACATGTGCTGAGAGCCATGCTATGGACGAGGGAGATATCAACTAGCAGGTGTGTGCGGGGGTGCCGAGAAGATACGTACTTGATTACATGGCGTAAAATTTGACCGAATAAATAGAGTAACAAATATTTTATTACATTGTGTAAAATTAGTAATGTTGGAAGTAGAGTAATACTTTCCAATAATGATAATTTTGTACCAACATTCTTTATATATTTAGAGTAAATCTTGGACAAACAAAAACCATACAAAACAAGGACGCATTATTCCTTGGGATGAAGGTACAACAATACTATGCAAATACTAGAAGCTATAATAATGTGTCAGGTCAAACTGACATGACCAGACTATACTGCACCAGGAGGTGACATGGTTAATTTAGTGCACACTATATAGCGGCATGCTAGTCTATCACGCTAGCTGGTGTCACCGATGTAGCCGCTTCCTACATCAAAAGAAAACAAAAAACCTCTTTCAAAGAGCCATCCCATATTCCCCATCTTGGTTTAGTTTATCCCAACTCACCGATGCCGCCTGGCTGCATTTGGTATCATCTCCACCATGCGGTTCACACATTTTCCTCGCCATCTCACCCGCTACATCACTCCTTCTATACCACCGCCCCTCTCCTCCAACCCCCCCAACAGTTCTATATAGATCCACCCTCGCCCCCAATCCTCCCAGACACAATGGTGCATTATCTCTACAAAATTTGGAGAGGTTCGAGGGAGAGCCGGCAGTGCTGCGGATTTAGCAAGGTCGGCAACGATATCTTCAACAAAATCGCTGAGCATCGGGATGCTAAAAGCGCCATCTGGCTGGCCGCATGCTCCAAGGAGCTACACCACCAAGTCGCTAGCAGAGAAGGTTACAACTGCCCGAACTATGATTGCTCGACAGTGGTCTCCTTCAACGAACTCTATGCCCAGATGATCTCCTGCATCCATAGCCCGTTTATCTACATGCAGCCAGGATGCAAGTGGGTTGGCAACAAATTAATGTTGTATCTGCACCTCAAATCTACCCACTCAATGGAGGTGCCCACAGTCTGCTACTGCATCAAACAACGGTGCCTGCACTGGGCTCATGGAGAACAAATGTCATTGGCATAGGGAAGGCGTGAACGCTGTTCATCGTCCAGGGCACAACACGGAGATTGTCCTGTCCGTCAGCCGCGTAAGGTCGGCAGTGTGGGAATTGGAGGTGGTACGAGGTGATGATGTCATCATTGGTATATTTTCGTGGGTTCTATAAGATCACTTTTTATTCTAAGAAAAATACTATGGAGGAGCTGGCTGAAACCGCACTGGATGCGCTCAATCATTACCTATTGAAGCCATAGACTTATTGTCAAGCTCCTGAATCATTCATTGGTTAGAGTTCCCCGTGGAGTTCCAATATTCGATCGACGACGACATCAAACCATTGTGAAATATCACATCTTAATATTCCTGTGATGGACCTGATATGAATGTACTATGTAATTTTTTACTCCCTCTGTTCTAATATTAATTACTTTATTTATGTTAGTGGCAGATTCCCTATATAATTAGAGAAGTGGAATTTGGTGGAAATATTTGTGAATTTTACATCTATTTTGCTGATGAGGGTGCACAGGCAAAAACCTATTACGAGGATCCAAAAGTGACGGTGAAACGGGAGAAGCGTGTTAGGCTGGAAAGCAAGCGCTACCCGACCATGACTTGGACACGCTGAATCATTGGCATACAGATCTTGTAGTGATTTTGACCTCTATTTGTTCTCATGCATGTTTAGAGTATATGATGGGACATGTAGTGGTTCCTAGATAGCTTAAGGTACTACTACGAGTAGTTTTACACTTGTACCGAGTATTTTGTATGGATTTCTACAACTGCTGATATATTTTGTAATAATTCCTATGTACTGGGAATTGTTCAGATCAAGTGCATAAAATGGCATGTACTGCTAAATATTTCAAAAGCTACCAAATCTCTCAAATATTCTAGTGTTTCTATTATTAAAGTATTTTGTGGAACTAACAATGATGTAATGGTATTTGTTTTGATCAATGGTAATAGATTGTTTTCCTTTTCCTTTGAAACATGGCCTTGTCACAATCTAGATAAGGCTTAGGCATTTTGGGTTACATATATGTTGGTCACACAAGCATTGATGCGATAAGAATATATCCACAAAAAAGCAGACTTGATCGTTAGATTTTCTTGCTCCATTGATCGAGTGCATTCGGAAAAAAAGGGAAAACTCATCCTATGCCAAGTTTTGAGTGTTGAAATAAGAACTAATTCTCTTTGTACTGCTATTCAATTTTAGTGTTTGTATTGCTGAATCGGTCACTTTGAAATGGTACTGAATCTGTCATTTGCTGCTGAATATGAAATGTGAATATGTGATATTTTCCTGTCTAATTATGTACTGCTGAATCTTTCAAATGCTACTGAATCTGTCAAACGTTTTGTCCTTGTTGCATGGCTGTTTGTACTAGAGCTTTTGCCTTCTTATCATTGGAACCATTGCATGCTACACTTTTATGATTCTAAAAAATGTGAAATAAATCATGAACATAGATTATGTTGTGCCTTGTGCATATGCAAATTTTCATCCCAAAATATGATATTGTCTAGCCTACTCAAATTAACAAAACTTGTATACATAACACATGATAGTATTAATTTAAGTCTTTTCTTTCTTACACATGTCACATATGATCATATCTTGGAACAAAATCTTATAAATGCACAAGGTACAGCATAACCAATGTTCATGATTTATCTCATACTTTTTGAGAACTTGAAAGTATGACAAATAAAAAGGGATGCATGCACAACTAGTTTGTGGAATATACTTGATAAATCCGAGGCATCAATTTTAAGACGGAGGGAATATTATTTGGGCGCTTGCAAAATTCAAAATCTCTATCAAGCGGCAAAATTTACCGTCTATGTTGTGTGAATCGTCGGTATCCAATGTTCTATGCAAAAATATGGATATGGATGATCAGTTGATGAGACTCTCGGCCTTGAATTCCTGGGTAAATAGCGTGCGGTCTATTACCTTTTTTCTAGTAGTAGATGGACACTAGCCAAATTCAAAATCTCAATCGAGCGGCAAAATCACCTACCAAACTTGAACATTTCCCGCCCATCCGTTTCAAAAACTGAGGCGAAATCTCCCACCGAGTAGTACCAATTTTCTATTATTATTGTTAGATGGACGCTAGGCAAATTCAAAATCTCAATCGAGGGGCAAAATTTCACAGCGCCCTTGAAACATTTCGTGCTGCTCCATTTCAAAAGATTTTGACTTTAAAATTCACATCCTGCCCATTGTTCACACGACAAATGGGCATGCTAAAGTCGGTAGCTTAGGGGCAGAATCGTAATTATTTTTTTATTCATCTCTATGGTCCCGATTTGTGCAGTTTTTCCCGCTGGCACTCCCAAAAGTAGCAAGCACCTCTGTACCCTTCACAAACCATCGCACACATCGGCCAGCAGCAATTCCACAGCGGCCGCAACTGCTTGAGCTGCGGTCTCGTGCACCATCACGGACCCGCTTCACCAACGCCCAGCCCACCAGATCTAGTTCACTGGCTCTCTCTCCCACTTCATTGGAGCTACGGTCTTGTTCACCATGCCGATGGCATCATCGACCACCCAAGCTCTGCTTCGCCGCCGCCGAAAGCTACCAAACCGTATCGGATTCGCTTCACAGGTGTCCTCCAGACAAGATATAGTTCAACGAGTTCCATGTCCGCCACTCTAGACCAGTTGCATGGGCGTCTCCATTCACTGCATCGGATCTACCTCAGGAACGCTGTCGTACACTACGCTCAAGCCAGCATAGACAGCCCAAGATCCGCTTCCCTGACGTGAATAGCCACCGCAACCGCAACACCCTCGGTGACCTGGACGTCATCCACACGGTACCGACGATGCTTAGACGCCTCTCCGACGAAGGTAACCAAATCTCCAACCTGTTTTTGTTTTGTCAGCAGTATAGCAGGTTCAAGCCTATCACAGTGAACTATATTTTTGTAATCGTGCTAGTACATACAAGTCACAGAGGCACACATGTTCTTTTTGCTACATACAAGGTCACTAGACATGTTGGTTTGTATTCGCTGCTCTACAAATTTCAAGTCATACACATGTTTGTTATTTTGTCATGCACATGTTCTTAGCTACTCCGTACAATAGTAATTTCCTCCTATTGTGTAATTCTTGCAAAATGTAAAGTCAGTTTAAAATATTAGTGTGGATTCCCTACTCCATAGTTACTGAATCTATCTAGTTATTCCTGAGTTAAGTTCCTGCTATGTTTTCCTCCCTGGCATCATTCTGATATCCTATAGTACCTGTTCAAACTCTTCGTACTAGTTCAATTATAATTTTTTTGTTGCCATCTAGTTCTTCAAAAGCTGCAACACTGACTATTTTCTTTTTCTTTGCATAGAGCTAAAAAAGGGAACATTGAACATGTTGGTTTGCACAACCTCTTCTACAGGTTCAACAGCGATGCCATTATATATTTCGTATCTAGTGCTAGTTCGTCCTAAGAAATGACATAACTATTCTCTACTATATAGTTCATTCATGTTTTCCATTCCCGATCGACAAGTTCTGGTATGATGCGGTTATAATTTCTATCTGGTTCATTCTTAGCTACAATAGTAACTGCATTCCATTGTGTAGCTCACCCCAAATTCCGAGTCACCCAACGTCTCTTACAATCCATGAGATACCACTTCTTCTATATATATTTACAGAAATGACCTGGCTAATTCATATTTGCTGAAATTCTAAGAAACACTTTGTTTGATTGCTCATTTATTGTAGGCACACTTGTCGAACACTTGTTTGTCCTGTTCTATAGGTTCACAAGCTACGCCATTATATCTCGTATTTGGTTCTAGTTTGTCCTAAGAAAGCACATACCTATCCTCTACTATATAGTTCATTTGTGGTTCACATTCCTGAGTTCTCGTATGATGCGGTTATAATTTCTATCTGGTTCATTCTTAGGTACAACAATAACTGCATGCCATTATGTAGCTCAGCACAAACCGAGTCACCCAACGTCTCTTGCATTTTAGGGTATACAACTACTTCCATATATATTTGTTGAAATGACCTGGCTAGTTTATATTTTCTGGATTTCTAAACCACCCACACATATTTTTCGATTACTCGTTTCATGGTAGGCACACTTGTTTAATGCGTTCTTGCTTATCCTATTTGTTTGACGTGTTGGTCAATACTTGAACCATTGACCAGTAGTAAACTCCAGTTCATAACTCCTTTTAAATCAGTCAAATAAGCAGTTTGTCTTGTTTGATGTATTAACTTGTTATTACTTAGTTTCAAATTGCAATTATTGCTATCACAACCTAAGAGAGGCTTGTTGGTGTGCGGCCCCAAAGTTCTCGGGCGAGTGCATCGCGGTGCCTGAGTTGGTTGAAATCTCGTGGAGGGATCGTAGTAGATTTGCCAATTTCCCAGAGGGGCCAAATGGGGGGGGGTGGTGAATACAAATCTGATGGTCAAACGGTCGTTTGAACTAGACAAAAAATGGTTGAACTCAAATACCGCCATTAGGTCAACTCTTCTTGGCCCGTCCTATCAGTATTCCCCGTTATCCTTTGCGTTAGGTCAACTCTTCTTTTCTCTGCTCTGCTCTTCTCCCCCGCTCCCCTCCCCCATAACCGTTGCTCCGATCTAGCTGCCCGTCTCATATCAGAGCTCGCACTTGCTCTCCTAGTGTCACCGCCATGTTCGGTCAACCTCCCACGCCCCTAATTGAAGCTTGCAGCCATCATCGTCTCATCATCCGCCGTATTGGAGCTTTGTGTCCTAGGACTAGTATCTCGCCTCTAGGTAGTCCTTCTTGCACGATGGAGCGCGACCTATCGGGTGATCTAGGCTGGTGACCGGCCTCAGGCGGTTGCGTGCTGTCGCGCACCAGAGGCATGGTAGCCCTGGCACAGCAGTTTGAAGACCATGCTCTCATGGCCACCGTGCTGGGCATCTGTCCCACTATGTCACCGGCAGACTTGCTATCAGCTTTCAGGTCTTGTTTTGGGATTAGACGAAATGAGGTCAAGATGGAGGTATGCGTGCCGTCATTTGATTTTTTTGTCTGGTTGAGCACAGCTCAGACACCGAGCGCATTCTGCATTCTTCCCGTTCTTTCGAGTGCTGCAGGGAGAAAATGAGCTTCATGTGTTGGCATCACGCCTGTGGGTGGGACAATCACTTGGGGAAGCTTCGTTTCTTCTCCAAACTTGGCTTTGACGGCCTCCCATTGGATGCTTGGGAGCCAGAAGCCCTCAAGTAGGTGGTCAGTAACCTTGGCGGCGAGCTAGTGGAGATCATGCCACCGAGCGACAGATGGATCATCGAGGTAAAGGCGTTGCTAAAATATCCTGACGCCGTTCCTAAGATGTACGAGGTGCAGATTCCAAGCAGGGTAGAGCGACAACTTTGCTGGAAGCACCCGGTCTTCATCCACCTAGAGGAGGTTCTGGAATCGGTACATGGCATTCAAGACTCCAAAGAGGTGGCTAGAAAGTGTCCTCGTCGCTTGAAGTGTTGGCCTAGAAGGATCGATGGCACAAGACCACCACCATTTCGCGATGACACACACAGTTTCGGTGGGGGAACTGGGCGTGGACAAGTTGGTGGTTCCGGTTTCCCTCGAGTGAAGACAGAGCTCTAGTGAATTGCTGTAGTATGTGTGGCTAATGAATTTGTAGTATGGAGCGCGTAACAATAAGTTAGCATGGACTAAAAATATGTAATAGTTTGAATCGATGTAGTATGTGTGGGTAATGAATTTGAAGTATGTGTGTCTAAGGCATCTGTATTGAACATTGTGTTTTATAATTTCTGTGAATAACCAAGGACAACCTCATGAAAAGAGGGTGGACTGGCAATGAGCAATGTCAATTCTATGGATGCCATGAAAATGTAGTTCATCTCCTCTTCAAGTACAAGGTAGCTAGATTATTGTGCCAAGTGATGAGCGATCTGGAAGACAATAAATGATTCTTGTTTCAAACGAAGATTACTTGATGATCCTTATAACATTGTCTACTGGTTTTGTAACACGGTGAACTGCATGACCGTTTTGCAGATAGCACAAGACAAATGAAAAATGTTTTACGACATAGATAGCTGACGCAAAATCTGTACATAAACTGTTGTCTGAATTTTTTCTGTCTGGGAGAAAAATGGCAGTTAACTGGATTTAACCACGAATAGTAATTGAAGGAAATAGATACTTGATAGTATTTGTTTACATCAGTAGTACTTCCATATAAAAGGGTCTTATATCTGCACAAAAGTGAGCTAAACTTGCTACTAGTTTATAGAACCATGTGTCAGCATTTCATCTACAAAAGCCATTCTTCAGTCTGAACATAACTATTCTACACTAAAGAAACTGCAGATCTCCACCAGAAAAGTTGGCTAGCCAATTGCCTTGAGAGGACATAAGTTCATTGATCATTTAACCTCAACTGATCTATTGCCTTGCTGCCAAACTATAAGAAATCTGCATCATTCATGCATGACCGCTTTTCTTGCGCTAGTCCCGGTTCAGTAGGACCATCCGCATCACCGCAAAAATTTCTTCGAACCTGAAATTAGGCATCTCCTTGTAGGGATTGTAGGTCTGTGTGAACCAGAACCTGAATTCCGGCACTGAGTTGTTGCCTGCCACCGGCTCCAGCTGTTGAACAATCCAACAGGCCGAGTGTAGACGCTTGTTCGCCACCGTGGCATTGGATGGAGCGTCTTTGCCGCAAACGGCGTGTTCCCAGCCTCCCCCACTGCGGCAAGGTCGCCCGCGCCGAAGCATGGACACGAGACTTCCTAGACCTTGGCGATGCCCTGTTCGAGGGTGTGTACCCTCAACGGAATGCTCTCATTAACTATTTGACATGTACCTTGTTCCGCCTACATAGAGCATGCCATAATGTCGTCGTGCACTTTCTCCACAGTGATCTCTTGGCTCTGCTCGCCGCAGCTGATGCGACACATTTGGTGAAATCATCTGCCTAAAAGGGCAATGGGAGACTGATCTTGAAGTAGAGCTTCATGGCCTGCCTTAGAGGGGCTAAATACCCTAGTTTTGGTGGCTTCCGTGGCGATGGCAGCGACTACTTAGGCGGGGCCATGTCACCCGAGGTGGTGCGTCGTGGCAGAGCCACGCAGGGGGAACTGTGGTTTGTCGGAGAAGGGGAGTGATAGACTAACAATAGGTTTGGACTCTGGGCACGCGTGAAAATAATCATCTCCCATTTCCTGAGAGGGTAATAATTCGATACTCATTGCATTAACTGCTCAATCTTTATTTCCCTTCTTAGCATAAGAGTATGAACGTATTGAAAAGATCGGTCGTGGCTATCCACCTGATCGGGCAATGTACTAGGACAGGTAGGAGACCAAAGAAACCGGGTTCCATTTTAAACATATTCACAATTGTGCCCTTATGTTTATACAATATTATTTCGGTGCCACTATGTATCGTATAATTGTAGCAACACCATCGGAAACAGGGGATGACGACATGGCATGCTTTCTTTATTTAAAGGGCATCAGAAATAGGGGATGACGACGTGGAATGTTTTCTGACTAGCGGGCCCTCCTCCTCCAGCATCGATGGTGCGCATTCCAGGTCGAGGACTAGTGCCGCCCACCAACAGGTTATTGTGCAATTTTCCATGTTTTGTCGCAATCAACTCCGCGCCACTCCTCTGGTCCTACCGCTGCCACTCTGTTCAGTCGGGCACCACTCTCGTCCTCCCCTTGGGCCATCGTCCTCCCGCCCTCCCCTCCCTGCCATCCCCTCACGTCCCCTCCCCTCCCTGCCCTATCTCCTTGATGCCGTCCACCGCCCAGGAAAGTCTAGGAACAAAAACCGAGAGTCGGGAGTTAGGTTAGGCGCCCAACAACGCTGGTGATCTATATCCCGCTTGGAGATGGATCCTGCATGGCTGGAGAACATGAAATCTCCTTCAAGTATGCATAGCATAGAGGAGAACAAAATAGGGGAAGAGGAAGCGCGGTGCAACGCTTTGGAGGTCTGAAGCCCAGAGAAGGTGTTGTACGTCCTCATTGAAGGGTAAGAACTGTAATTCCTTTTCTACATACCCCAATTAGCATTTCTAGTCCCGTGGTGATGGCAAGGATATGTGTTGGTAACCATAGGACGTCTGTACATCTTGTCCTTGAGCATGATGCTTTGTCAAGCGAGCATGAAGACACTGAAATGTGTGGCGGTGTGGATGATTTTGTGCTCGAAGATGTTGATGATGATGATAAAGCATATCTAGATGTGGTTGTTGGCCCTGATAGGATGAAGAGTAGGGAATATTTGGTTGATTCAAACTTTGAGCCTGACTATGGGACTGATGAGGAAGAGGAATGTGAAAATGTGGAAATTGGATGTAGATACGATGACCAAGACGAGGACAAGCCAGTGATACACTTTGACAGGGAAAATCCTACAACTGATCAGGGGACTGTCTTGGAGACTGTAGATATGCAGTTTCTACCTATGCAATTAGAGTTGGGTTCAAATTTATCATTGAAAATAGCGACCAAAAGAGATTTAGGGTGCATTGTAGGGAAAGTAATGTGTGTAAATGCACATTGCATGCATCTCCAATGCGGGGTGGACACCCATTTCAGGTTGCAATAGCTACATTTAGTTTTAGTCTTTCTCTTATTTATTCTGCTGATAATTAGCTTTGATTCATTTGGATTCTTATTGAATGCATATCAAAGTAAACACGAAGTATCACAAATACCCTAATACTTCTTTAAGTGATAAAAATAGACCGAAAACTACCAAGTGGATTGCTGCTACTGTACTTGACTGGGTGAGGCAGGATCATAACATTGGACCTACTGAACTCAGAGCAAAGATTAGCAAAAACTTTAACATTCTGATTCCTTATCACAGAGTCTTTGGTGGGAAGGATATGGCTCTAGACTTCATTCAAGGCAAGTGGAATGACAATTTTCACATGTTGTATAGTTTCAAAGCTGAGGTAGAGAAAACATCACGTAGTAGTGTTGTTGACATCGATTATGAGGTTATGAAAGGAAGAGAAAAGGTTTCAAGAGGGGTGAGGTATAAGCAGGAAGATAAAAATGCTTTCGCAGATGTTTTGTCTGCCTGAAGGCATGCTGGAAGGGGTTCCTAGAAGGCCGCATGCCATACTTGGCAGTAGACGCAACTTCTTTAACAGGGAAGTTCAGGGGACATGTTGCTTCTGCTTGTGCTTTGGACGCGCATAATTGGCGTCTACCCGTAGCTTATGCTGTTCTTGAGGGTGAATCAAATGAAAGCTGGACATGGTTCATGTAAAGACTATGGCCAGTAATTGGTCACCCTGAAGGCTTGGTGATACACACTGGTGCATGCAAGGATCTTGAGAATCCTGTTGATGTTGTGTTTCCTAGGGTTGAGCATAGGGAATGCATGTGGAACCTCGCTACTAACTTCACGAAGAATTTCAAAGAAAAGATCTTTGAAGAGGACTTCTTGCGACCAGCGTACACATACACCGCAAGCACACATGTATAGCACCTCGGGTACTACCGCCCAAGATTCCGACCGAAGTTCTGTCAAATAGCGCAGACCATGCAGAGAGCATACTGAAGCGAAAACGGGTTCACCGGAAGTTGGGCCGGTACTAACACCGGTATTACCGGCGGCATTTCTGCCAGAGCGGTACTTCCGGCGTCTGGCCGGTACTTCCGGTCAGAGAAACTTCAGAACCAGAAATGCCACAACTTTTGCATCCGAACTCCAAACGAGATGAAACCAATTTTTTTGGAAAGATAACGACGTGTAGAATCCAACAAAAACCGATATCACCAAGGGAGAAAATGTAAATGTGTGAGAGTGCACTAAACCCCTAGGAGACATCCTTACTCTCGAGGCGATGAAGCCTAAGAAGCGAGAGACCTCGCTCTGATACCAATTGAAAGGGAAATGGACGTCGCCTAGAGGGGGGTGAATAGGCGTTTTAAAATAATTACGGTTTAGGCTCTAATAAATGCGGAATAAAACTTAACGTTTAATTTATCAAGCCAAAACCTATATCCACTAGTTTCACAAAGTGCACCAACAACCTATGCTAAGCAAGATAAACAACAAGGTGATAGGAAGATATAGTATTCAAGCACGAAGGCTATCACAATGTAAATTGCGTAGGTAAAGGGGTTCGGTTGAGAGATAACCGATGGACGCGGAGACGATGATTTGTTTCCCGAAGTTCACTTCCAAAGAAGCTACGTCTCTGTTGGAGAGGTGCGGGGGCGCAATGAACTTCGAACGCCACAGATGGCTCACCTCGAGGTGTGGTGGCTCTATGCTCACCCAACGCCACACAAGGCCTCACCAAGGATGCGAAGTCACGCAACTCACAGACGCCACAAAAGGCTCACCCTATTCTCCTGTGAGCTCGCCACAAAGGCCTACTCACGTTCCACTATGGGACACTTGAGGGCGGTCACCGAACCCGTACAAGGCTTGGGGCAATCTCCACAACTCAATTGGAGGGCTCCCAAGAAACGCCACAAAGGCTCCACAATGCCATAAAAGGCCTACAAGCTTGGGGAACCTCCACAACTCAATTGTAGCCCCAAGAACAATGCCACAAAGGCTACAAAGCCACAAAAGGCAACAAGGCCACAAGAGGCTACAAGACCACAAAAGGTCAACTATCCAACCACACAACCGTCTAGGGTTCCAAGAACCCAAGAGAAACAAGCCCAAGGGCTTGAACTCGCCGAATCTCCGAGGAGAACTCAAACCTATGCACCAAATGCAAGAGATAACCCCTTCTCTCTCAAAGTCCACAAAAGCGAAAAAAGCTATTGGGGGAATAAGGGAGGAAGAACACAAGAGGAGAACACAAAACTCTCTAAGATCTAGATCCCAAGGATTCCTTCACAAAGAAGGGATTTTGCTTGGTGGGGCTTGTAGATCTGGATCTCCTCTCTCAAATCCCTCAAAAAGATGCAAGAATCATATGAGGGAGAAGGGGAGAGGGCAAGCTCTTCAAGGTCAACAATGGAGGAGAGAGAAAGCCAAAAACCATGAAGAACAAGTGTTGGGGGCGAAGGGGAAAGGGGAGCTCCGTTTAAAGGGCTCCCCGATCTGCCCGTTACCCACAGATTCGCGCACGGCCGGTAGTACCGGTGGGTGGCCGGTACTACCGGTGGCACTTAGCCAACGGTCCAAAACAAGGTTCAAACGAACACAAAAACGAGGCCGGCCGGTACTACCGCCCAAGATTCCGACCAAAGTTCCGTCAAATAGCGCAGACCATGCAGAGAGCATAATGAAGCGAAAATGGGTTCACCGGAAGTTGGGCCGGTATTAACAGTGGTACTACCGGCGGCATTTCTGCCAAAGCGGTACTTTCGGCGTCTAGCCGGTACTTCCGGTCAGAGAAACTTTAGAACCAGAAATGCCACAACTTTTGCATCCGAACTCCAAACGAGATGAAACCAATTTAGTTGGAAAGATAACGACGTGTAGAATCCAACAAAACCCCTAGGAGAAAATGTAAATGTGTGAGAGTGCACTAAACCCCTAGGAGACATCCTTACTCTCGAGGCGATGAAGCCTAAGAAGCGAGAGACCTCGCTCTGATACCAATTGAAAGTGAAATGGACGTCGCCTAGAGGGGGGGTGAATAGGCGTTTTAAAATAATTACGGTTTAGGCTCTAATAAATGCGGAATAAACTTAACGTATAATTTATCAAGACAAAACCTATATCCACTAGTTTCTCAAAGTGCACCAACAACCTATGCTAAGCAAGATAAACAACAAGGTGATAGCAAGATATAGTACTTCAAGCACGAAGGCTATCACAATGTAAATTGCATAGGTAAAGGGGTTCGGTTGAGAGATAACCGATGGACGCGGAGACAATGATTTTTTTCCCGAAGTTCACTTCCAAAGAAGCTACGTCTCCGTTGGAGAGGTGCGGGGGCGCAATGAACTTCGAACGCCACAAATGGCTCACCTTGAGGTGTGGTGGCTCGATGCTCACCCAACACCACACAAAGCCTCACCAAGGATGCGAAGTCACGCAACTCACCGACGCCACAAAAGGCTCACCCTATTCTCCCGTGAGCTCGCCACAAAGGCCTACTCACGTTCCACTATGGGACACTTGAGGGCGGTCACCGAACCCGTACAAGGCTTGGGGCAATCTCCACAACTCAATTGGAGGGCTCCCAAGAAACGCCATAAAGGCTCCACAATGCCACAAAAGGCCTACAAGCCTGGGGAACATCCACAACTCAATTGGAGCCCCGAGAACAATGCCACAAAGGCTACAAAGCCACAAAAGGCAACAAGGCCACAAGAGGCTACAAGACCACAAAAGGTCAACTATCCAACCACACAACCGTCTAGGGTTCCAAGAACCCAAGAGAAACAAGCCCAAGGGCTTGAACTCGCCGAATCTCCGAGGAGAACTCAAACCTATGCACCAAATGCAAGAGATAACTCCTTCTCTCTCAAAGTCCACCAAAGATACAAAAGCTATTGGGGGAATAAGGGAGGAAGAACACAAGAGGAGAACACAAAACTCTCCAAGATCTAGATCCCAAGGATTCTTTCACAAAGAAGGGATTTTGCTTGGTGGGGCTTGTAGATCTAGATCTCCTCTCTCAAATCCCTCAAAAAGATGCAAGAATCATAGGAGGGAGAAGGGGAGAGGGCAAGCTCTTCAAGGTCAACAATGGACGAGAGAGAAAGCCAAAAACCAAGAAGAACAAGTGTTGGGGGCGAAGGGGAAAGGGGAGCTCCTTTTAAAGGGCTCCCCGATCTGCCCGTTACCCACAGATTCGCGCACGGCCGGTAGTACCGGTGGGTGGCCAGTACTACCGGTGGCACTCAGCCAACGGTACAAAACACGGTTCAAATGAACACAAAAACGAGGCCGGCCGGTACTACCGCCCAAGATTCCGACCGAAGTTCCGTCAAATAGCACAGACCATGCAGAGAGCATACTGAAGAGAAAACGGATTCACCGGAAGTTGGGCCGGTATTAACACTGGTACTACCGGCGGCATTTCTGCCAGAGCGGTACTTCCGGCGTCTGGCCGGTACTTCCGGTCAGAGAAACTTCAGAACCAGAAATGCCACAACTTTTGCATCTGAACTCCAAACGAGATGAAACCAATTTTGTTGGAAAGATAACGACGTGTAGAATCCAACAAAACCCCTAGGAGAAAATGTAAATGTGTGAGAGTGCACTAAACCCCTAGGGGACATCCTTACTCTCGAGGCGATGAAGCCTAAGAAGCGAGATACCTCGCTCTGATACCAATTGAAACGGAAATGGCCATCGCCTAGAGGGAGGGTGAATAGGCGTTTTAAAATAATTACGATTTAGGCTCTAATAAATGCGGAATAAAACTTAACGTTTAATTTATCAAGCCAAAACCTATATCCACTAGTTTCACAAAGTGCACCAACAACCTATGCTAAGCAAGATAAACAACAAGGTGATAGCAAGATATAGTACTTCAAGCACGAAGGCTATCACAATGTAAATTGCATAGGTAAAGGGGTTCGGTTGAGAGATAACCGATGGACGCGGAGACGATGATTTGTTTCCCGAAGTTCACTTCCAAAGAAGCTACGTCTCGGTTGGAGAGGTGCGGGGGCGCAATGAACTTCGAACGCCACAAATGGCTCACCTCGAGATGTGGTGGCTCGATGCTCACCCAACCCCACACATGCCCTCACCAAGGATGCGAAGTCACGCAACTCACCGACGCCACAAAAGGCTCACCCTATTCTCCCGTGAGCTCGCCACAAAGGCCTACTCACGTTCCACTATGGGACACTTGAGGGCGGTCACCGAACCCGTACAAGGCTTGGGGCAATCTCCACAACTCAATTGGAGGGCTCCCAAGAAACGCCACAAAGGCTCCACAATGCCACAAAAGTCCTACAAGCTTGGGGAACATCCACAACTCAATTGGAGCCCCAAGAACAATGCCACAAAGGCTACAAAGCCACAAAAGGCAACAAGGCCACAAGAGGCTACAAGACCACAAAAGGTCAACTATCCAACCACACAACCGTCTAGGGTTCCAAGAACCCAAGAGAAACAAGCCCAAGGGCTTGAACTCGCCGAATCTCCGAGGAGAACTCAAACCTATGCACCAAATGCAAGAGATAACTCCTTCTCTCTCAAAGTCCACCAAAGCTACAAAATATATTGGGGGAATAAGGGAGGAAGAACACAAGAGGAGAACACAAAACTCTCCAAGATCTAGATCCCAAGGATTCCTTCACAAAGAAGGGATTTTGCTTGGTGGGGCTTGTAGATCTAGATCTCGTCTCTCAAATCCCTCAAAAAGATTGAAGAATCATAGGAGGGAGGAGGGGAGAGGGAAAGCTCTTCAAGGTCAACAATGGAGGAGAGAGAAAGCCAAAAACCAAGAAGAACAAGTGTTGGGTGCGAAGGGGAAAGGGGAGCTCCTTTTAAAGGCTCCCCGATCTGCCCGTTACCCACAGATTCGCGCACGGCCGGTAGTACCGGTGGGTGGCCGGTACTACCTGTGGCACTCAGCCAACGGTCCAAAACAAGGTTCAAACGAACACAAAAACGAGGCCGGCCGGTACTACCGGTGGGTCACCGGTACTACCGCCTGGGCC
Organism: Avena eriantha; assembly: GCA_910589775.1. Classification (NCBI taxonomy): domain Eukaryota; kingdom Viridiplantae; phylum Streptophyta; class Magnoliopsida; order Poales; family Poaceae; genus Avena; species Avena eriantha. The sequence goes on from OU342742.1 coordinate 404,710,145, forward strand.
GGTACTACCGCCCAAGATTCCGACCGAAGTTCCGTCAAATAGCACAGACCATGCAGAGAGCATACTGAAGCGAAAACGGGTTCACCGGAAGTTGGGCTGGTATTAATGCAGGTACTACCGGCGGCATTTCTGCAAGAGCGGTACTTCCGGCGTCTGGCCGGTACTTCCGGTCAGAGAAACTTCAGAACCAGAAATGCCACAACTTTTGCCTCCGAACGCCAAACGAGATGAAACCAATTTTGTTGGAAAGATAACGATGTGTAGAATCCAAAAAAAACCCCTAGGAGAAAATGTAAATGCGTGAGAGTGCACTAAACCCCTAGGAGATATCCTTACTCTCGAGGCGATGAAGCCTAAGAAGCGAGAGACCTCGCTCTGATACCAATTGAAAGGGAAATGGTCGTCGCCTAGAGGGGGGGTGAATAGGCGTTTTAAAAAAATTACGGTTTAGGCTCTAATAAATGCGGAATAAAACTTAACGTTTAATTTATCAAGCCAAAACCTATATCCACTAGTTTCACAAAGTGCACCAACAACCTATGCTAAGCAAGATAAACAACAAGGTGATAGCAAGATATAGTACTTCAAGCACGAAGGCTATCACAATGTAAATTGCATAGGTAAAGGGGTTCGGTTGAGAGATAACCGATGGACGCGGAGACGATGATTTGTTTCCCGAAGTTCACTTCCAAAGAAGCTACGTCTCCGTTGGAGAGGTGCGGGGGCGCAATGAACTTCGAACGCCACAAATGGCTCACCTCGAGGTGTGGTGGCTCGATGCTCACCCAACGCCACACAAGGCCTCACCAAGGATGCAAAGTCACGCAACTCACCGACGCCACAAAAGGCTCACCCTATTCTCCCGTGAGCTCGCCACAAAGGCCTACTCATGTTCCACTATGGGACACTTGAGGGCGGTCACCGAACCCGTACAAGGCTTGGGGAAATCTCCACAACTCAATTGGAGGGCTCCCAAGAAACGCCACAAAGGCTCCACAATGCCACAAAAGGCCTACAAGCTTGGAGAACCTCCACAACTCAATTGGAGCCCCAAGAACAATGCCACAAAGGCTACAAAGCCACAAAAGGCAACAAGGCCACAAGAGGCTACAAGACCACAAAAGGTCAACTATCCAACCACACAACCGTCTAGGGTTCCAAGAACCCAAGAGAAACAAGCCCAAGGGCTTGAACTCGCCGAATCTCCGAGGAGAACTCAAACCTATGCACCAAATGCAAGAGATAACTACTTCTCTCTCAAAGTCCACCAAAGCTACAAAAGCTATTGGGGGAATAAGGGAGGAAGAACACAAGAGGAGAACACAAAACTCTCCAAGATCTAGATCCCAAGGATTCCTTCACAAAGAAGGGATTTTGCTTGGTGGGGCTTGTAGATCTAGATCTCCTCTCTCAAATCCCTCAAAAAGATGCAAGAATCATAGGAGGGAGAAGGGGAGAGGGCAAGCTCTTCAAGGTCAACAATGGAGGAGAGAGAAAGCCAAAAACCAAGAAGAACAAGTGTTGGGTGCGAAGGGGAAAGGGGAGCTCCTTTTAAAGGGCTACCCGATCTGCCCGTTACCCACAGATTCGCGCACGGCCGTTAGTACCGGTGGGTGGCCGGTACTACCGCCTGGGCCGGTACTACCGCCCAAGATTCCGACCGAAGTTCCGTCAAATAGCGCAGACCATGCAGAGAGCATACTGAAGCGAAAACGGGTTCACCGGACGTTGGGCCGGTATTAACACCGGTACTACCGGCGGCATTTCTGCCAGAGCGGTACTTCCGGCGTCTGGCCGGGTACTTCCGGTCAGAGAAACTTCAGAACCAGAAATGCCACAACTTTTGCATCCGAACTCCAAACGAGATGAAACCAATTTTTTTGGAAAGATAACGATGTGTAGAATCCAACAAAACCCCTTGGAGAAAATGTAAATGTGTGAGAGTGCACTAAACCCCTAGGAGACATCCTTACTCTCGAGGCGATGAAGCCTAAGCAGCGAGAGACCTCGCTCTGATATCAACTGAAAGGGAAATGGACGTCGCCTAGAGGGGGGGGTGAATAGGCGTTTTAAAATAATTACGGTTTAGGCTCTAATAAATGCGGAATAAAACTTAACGTTTAATTTATCAAGCCAAAACCTATATCCACTAGTTTCACAAAGTGCACCAACAACCTATGCTAAGCAAGATAAACAACAAGGTGATAGCAAGATATAGTACTTCAAGCACGAAGGCTATCACATTGTAAATTGCATAGGTAAAGGGGTTCGGTTGAGAGATAACCGATGGATGCGGAGACGATGATTTTTTTCCCGAAGTTCACTTCCAAAGAAGCTATGTCTCCGTTGGAGAGGTGCGAGGGCGCAATGAACTTCGATGCCACAAATGGCTCACCTCGAGGTGTGGTGGCTCGATGCTCACCCAACGCCACACAAGGCCTCACCAATGATGCGAAGTCACGCAACTCACCGACGCCACAAAAGGCTCACCCTATTCTCCCGTGAGCTCGCCACAAAGGCTTACTCACGTTCCACTATGGGACACTTGAGGGCGGTCACCGAACCCGTACAAGGCTTGGGGCAATCTCCACAACTCAATTGGAGGGCTCCCAAGAAACGCCACAAAGGCTCCACAATGCCACAAAAGGCCTACAAGCTTGGAGAACCTCCACAACTCAATTGGAACCCCAAGAACAATGCCACAAAGGCTACAAAGCCACAAAAGGCAACAAGGCCACAAGAAGCTACAAGACCACAAAAGGTCAACTATCCAACCACACAACCGTCTAGGGTTCCAAGAACCCAAGAGAAACAAGCCCAAGGGCTTGAACTCGCCGAATCTCCGAGGAGAACTCAAACCTATGCACCAAATGCAAGAGATAACTCCTTCTCTCTCAAAGTCCACCAAAGCTACAAAAGCTATTGGGGGAATAAGGGAGGAAGAACACAAGAGGAGAACACAAAACTCTCCAAGATCTAGATCCCAAGGATTCCTTCACAAAGAAGGGATTTTGCTTGGTGGGGCTTGTAGATCTAGATCTCCTCTCTCAAATCCCTCAAAAAGATGCAAGAATAATAGGAGGGAGAAGGGGAGAGGGCAAGCTCTTCAAGGTCAACAATGGAGGAGAGACAAAGCCAAAAACCAAGAAGAACAAGTGTTGGGTGCGAAGGGGAAAGGGGAGCTCCTTTTAAAGGGCTCCCCGATCTGCCCGTTACCCACAGATTCGCGCACGGCCGGTAGTACCGGTGGCACTCAGCCAACGGTCCAAAACAAGGTTCAAACGAACAGAAAAACGAGGCCGGCCGGTACTACCGGTGGGTCACCGGTACTACCGCATGGGCCGGTACTATCGCCCAAGATTCCGACCGAAGTTCCGTCAAATAGCGCAGACCATGCAGAGAGCATACTGAAGCGAAAACGGGTTCACCGGAAGTTGGGCCGGTATTAACACCGGTACTACCGGCGGCATTTCTGCCAGAGCGGTACTTCCGGCGTCTGGCCGGTACTTCCGGTCAGAGAAACCTCAGAACCAGAAATGCCACAACTTTTGCATCCGAACTCCAAACGAGATGAAACCAATTTTGTTGGAAAGATAACGACGTGTAGAATCCAACAAAACCCCTAGGAGAAAATGTAAATGTGTGAGAGTGCACTAAACCCCTAGGAGACATCCTTACTCTTGAGGCGATGAAGCCTAAGAAGCGAGAGACCTCGCTCTGATGCCAATTGAAAGGGAAATGGACGTCGCCTAGAGGGGGGTGAATAGGCGTTTTAAAATAATTACAGTTTAGGCTCTAATAAATGTGGAATAAACTTAACGTTTAATTTATCAAGCCAAAACCTATATCCACTAGTTTCACAAAGTGCACCAACAACCTATGCTAAGCAAGATAAACAACAAGGTGATAGCAAGATATAGTACTTCAAGCACGAAGGCTATCACAATGTAAATTGCATAGGTAAAGGGGTTCGGTTGAGAGATAACCGATGGACACGGAGACGATGATTTGTTTCCCGAAGTTCACTTCCAAAGAAGCTACGTCTCGGTTGGAGAGGTGCGGGGGCGCAATGAACTTCGAACGCCACAAATGGCTCACCTCGAGGTGTGGTTGCTCGATGCTCACCCAACGCCACATAAGGCCTCACCAAGGATGTGAAGTCACGCAACTCACCGACGCCACAAAAGGCTCACCCTATTCTCCCGTGAGCTCACCACAAAGGCCTACTCACGTTCCACTATGGGACACTTGAGGGCGGTCACCGAACCCGTACAAGGCTTGGGGCAATCTCCACAACTCAATTGGTGGGCTCCCAAGAAACGCCACAAAGGCTCCACAATGCCATAAAAGGCCTACAAGCTTGGGGAACCTCCACAACTCAATTGGAGCCCCAAGAACAATGCCACAAAGGCTACAAAGCCACAAAAGGCAACAAGGCCACAAGAGGCTACAATACCACAAAAGGTCAACTATCCAACCACACAACCGTCTAGGGTTCCAAGAACCCAAGAGAAACAATCCGAAGGGCTTGAACTCGCCGAATCTCCAAGGAGAACTCAAACCTATGCACCAAATGCAAGAGATAACTCCTTCTCTCTCAAAGTCCACCAAAGCTACAAAAGCTATTGGGGGAATAAGGGAGGAAGAACACAAGAGGAGAACACAAAACTTTCCAAGATCTAGATCCCAAGGATTCCTTTACAAAGAAGGGATTTTGCTTGGTGGGGCTTGTAGATCTAGATCTCCTCTCTCAAATCCCTCAAAAAGATGCAAGAATCATAGGAGGGAGAAGGAGAGAGGGCAAGCTCTTCAAGGTCAACAATGGAGGAGAGAGAAAGTCAAAAACCAAGAAGAACAAGTGTTGGGGGCGAAGGGGAAAGGGGAGATCCTTTTAAAGGGCTCCCCGATCTGCCCGTTACCCACAGATTCGCGCACGGCCGGTAGTACCGGTGGGTGGCCGGTACTACCTGTGGCACTCAGCCAACGGTCCAAAACAAGGTTCAAACGAACACAAAAATGAGGCCGGCCGGTACTACGAGCCAAGATTCCGACCGAAGTTCCGTCAAATAGCGCAGACCATGTAGAGAGCATACTGAAGCGAAAACGGGTTCACCGGAAGTTGGGCCGGTATTAAAACCGGTACTACCGGCGGCATTTCTGCCAGAGCGGTACTTCCGGCGTCTGGACGGTACTTCCGGTCAGAGAAACCTCAGAACCAGAAATGCCCCAACTTTTGCATCCGAACTCCAAACGAGATGAAACCAATTTTGTTGGAAAGATAACGACGTGTAGAATCCAACAAAACCCCTAGGAGAAAATGTAAATGTGTGAGAGTGCACTAAACCCCTAGGAGACATCCTTACTCTCGAGGCGATGATGCCTAAGAAACGAGAGACCTCGCTCTGATACCAATTGAAAGGGAAATGGACGTCGCCTAGAGGGGGGGTGAATAGGCGTTTTAAAATAATTACGGTTTAGGCTCTAATAAATGCGGAATAAAACTTAACGTTTAATTTATCAAGCCAAAACCATATCCACTAGTTTCACAAAGTGCACCAACAACCTATGCTAAGCAAGATAAACAACAAGGTGATAGCAAGATATAGTACTTCAAGCACGAAGGCTATCACAATGTAAATTGCATAGGTAAAGGGGTTCGGTTGAGAGATAACCGATGGACGCGGAGACGATGATTTGTTTCCCAAAGTTCACTTCCAAAGAAGCTACGTCTCCGTTGGAGAGGTGTGGGGGCGCAATGAACTTCGAACGCAATGAACTTCGAAATATTGGATATCACCAAGGGAGAAAATGTAATAAATATATATGTGAGATACCTCCCAAGGTTTGGAGCCGGAAAACCCTTAAGATCAAAAACAATAAGATATGCAAGGGAAATCCGTTTTTGATGAACTAGAGCTTGTTATGAAGATAACCACAAGCTCTAGATCCTCACATGGACAAGAACCAAACGACAACCAAGAATGATGATGCTATGTATGCAAAGGTTTGAGCTCTCTTTGAAAGATACGAACGAGTCACCCACTCGAGAGCCCCTCTTGATAGTACGGCTATCTATCCTAAACCCTATCAAGATCATACCTTTACCTTGAGCATCCCACTTGAGCTTGATGTAGAAGATCTTGTAACCTTCAAGATGGAACACCTTTCTTGATTGTACTTGCTTGCTCTTGCTTGATGAAGTCTTGAGAAATGCTCCCCCATACTCCATGGGGAAGCCTCTTCTTCTAACTTGTCTTCATCATTCCATGATTGCCGAGGATGGCAAGCTTCAAGAATAAGATCTTCTAGACATGACGCATCTTGATCTTGCACTTCAATTCTTGATGATGTCTTGAAGATATCCATGAGGAACTCCTTCTTCTTCTTCTTCTTCTTCAAGACATACTTGATCTTCTTCTTCTTCATCCTTGAAACCAACACATGGTCCAAGCGATGCAAATGGACAAACCTACAAGTGAAACTCAATTTTCACATTAGTCCATAGGGATTGTCATTAATTACCAAAACCACACATGGGGGCATACATGCCCTTTCAATCTCCCCCATTTTGGTAATTGATGACAATCCCCGAGAGAGGGTTTAAATATGGAATTTAACGAACAAAATGGCTGCCCCAACATCAAATACTACACAAGTATGTGATGTTGGTACAACCACAATATATAGAGCAAACTCCCCCACAATCTATGCATGTGTGATGAACTAGAATTTCATTGCATAGATTGCCAACCATTACGGGTGGTTGAGTTTCCTCTATATATTAAACATGCAAAGCAACAACAAAGATGCAAGAGCATGCAAGGCTAATGCTTAAGAACCAACTCAAAGCATAAACCATCTTCCCTTAAACCCTCCAAAACTTCTCCCCCATTGGCATCGATTGCCAAAATGGGTGAAAAGTTCTAGATGGCCAATATAGTGAGAATTCCTCCAAAGGTGTGCATATGCACATATCCAATGATGGATCCTTGGGAGGAATTAAGACTATATTGAGGACCCAAAGATTGCCAAAAAAATAAGAGGAAATGAAAGAAGCTTCAACAAATGAAGCAAGCAAACAAAAGATCCAAAAATGCCAATTGACAACATCAATTGATACCAAAACAACACAAGACAAAATGATACGAACAAATGAGTGTTTAGATGTAATAGGGAAGCTCCCCAATCTTTGTGCACACGTTAGAATCAACTAATTTGAATATATCTTGCACAAATATGGAATCCTCACTCCCCATAAACATCTAAGACACAAAAGATGAGAACGAAGGCAAAAGAGCATCATCAAATGAATTAGAGAAGCTCCCCAAGGATTATGCACCAATTATAATAATTATATTTGGAAACAAAGTGCACAATCATGGAATCCTCACTCCTACAAACTCATTTAACAATACACGGCAAGAGAGATCAAATTATGAGTGCCCGGAGATGCAAACAAAAGGGACAAGCACCCAAAAAATAATTTTGGAAGCCACCGAAGAATCAATAAGAAGTAAAAGGTGGTCTTCAAGGAAAACAAAAACAACCAAAGATTTATCTTCTCTCGTGTCTATAAGTTTCTATGTGGAAAATATCACAAAGACATATGCCCGCAAAGAAACATGCACACACAAAATAGATACACAAGAAAGCACATGAACGACAAAATGAAGTCATATAACATACCAATAAGATTTTTCCTTGAAAGCATGGCCAAAGGCTCAATTATATCTTATTGTACATCAATGAACTTCACAACACCAACACACTACATATATTTCAACTATTTCCAAGGGAGAAGGGAATATTTGGAATATATGGAGAAAGGAAAGAAGAATCATAAAATCAACTTTGCTAAATACTCACTATTGCACATGAGAGTGAATGAGGAAAAGATATGCAATAAAATTGCTAGATTGACATATTTGGGATAACTGAATCATGATCATGATTTTGTATAGACCCCATTATATGCACTCATCTCAACAAACTCACATTTGCAATAGAGAGCACTCCTAAAAACCAACTAAAGAAACACAACATATCCAAAAACACAAACTCATGCCAACATGCAACCTACAAAAGGTTGGAAGCAAGATATGTATGCATGAGAGAGATACTTGTTACCGAGATATAAATGGTAGGATGTAGAGGATATGAATTCATTGATCATCCTAGCTTGCCTCCAGTTGACATGTAGGCACCACTTCTTCCTAATGGATGAGACAAGCATCCAATATATCCCCAATGTACCTAAAACACAAGTAACTACACTATGTTCCCAAACACATTGGGTCCAAAGTAGTTAGTGCAACTACAATATATAGGAGAAGCTCCACATAAATATGTGCATATTGATATGAAATTGAATTTCATGCACATCTTAGCCAAAATGATTTGGTGGAGTTTCCCCTATACATTGGATCATAGAAAGAAAGCATGCCATAATATATACACGAAGTAAATATGCATGCACGAGACTCTCAAGAACCAAAAATGAGATACAATTTGAACTAAAACACCAAGTAAACCATGAAGTAGCACACAAGAGTGTGACACGACAAAAGGTGTCTAAATTGTATCAAAGAGCCAAATCAACACATGAAAGGACACAAATTCAACAAATGAACAAGGCAAAAGCCAAAGGGCAAAAGATGCACAAAACACACAATGCTCAAGGATTTGTCTCATTCTAAAATATCAAAACAAGTAACAAAGAATGAGACAAAGCCAACTCCCAAATAGAGCAAGGTTCCAACACACAAACCAAACTCTCTACACTTTTCATGATGGCACAAAGTAACAAAAGAAAAGATCAAGCATCCAAGAACAAGAAACACTATGTGGATCAACACAAGAAGCATAAAAGGAGTGTTCTAGATAATATAGGAGAGCTCCCCCATGAATGGTGCATTATATTGAATTTTTTCTTTTGAATGCAAAATGCACACAAAAGAGATCATCACTACTACCTACATTAAATAAAACACAAGGGAATACCAATAAACTAAAGGGATCCACAAGTGGCAAGGAAGGAATGGGAGTAAAAGGAACCAATCCATGGCCAAAGATGGGACAAAGAAAAGCAAAGGCCAAAGTGAACATGATCAATAAATCCTACCATATATGGAGTGTCACTTGTCCAAGGACAAGAGTTATGGGGAAAACAATTTCCCGAGGTAGTTTGCAAGGAAATCATGACCATATTCACACAAAGAGGCATGTAACAAGATATAACAATTATGCTTGATGCTTCGAGAGAGATTTCTTGATAGCTCCAAATAGTCACACAATCACTAGTGATTAGTGTAACTTGAAGCAAATGGTTTCCATGTAGGATATGGAGGTCCAAATATGAGGAAACACATATCAAGAAAAGCTCACACAAACAAGATCGAAAAGATGAGCAATAAAAGAAACAAAGCAAGTTAGAACTTGTTTGAGCTAAATGTGCCACAAAGGAGCTAGATAAATAAATATCAATTCTAAGTGGCACTACCTCAAATGTTCACATTTTCTAGGTTTGTAATATGCACCAAGCATATGACTCCCCCATAATGTGATAACCAAGAGATCTCGACAAGAGGCAAAAAAATCAAAAAGGAGATGATTAATGGACATTATGGAATTCAAATTCTTCATGAGAATGACATACCACATAGAGACAAGATAAACATTTGATGTCAACACTAAGTGGTATTCCTCATGTACACACATTTTAGGATTGTGGAATGCCCATGCATAATACTCCCCCAAAATGGGATAGTCCATTAATCTCTCCCAAGAGCCAAATGAGATACCAAATGAATTCAACAAAGGCTCAAACACAAGAACACAAATACATGATGTGCCAACCAACATACACAAATATACTAGACAACACAATATAGGTATGAGGGAAGCACAACATGTACAAACACATATAATGGTACAAAACCACACATGCACAAGGGAGAAAGTAACTTTCAATGTAAAGAGTTGAGTACATGTTACCGCAAAGAGGAACATTGGATATAAGGTAGAAGCAAGATAGTCCACTTGGCTTGACTTGACAAAAATAAATGATGAAGATCCCTCAATTCTTCATAATGTAGCCAAGCCTCCAATTCCCTCCAACCAACACCTATTGATCAAGTTTTAGCTTGTTGGTCCCCAACCAAGTTGGGTCCTAAGAAGTTAGTCACAATAGGCTTGGCCACCCAAATGGTTCTTTTCTTGACACCACTTTGGGCACCAACATATTTGGCAAACACATTGCCCACCTCATCCTTACCAAGAGAATATGCATCATATATCAAGATAGGATTGGATGAGGAGTTACCCATAGTGCATTAGGAAGAGAGGTGCCCCTTCTCGCGGCATATGTAGCAAGTTCTTCTCTTTCCATCTTTCTTCATGGAAGATGTCACCCCTTGAGGAAGAGCTTGAGTCTTGGGAAGAGGCCTGCTTCTAGCTTGAGGTGGAGCTTGAGGTCGCTTCACTTGTTGCTTCTTCTTCAATGGGCAACATCTCACATGATGGCCTTCTTCCTTGCACTTGAAGCACACAATGTTGGCCGGATTCTTCACTTGACCTTGGCCATTCTTCTTGTTGCCCTTGTGCTTCAACAAGTTGGTGGGCTTGTTCTTGATGTTGGATTTGTATCTAAGCCCACTCTTGTCATTTGGGGATCTTCGCACACTCAAGATGTTCTTAAGAGTGGTCTTCCCTTCATGACACTTCTTCAAGTCATTCTTCAAAGAAGTGACTTGGGCCTTGAGCTTCTTGTTTTCCTCTACATGGTTAGTGTCAACAACAATACTAGAGGAAGTAGATGCTACATTGTTAGAGCAACAAGGCAAGGAATGTACTTCATCACAAGATGTAGCAATAGCATGAGTGGATGAACTACAAGGACTAGCACATGGCAATATGACACTAGGAGTAGATGTAGTGCTAATGTCCATATGAGGCTCACTACATGTTACCTTTGATACAATAGCCTCATGAGCCAACTTTAGACTACCATGGGAAACTAGAAGGTCCTCATGCGAGCTTGAGAGCTTAGCATGACTCTCTTCCAATTTCCCATAGTTGCTAGTTAGCAAAGCAAGTTGAGCACGGAGCTCAACATTCTCCTTCACACTAGATGCTTCACAAGAGATAGAGTTAGTAACACAAGCATCATCAATATTAGTGAGAGGTGAGGGAAACTTGGAAAGCTCTTTAGCGTATGAGGCTTTAAGTTGCTCATGTGACTCGGTGAGTTTGATGAGCTCCCCCTTAATGAACCTAGAGCCATTGTTGAGGTGTTCAAAATCCTCAAGGAGTTTAGCATAGGCAACTTTAAGCTCATCATTTTTAATTTGGAGGTCACTTGCCACCTCAAGATCTCTATAATGAGATTTCTTCACCCTAGATAGCTCTAGGGCAAAGGTCTCCTCAAGAGATTTCTTGGTGGTTTGTTCCTCTCCAAGAGCTTCATTTAAGTTTGCAATGTCATTAGCATACTCACGCTCAAGACTACCCATTTTGTCAATTGTGTCCTCATGCTCATAAATTAGTTGCTTACTTTCAATGGCAAAGTTCAAGATTTCAATGAAAGTAGAGCAAGCATTTTTATCATTGTGTAGAGCATGAAGGACTAGCTCCCCCTTCTCTTTTAAAGAAGCAACGTCATCATCTTCTACATCTAAGTCAACATTCACATCATCATGAGGTGCATTGGGATCCAAAGGAGAAGTTACCTTTGATTCCTTAGCCATGAGGCATAAGTGAATGTTGGTAGAAGGTGATGATGGGGGAACCCTTGAAGCTCCAATCACAACCTTGCCTTGGCCCACACATTCTTCAATTTCCTCTACAAGGTTAGCAACACAAGTACTAGAGGAAGTAGAGGTACATTTATCATGGCCACAAGGCAAAGCAAGCATATCATCATGAGATATATTCAATCCATTTATACATGATATGCAAGGGCAATCACAACTAGGATGTAAATCACATATGGTCCTACAGGTGTTCATGCCCAAAGATACAACATTGCAATGAGATAGATAAGGAGGATCATGAATGGCAATCACACTATCCACATTGCAAGTTCTATCACCACTCACCATATCATTACCTTGTGACAAATCACATGTTGGTGAAGTGGAAGAAGATGAGAACTCATCACGGCCAGAGGTGGAGGGAACACAATCATCCTCATTAAGCTTGGACACATCATATTTTGCTTGAAGCTTGGTCCAAATATCATGAGCATTCGGAAAAGGCATGATTGAGGAAAGAACTACAAAGCTCACAACATTAACAAGCACATTAGATGCTTGAGATTCGAGATAAGAGTTTGTCTCCTCCTCCAAAGATAGATTTTGGGGATCCTTAGGAGGAGACAAGCCCATATCTAGAATCCGCTCAATATTTGGGTCAATGACCCGGAAATGACTAAGCATGCGAATACGCCAAACATCATAATTTGTGCCATCAAATGTAAATGTGTGAGAGTGCACTAAACCCCTAGGAGACATCCTTACTCTCGAGGCGATGAAGCCTAAGAAGCGGGAGACCTCGCTCTGATACCAATTGAAAGGGAAATGGACGTCGCCTAGAGGGAGGGTGAATAGGCGTTTTAAAATAATTACGGTTCAGGCTCTAATAAATGCGGAATAAAACTTAACGTTTAATTTATCAAGCCAAAACCTATATCCACTAGTTTCACAAAGTGCACCAACAACCTATCTAAGCAAGATAAACAACAAGGTGATAGCAAGATATAGTACTTCAAGCACGAAGGCTATCACAATGTAAATTGCATAGGTAAAGGGGTTCGGTTGAGAGATAACCGATGGACGCGGAGACGATGATTTGTTTCCCGGAGTTCACTTCCAAAGAAGCTATGTCTCCGTTGGAGAGGTGCGGGGGCGCAATGAACTTCGAACGCCACAAATGGCTCACTTCGAGGTGTGGTGGCTCGATGCTCACCCAACGCCACACAAGGCCTCACCAAGGATGTGAAGTCACGCAACTCACCGACGTCACAAAAGGCTCACCCTATTCTCCCGTGAGCTCGCCACAAAGGGCTACTCACGTTCCACTATGGGACACTTGAGGGCAGTCACCGAACCCGTACAAGGCTTGGGGTAATCTCCACAACTCAATTGGAGGGCTCCCAAGAAACGCCACAAAGGCTCCACAATGCCACAAAAGGCCTACAAGCTTGGGGAACCTCCACAACTCAATTGGAGCCCCAAGAACAATGCCACAAAGGCTACAAAGCCACAAAAGGCAACAAAGCCACAAGAGGCTACCAGACCACAAAAGGTCAACTATCCAACCACACAACCGTCTAGGGTTCCAACAACCCAAGAGAAACAAGCCCAAGGGCTTGAACTCGCCGAATCTCCAAGGAGAACTCAAACCTATGCACCAAATGCAAGAGGCAACTCCTTCTCTCTCAAAGTCCACCAAAGCTACAAAAGCTATTGGGGAATAAGGGAGGATGAACACAAGAGGAGAACACAAAACTCTCCAAGATCCAGATCCCAAGGATTCCTTCACAAAGAAGGGATTTTGCTTGGTGGGGCTTGTAGATCTAGATCTCCTCTCTCAAATCCCTCAAAAAGATGCAAGAATCATAGGAGGGAGAAGGGGAGAGGGCAAGCTCTTCAAGGTCAACAATGGAGGAGAGAGAAAGCCAAAAACCAAGAAGAACAAGTGTTGGGGGCGAAGGGGAAAGGGGAGCTCCTTTTAAAGGGCTCCCCGATCTGCCCGTTACCCACAGATTCGCGCACGGCCGGTAGTACCGGTGGGTGGCCGGTACTACCGGTGGCACTCATCCAACGGTCCAAAACAAGGTTCAAACGAACACAAAAATGAGGCCGGCCGGTACTACCAGCCAAGATTCCGACCGAAGTTCCGTCAAATAGCGCAGGCCATGCAGAGAGCATACTGAAGCGAAAACGGGTTCAGCGGAAGTTGGGCCGGTATTAAAACCGGTACTACCGGCGGCATTTCTGCCAGAGCGGTACTTCCGGCGTCTGGCCGGTACTTCCGGTCAGAGAAACTTCAGAACCAGAAATAAATATTGGATATCACTTGATAGTATTTGTTTACATCAGTAGTACTTCCATATAAAAGGGTCTTATATCTGCACAAAAGTGAGCTAAACTTGCTACTAGTTTATAGAACCATGTGTCAGCATTTCATCTACAAAAGCCATTCTTCAGTCTGAACATAACTATTCTACACTAAAGAAACTACAGATCTCCACCAGAAAAGTTGACTAGCCAATTGCCTTGAGAGGACATAAGTTCATTGATCATTTAACCTCAACTGATCTATTGCCTTGCCGCCAAACTATAAGAAATCTGCATCATTCATGCATGACCACTTTGCTTGCGCTAGTCCCGGTTCAGTAGGACCATCCGCATCACCGCAACAATTTCTTCGAACCTGAAATTAGGCATCTCCTTGTAGGGATTGTAGGTCTGTGTGGACCAGAACCTGAATTCCGGCACTGAGTTGTTGCCCGCCGCCGGCTCCAGCTGTTGAACAATCCAACAGGCCGAGTGTAGACGCTTGTTCGCCACCGTGGCATTGGATGGAGCGTCTTTGCCGCAAACGGCGTGTTCCCAGCCTCCCCCACTGCGGCAAGGTCGCCCGCGCCGAAGCATGGACACGAGACTTCCTAGACCTTGGCGATGCCCTGTTCGAGGGTGTGTACCCTCAACGGAATGCTCCCATTAACTATTTGACATGTACCTTGTTCCGCCTACATAGAGCATGCCATAATGTCCTCGTGCACTTTCTCCACAGTGATCTCTTGGCTCTGCTCGCCGCAGCTGATGCGACACATTTGGTGAAATCATCTGCCTAAAAGGGCAATGGGAGACTGATCTTGAAGTAGAGCTTCATGGCCTGCCTTAGAGGGGCTAAATACCCTAGTTTTGGCGGCTTCCGTGGCGATGGTAGCGACTACTTAGGCGGGGCCATGTCACCCGAGGTGGTGCGTCGTGGCAGAGCCACGCAGGGGGAACTGTGGTTTGTCGGAGAAGGGGAGTGATAGACTAACAATAGGTTTGGACTCTGGGCACGCGTGAAAATAATCATCTCCCATTTCCTGAGAGGGTAATAATTCGATACTCATTGCATTAACTGCTCAATCTTTATTTCCCTTCTTAGCATAAGAGTATGAACGTATTGAAAAGATCGGTCGTGGCTATCCACCTGATCGGGCAATGTACTAGGACAGGTAGGAGACCAAAGAAACCGGGTTCCATTTTAAACATATTTACAATTGTGCCCTTATGTTTATACAATATTATTTCTGTGCCACTATGTATCGTATAATTGTAGCAACACCATCGGAAATAGGGGATGACGACATGGCATGTTTTCTTTATTTAAAGGGCATTAGAAATAGGGGATGACGATGTGGAATGTTTTCTGACTAGCGGGCCCTCCTCCTCCACCATCGATGGCGCGCATTCCAGGTCGAGGACTAGTGCCGCCCACCAACAGGTTATTGTGCAATTTTCCATGTTTTGTCGCAACCAACTCCACGCCACTCCTCTGGTCCTACCGCTGCCACTTTGTTCAGTCAGGCACCACTCTCGTCCTCCCCTTGGGCCATCGTCCTCCCGCCCTCCCCTCCCTGCCATCCCCTCACGTCCCGTCCCCTCCCTGCCCTATCTCCTTGACGCCGTCCACCTCCTAGGCAAGTCTAGGAACAAAAACCGAGAGTTGGAAGTTAGGTTAGGCGCGCAACAACGCTGGTGATCTGTACCCCGCTTGGAGATGGATCCTGCATGGCTGGAGAACATGAAATCTCCTTCAAGTATGCATAGCATAGAGGAGAACAAAATAGGGGAAGAGGAAGCGCGGTGCAACGCTTTGGAGGTCTGAAGCCCAGAGAAGGTGTTGTACGTCCTCATTGAAGGGTAAGAACTGTAATTCCTTTTCTACATACCCCAATTAGCATTTCTAGTCCCGTGGTGATGGCAAGGATATGTGTTGGTAACCTTAGGACGTCTGTACATCTTGTCCTTGAGCATGATGCTTTGTCAAGCGAGCATGAAGACACTGAAATGTGTGGCGATGTGGATGATGTTGTGCTCGAAGATGTTGATGATGATGATAAAGCATATCTAGATGTGTTTGTTGACCCTGATAGGATGAAGAGTAGGGAATATTTGGTTGATTCAAACTTTGAGCCTGACTATGGGACTGATGAGGAAGAGGAATGTGAAAATGTGGAAATGGGATGTAGATACGATGACCAAGACGAGGAAAAGCCAGTGATACACTTTGACAGGGAAAATCTTACAATTGATGAGGGGACTGTCTTTGAGACTGTAGATATGCAGTTTCTACCTATGCAATTAGAGTTGGGTTCAAATTTATCATTGAAAATAGCGACCAAAAGAGATTTAGGGTGCATTGTAGGGAAAGTAATGTGTGTAAATGCACATTGCATGCATCTCCAATGCGGGGTGGACACCCATTTCAGGTTGCAATAGCTACATTTAGTTTTAGTCTTTCTCTTATTTATTCTGCTAATAATTAGCTTTGATTCATTTGGATTCTTATTGAATGCATATCAAAGTAAACATGAAGTATCACAAATGCCCTAATACTTCTTTAAGTGATAAAATTAGACTGAAAACTACCAAGTGGATTGTTGCTACTGTACTTGAGTGGGTGAGGCAGGATCATAACATTAGACCTACTGAACTCAGAGCAAAGATTAGCAAAAACTTTAACATTCTGATTCCTTATCACAGAGTCTTTGATGGGAAGGATATGGCTCTAGACTTCATTCAAGGAAAGTGGAATGACAATTTTCACATGTTGTATAGTTTCAAAGCTGAGGTAGAGAAAACATCACCTAGTAGTGTTGTTGACATCGATTATGAGGTTATGAAAGGAAGAGAAAAGGTTTCAAGAGGGGTCAGGTATAAGCAGGAAGATAAAAATGCTTTAGGAGATGTTTTGTCTGCCTGAAGGCATGCTGGAAAGGGTTCCTAAAAGGCCGCAGGCCATACTTGGCAATAGACGCAACTTCTTTAACAGGTAAGTTCAGGGGACATGTTGCTTCTGCTTGTGCTTTGGACGCGCATAATTGGCTTCTACCCGTAGCTTATGCTGTTCTTGAGGGTGAATCAAATGAAAGCTGGACATGGTTCATGTAAAGACTATGGCCAGTAATTGGTCACCCTAAAGGCTTGGTGATACACACTGGTGCATGCAAGGGTCTTGAGAATGCTGTTGATGTTGTGTTTCCTAGGGTTGAGCATAGGGAATGCATGTGGAACCTCGCTACTAACTTCACGAAGAATTTCAAAGAAAAGATCTTTGAAGAGGACTTCTTGCGACCAGCGTACACATACACCGCAAGCACGCATGTATAGCACCCCGGGTAAAACCACTACTAGAAAATTGCTGTGTTTTGCCATTGTGCATCATCATGATAGCATGCTCATATCATCATGCCACATTACATTTGAGCATCGTCATGTCGTCATGTATATTTTTTTCTAAAAGTATTTTTCGCCAAAAGCCTGTTTTGTTTTCTAATTAGTCCCCTTATTTAATTTCAAATTAAAAACCCTGGTCATTCAGAATTTTTGTTTGCCTAAAAACTATTTACAAAAGTGTTATAAAATAAAAATAAAATAAAACTATTTACTAGGGAGTCAGCCAGCCGCCATGCCCAAAAGCCGAACAGCCAGCCAACTACCACCAAGCGAAACCGTAACCTAGACCTAATCCCCACTGTCGCCACACACCACACAGTTGCGTGGCAGTAGCAACGTGATCTAGCCCCGCCCGCGTCACACGCAGGCCACGCACGCACCTGCCAGTTGTGCTACGATGCAACATGCGCGTGGCATGCCTTGCCACCCCGCCAACATCGACGGTCCCACCTCGCACGAAGCCAACCACCCCGCATCGCAATCTCCAGCCTCGACCCGCTCGCACACCGCCTGTGTTGTACGCACACAACCGCATGACCCCATCCCGTTCGTCCCGACCCCGTCGCCATGGCCACCCTTGGCCCGTGCTTTCCCCTCCCGTACTACACCGTGACTTTCCCGAGCACGCCATGGAGCCTCTCCACACGTGGCCCTCCTCGGCCGACCTCGCTGGCTTGCTACTCCTCTGCATGATCCGCCTCTGGCCATGGCCGTAGCCTCCAGTCATTGCCCTGCCTGCGTCGAGCCCCGTGCATGCCGTGCACCGAACCGATATGCCTCCTTCTCGATGTCGGTGTCGTGCCTTCGCATCTCCAGCATCCTTCCCAAGCGTGGCCACCACCTCCTGCATCATCGTTCCCGGCGTCGTCCTGGTCCATGGCCGCTGCCGCCTTTGTCCTCCTTGCTCCCGGTGGCTTCTCACTTGCCTGAGCGCTTCCTCCTCCCTTGTGCATCATTGACCTTGCCACCGTCCTTGTCCGCTTGCCATGGTGCTGCTAGCTGTTGGACATGTTGTGTGGTGCTAGTGAGGTCTGATCGAGGGTTAAGTGGTATTGTTCTGACTACCCGAAGCATGCCCTCAAGTCCTCCGCCGAGACCTGCACGCCGATGCAAGATCGACCATGGCCATCCCTGTTCGTCGACAAGATCTCCACGGATCCAAAGCCCCGATCCGCGGAGACTGAACCCTCGGAACGCCAAGATCTCCTTACCGGAACCTGAAGGCGATGCTGCGTAGGTGCTCCTTCCTAGACTCGAAGCCCCTGGATCTGACGATCGAGAACCCGGAGGCATCTCCTTCATGGAATACTAAGGCGATGCCACTCAAGTGCTCCTCCCCGGAATCCGAAGACCGATCCCGAGGATCCGAAGACCGAAGCCCTCCGAGCCCCCAAGACCTTCGTCCTGATGTGTGATCCCTTTTTCGAGACACCTATTTTATAAATGCCTTCCATATACTTGTTGCATATAAATTATTCATGATCGTATACCTATTTATCTGTTTGGGGGTATTTAGTCGAATCACCTAAATTAAATATGGAGACTATATGCGGGTTATTCTAGTCTTGTATTGCCTCCATTTAAATTTGTGTAGAGAAACGATGCCAAGTTTTGCCTTGTTAAGACAACATTTAAATTGCGGGGTATGTAAACAACTTAAACCTTCTAATTAATTATTGGGACCCTAGTTCCGCTTAATATTGCCTAGTTGCATCGTGTCTTCACCATGTCATGCATCATATCATGAACATGCCCGATCATCTGTCGTATTATTAAATAGTGCATCTGGTGTTTCTTTTAGTGCTTTGGTTCTTCGTAGATTAGGCCATTGAGTTGATGCGAGTATCGACAAGTTCTCCAGTGTATCTCCGACAGTGTTTCCCAGGTGAGCATTCTCCCCTTTCTACCTATTTTCCTTTTATAGTCTTTATTTCCTCTTGTTGATATATTACTATCTGTGTAGCGATGATATAGTTTCCGTGCACCGTGTATACCCCTTGCAGCCTCTATATTGCCTTGGACACATCCTATTGCTTGTTGATTGATAGACAGTCGGCCTTGCGAGTCGTAGTTGCTTGCTCATGTGCTACTTTGCGTCATTGTCGTTCCACCATTGTTGCAAGGTTGGCACTTGTTATGGTGGAGATGATCATGGATTTAATTACAACTTGATATTAAAAAGCTAGGAATAGATATAACTAATGTAGAGGCACCAGTGGGCAATAGCTAATATATGGTTCTTCCACGCTCACTTGTGTCCCTTAGGCCCCGAGTACTTGATAATTGTTCCTTGACTATTCGCACTATCCACATACGGGAGACCCTATGGATCCCCCTTTGCCTGAGCTTGATTCACACTTTATTTCTTAGGGCCACAAACTAGTTTGGGGCTTTATTACTATCATGTAATTATGCCATGTTTTACTGCTTTATTTATGATTGTGCGTGGAGCACCTTTACTGTTTAGGACTTGTGACACATTTATGCTGTATCGATAAGCCCCGTCACACTTTCGGGTTTCCAGTCGTTTACCGTCGTCGACGCAAAACCTGGATCTGTCTCGGAGCCGGCCAACTTCTTTGCGGGTAGCTTTGTGGGGTGGCCCCCTAAAATAATTTATGAATCCTGTGAATGCATTACCGTGAGGCCTCATTGCTTTTTATTTGGTTCTTCCCGAGGTTGATCGTGTGTGTGTTACTATTTGTGCACCCCTGCAGGGTAAAACTTTCTAAAAGCCGTGTCCGCGGTTATGGACGACTTGGAGCACAGTATCTTGAACATAGACAACTAGAACTAAAGTAGTCCTATAAATTTGACTTTGACATGTCTAGTAATAAGTTTCACTACAACAAAATGAGTAAATAAAAGTGCCAACAACTACTGGATTTGGGATGTCTGATGCTAGTTGTATCTGACTAGTAAGTACTACAACTACAAGGGAATGGTTAACTAAAACTACCCACCGCTTGTGATATCAGGATGACTCACGCTATCTATATCTGACTAGTAAGTGCTGCAATTATAATGGAATGAATAAAACTGTCAACTGTGTGAGTTCCTTGGTTTGACTTCCTCATTTGGTCTCGAGGGGGGAAATATCAGGATGGGTATGTTTGGTGTTAGTATCAGGTTGATTCCGCATAGGTCTTTCTTATCTCTCTCTAGTAGTCGATAGTTGTATCAAGTCTCTATAGGTTATTTAGTGCATGCTTCGCTGCCGCTTCAGTCCACCATACCTATGTAGGCGAGAGCCGCCGAATTCTAGACTCGCCGTGTACTGCCCTTAGTACTGACCGCTCCCTTTTTTCCTTTGCCTTCATCGGCATCCCTTTTGTTTTAGCAAGTATGAGTTCGATGTCGTTAGCAGGGTTACCCTTCCGGCTTGGCCTGGGAAGGGCTATGGACGCCATTGGTTATTCTTTAGGGCTCTTAGCTCAATTTGCATCTTATCCGTACTCAGATGTTGTATTGATTTCAATATGATTTGGATCTTTGTGTTGTATATTTGTATTCTTGACTCGTTGAGTCGATGTTATATATATATATATATGTTATGGGGTTCTATCGTGTACTATTGTGTAATGATATTACTTCATTTTCCACCTGCACACAAGTGCCTGGTGGGCATCTTTGAATCATTTCTATGCAGGTTTGGCGGGAATCGCTAAAACTTGCATAGGGTCAATTCGAGGGTGTTACATCATGCTACTTACTTGTAGAACATGTATGTAGTGCTAAAGGTGAACAAATACCTGGAAGAACATCACACCAAGCTATGGGCCAGAAGCAAGTTTGGTGAGTTAAGCAAGGTGGATTTTGTTTGGAATAATTTGGAAGAGAGTTTCAATGCTAAGATTTCGAGCATGAAGACACTTGCAATTTTTATTTTGTTGGATGCAATAAGATAGTGCATTATGGTGAAGATAGATTCAAGGCAAAGAATTTGTGCAAAAAATATTTAGGCCATAAAATAGTTCCAAAGGTGGTTATGTTACCGAATGCAAGAACCAGGGCAATGAGAACGATAAAGATGAGGATGGTCAGAAGTTCTAGTACAATGGCTGAGGTTTATGCAGAATACAAGCATGGAACTGAATGGAGGTACACTGTAGACATTGAAAACAAGACTTTTTCATGCAGGAAGTGGCAGATTACTGGTCTACCATGTCACGATGCACTATACTTCATCTTAAAGCCTAGAGGTAGCAGAGCTGAAATAGAGAACTATGTTGAAAACTATTTCTCCATGGCCAAGTTTGTTGCAACTTATACAGAAAACGTACCACCTATGGATGATGAAAATGATTGGGAGATTGTCGATATAGGGTTCAAATTTCAACCACTAGTTCCTAGGAGGCCACCTGGGAGACCTAGAAAGCTAAGGATCGAAGCCTCCACTGATAAAGGTTCAAGGCTAGGAGCTCGGAAAAGGAAATGCAAACGGTGTGGAGGATCCAGCCATATCAAGAGGTTGTGAAAAAACCCAGTTCCACATGATGTTGTCCCTGTTCACACCTTGGTGGCAGAAAATGAGGCTTCTCAGCCAGACATGGAGGAAGAGAAGCGCAAAGACGAAGAACTTGAGGAAGTGCAGCAGGTGGAGGAAAACGATGATGAGCACTCGGAGGAAAACGTAGGTAAGGAACAAATTTATGAAGAAGTGGAGGTGCCGACGAGGAAAGGGTGTGAAAGGAAAATAATGAAGGTGTATTAGAATATGAAGAAGTTGCAGGGGTGATTGAGGATGTCCTTGATGATCTTTCGGCTAACTACAGGATAAATAATAAAACCCTGCTAATTTCATCTCTATATGATTCTCTAGATGAAAGGTAAGCTTAAAAATTGTTTTATTTGCCATTTGATCATTTTTTCATGCTCATGAACTGTTGTTTACCGCACCGGGGGCTAGCAGACTAATAAAAGGAGAAGAAAGAAGCAGGCACAGTAAATCCGTTTCTTGAATTATCATTTAAACTGAACTAGTCGTGTCTTTATTTATATCTAGCATGTGCAACATGTCTGTGATGGGGTCAGATGGAATAGATTACAACTTTCTAAATATTATTACATTATTTTTTACGTGCGTATGAACGTAGCTACTAGTTCCCCTCTCCCTAGGATTCCCATCTCCTCTGGTGCACTCCAAAATTATGGATGTGCCATCAAGTGCTGGTAGCAGAGTTAGCATATTTTCCGATCAGATGTGAACACGCGAACTTTGTTTTGTTTAGAATTGGATGACTTTTTATTAGTTTGAAAGACAAAGAAACCTAAAACATGGCCAATATATGCCCCCAAAAACTATTCCTCAAAAAATGTTATTACTCCCTCCATCTAGAAATAGGTGACTTGAATTTGTTTAGGTGCATATGTATCTAGACATGTTTTGGGTATAGAGACATTTGAATATATAAAAAAGCTAAGTCAGTTACATTTGGGCGGAAATAGTATACTATTACAACACACTCGTCCCCTTCTCCTCTAGCGCACTACAAATTATGGTTGTGCCATCAAGTGCTAGGAGCATAGTCGGCATATTGTCCCATCTGATATGCCAGGAACGCGCGGACTTTATTTTCAGGATCAGACGACTTTCGATTAGTTTCAAAGACAAAGAAACCTAAAACCTGGCCAATATATATATATATATATTATGACGCTAATCGACTATGACTCAAGTGACCCTAATCCAAAGAGGGCATTAAGCTATCATACATAGATTTCATTTAGGCTTAAGTGGCCCTAATCGACTATGACGCTCCCACTTTCTCCATCATCGATGATGTTGTCCGCGTCGCCCTCTGCCTCCTCCACGTCAGAATCGATTCCGACATTCCGGACCTCATTCTTCCTTCTCATGGATTCTTCATGGCACACTGCCTCGATAATGGTGGAGGTCGTACGCCCAGTCACTGCCCAGAACCGTTGCCTCCCTTCGGGGTTGTGCAGATCCCGGTGGATCTCCTGCCGGTGGGTTCCGCATAGCTCAATCAACGCCATCTACTCCTTCTTGAACAGCTTTGGCCAGTACGTGCTCGTCAACAAGTACTGGGCCATTGCCCTCTTTCGCTCCGGCAGCTGGCGGCGGTGCTCATCGATCTGCCTTGCCAACACATTGCCACGCAAGAGAGGCACGACAGGCACCCTGGCGTAGCTGAGATAGAAGCTCGGAAGCCTCAGGAGCAGCGGCGCGAGTATGTCGTAGTGGGCGAACATCTGAGCCTTGTGCAAGCTGAGTTTGGTCCTCTTCGTCTCCATGGCGATGAAGGAACATGATCTGAGCTTTGGCCCCGTGGTTATGGGGATAAGGGCAAGGACGTAGGCCCACTCGTGGTTGCCACTGCCAATCAGTTTGTAGAACACACTTCTCACGGATCGCCCTTACGAATGACATACTTATCATCCACGCACCCTGATCCAACAGTGCCTAATAATCGGGACGTAGAACTAACCTACAATCGCTTCGGGCTTCTAGAAGACCCAATCCGATGGCCACCATTGGATGCTAGAGGTAAGAGCCAACAGCTGTCATTGACACGTGCAATGACAGCTTCAATGACTCTAGTGGTGGTTTAGGAAAGTAACACGCATGCAATGGCTCTGGTGGATCAATGTGGTTTAGGAAAGGAACACACATGCAATGACTCTAGTGGATCCATGTGGTTTAGCAAATAAACACACATGAAATGACACTAGTGGATCCATGTGGTTTAGGAAAGGAACACACATGCAATGACTCTGGTGGATCCATGTAGTTTAGGAAAGGAACACACATGCAATGACTCAGGTGGATCCATGTGGTTTAGGAAAGGAACACACTTGCAATGACACTGGTGGATCCATGTGGTTTAGAAAAAGAACACACATGTAATGACTCTGGTGGTGGTTTAGGAAAGGAAAACACATGCAATGACACTGCTGGATCCATGTGGTTTAGGAAAAGAACACACATGCAATGACTCTCGTTGTGGTTTAGGAAAGGAAGACACATGTAATGACTCTGGATGTGGTTTAGGAAAGAAACACACAGGAAATGACGCCTGGTGGATCCATGTGGTTTAGGAAAGGAACACGCATTCAATGACTCTGGAGGATCCATGTGGTTTAGGAAAAGAACACAAATGCCATGACTCTGGTGGATCCAAGTGGTCTAGGAAAGGAACACACTGATACGTACATAAGATATCTATAATTTTTGAAGGTTTTATACTAATAATATGCTTTTGATACTCCTTTTTATATAAAGTTTATGATTTATTTGGACTAACCTACTAATAATTGCAAAAGTGCATAATGTTCTTGTTTTACACTTTGATGTGTAGGAATTACCAAGAATACAAGTGGAAACCTTGTTGGAGTCAAATTGGGATTTTCCAGAAATCTGTCTCAAAACCGTTTTTGACGATGGTCACGCTTTGGGTCGAACACGGCGTCAAACGGAAAACTCTTCAACTACAAAGTTTTTGGAAATTTCGCGACAAACGATCTGAACATACAATTTAGCTGATTCTGAGTCCGGACGGGCCCGATAGATCCGATTTACTGCAGCCCAAGATGGGGTGACGGGAATCCGAGAAGCTATATAAAGGGATGAAACCTAATTCGTGGGAGACACCTCCACCCACGAATTTTCAGCCACCGAAGCCACGTTTTTGCCTCCCCATGGATGCCATCTCAATGGGGAAGGGCTCCCAAGAAGCCATGAAGGAAGGGTGCTATGGGGCAGTGCTCCCCTGTGATACCGGCGACGGGGAAGGAGACCTCCGCGCCGGCGGCGCCGCCGCCGCCTTTTCACTATCTTCATTGCCATCTCCATCGACTCCACCACCATCTCCATTGCCATTGCTGACTCCCATGATGAGGAGGGAGTAGTTCTCTCTCGAGGCTAAGGGTTCGACCGGTAGCTATGTGTTCATTTCTCTCTCTATGCATGATCAAATTGTGATCATGAGCTTTGTAATCAAGTAGATCTACCTTGCTACTCAAGTGCTTTAATAGATCTCTTCTCTCCCCATGTGTGCGAAAGTGACAGCGTGCACACCATGGTGGCACTTAGGCTAGAGATTACAAATACTTGTTATGAGTTATATTTGGAGTTGGATGTCTTTATGAAATTGTGGTGTTTGTTGGAACCATCTAGTGCTCAAGGTGACAGTGTGGGGTTATCTAGATGGGAAAGGCTTACTTTGAGGTGTGCTGTTATAGCCCTACCATGGATTAGAGTGTCCAACCAGAGAGTAGTTCAGAGTAGTATCATGAAGAGAAGATATTTATATGAGAGTGTTCACTAGCGAAAGTATGATCCCTAGGCCTTGTTTCTAAACAGTGAAACACCGTTTTCAACTAGATCTGTTACATGTTTGTTTGCTTCCATCTTTATTTCAGTTTTCCTTTAGTCTCTTCCACACCATCAAGCTCTTTTTAGGCACTGTTACCACTTATAATTATCTATACCACTTGTATTTCACTATCTCTTCGCTGAACTAGTGCACCTATGCACCTGACAAGTGTATTGGGTGTGTTGGGGACACAAGAGACTACTTGTATCTTGATTGCAGAGTTGTGTAACTACCTCGGTGAATTATGCTCTTAGTTGCATGCCTGGATGAGCGAAAGTGGTTAAGATAGTACGGTGGGGCCCAGGGCCACTCATAGGTAGACCTTTCGGCCGTCCTAACCACATTCAGAACATCGGGACAAGAACGAGCGGCGTAATCGGCAGGCGAAGGGATCAACTACATACACAAGTGAGTATGTATGCAAGCCACCATACAACTGTTCACAGAGCCATTCCATCTAAAAGAAATAGAAATATTGCAACGCCATACGGTAAGATCCAAATATCCTAGATAGAGATAATAGTTTAGGATAGCTCCTCATACATCAAACATCAGAGTATCATGCGGAAGGGAAAACAAGATCCGAGTACGGATAAGAAGCAAATCAGCATAAGATGCCACATAAATAAACACATCCCGCCCGCAGATCTCACGGATCCCCGTTCCCGGAATCTCTACACCAAGTGATCATTGCCAACGTCATCCGTCTCCTGCACCCAGTATCCATCTTGCGAGTACACCTGTTCATCTAAATCAAACAATTTATCGTGTGAGACCCTAGGGGTACTCAGCAAGTCTTTATGCCTCTAAAGGGGACATATACCTGGGTTGACGCAATTGCAGCAAAAGATAATAACTAACAAGCCTAGAGATACTCGCTAATCATCCGCCTAACCAATGATAGACGGATGTCTGTTAATTAGAAACAATAGTTATAGCAGTATAATTAACAGATCCATCCTCCTTCTCGCTTACCAACGATAAATCGTACGAACAACCCATCCGTTGGCAGTTTTATTAACCATTCCATGAGTATTGCACTATTTACTACTCAGGTACTTAGTCAAATTAAAAGCGGTACTTTAGTTATATTTGTCTATGATTGAGAAACTGTGCTCCAAGTCATCCATAACCACGGACACGGCTTTCAGAAAGATTTTACCCTGCAGGGGTGCACAAATAGCAACACACACTCGATCAACCTCGGAAAAACCAACTCAAAATCCAACAAGGCATTCACGACAAAGCGATCACAGGATTCAGAAATATTTCAGGGGGCCACCCCATTAAGCTACCCGCAACGAAGCTAGCTGACTCCGAGATGGACTCAAGGTTTGTGTGGACGGCGGTAAACGACTGGGAACCCGAAAGTGTGACTGGGCTTGTCGATACAGCGAAAACGTGTCATGATCCAAATCAGTACAGGTGCTCCACGCACAATCGTAATAAACAGTAAACATGGCACAAGTACAGGATAGTAATAAAACCCCAAACTAATTGTGGCCCCAAGAAAAAATAATGAATCAAGCTCTGGCTCAGGGGGGTCCATAAGGCCTCCCGGATGTGGGTAGTGCGAATAGTCAAGGAACAGGAATCAAGTACTCGGGGTCCTACGAGACACAAGTGAGCATGAAAAACCAAATAGCAGATATTGCTCACTGATGCCTCTTTCATTAGTTAGCCCATTACTACTCAGGTTAAGTTGTTTAGGTACCTCGTTATTCATCAGACACTCACATACCCTACACATGCTTTTCTACGACTCGCATGGCTCAAACAACTCCTGTAGTAATGGCTCATGGGATGGAGGAACAAGCTTTGATGGGGTTTAAAAGTAAGGGCTATGCAGTACTTGGGATTCAATTTAATGCAATCGCGACTCAATGATGCAAAAGTAAGATAGAGGCAATAGGTACTATATGTATGCAAGCATGTGGTAGTGCTTGCCTGGCAGCTCAGTCGAAGTGAGAGATGGATCTGGGTAGAACTCCTGTGATTCCTGATAATTCTCCTGCTGGGCATCTATTCGAAAAAGAACCAAACAAACAAGGGCCAACATAAATAAAGTGCACAAGCATATGAATTAAAATGCGACAAGCAAACAAGCATGCCATGATGAATGATGCACAATTTACATGGCAATAAAGTAGCATGGCATGGGTGAGGTGTGGGGACAAGAATAATTCATTTTATTATTTATTTGATCAAGTTTTATTGCGACAAACAGTTCTGATTTTTGATAATGGCATGATGCATGCTTCAATTCAGAACAAGGAATGCATAGAAAGAACGGGCTCGTCGCGCTGATTGATTTAGACATATTATTTGTTGAATTTGGAGTTGTAGAATTAAAGTTATTAATTTATTAAGAAAAGGGCATTTTATTGTAATTTTACTTATCTCCAAAATTTAAAGTGGTTAAACAACATTTTGAATGGCATATTTGAATTCCACACATTTTTCAGATTCAAAAACATATATCATTTGCATTATTTGGAATTAGAATTCAAAAGTTATTAAAAACAGATTTAAATTTATATTAAAACATTTCTGTAAATTCATTTTAATTAAAACAGAAAAGCGGGCCGACTTTTTCTACTCAGCCGCAGCTAGCCCTAGCCACAGACAGGTGGGGCCTGATGCACCGCAGGCCCACGCGATAGAGGCGGGCCGGGCTCGGCATAGAGGGACTGCGGGTTGAGAAACGGAAAGACCGGGTGCCTTTTTGTAAGACTGCAACCGCGGCTGACAGGTGGGACCGGTTGGTAGCGCAGGTTAGGGAATACGAAAACGTGGGTGCTTTTCTGTAAAAAGTTCGAAGGGGCTGACCGGTGGGCCTGGTGTACCGCGGGTTAAGGCAAAAGATTGTGGGGGGGGGGTATTTGCAAAGTAGCCGCTACTACTGTACTTCTTCTCGCGTTGTCTGTCGAAACTGACGGACGCACGGCGCGACACAGCGGGGGCTCGAACTCGCGTCGCAGCGCGCGCGCGGCGGCGGCTACCGCTGGGCTAGGGGAGGGTTGTTGCTGGGTTGCTGCTACGCGGCTAGGTAAGGCTTTCGCAGCGCGCCGGCGATGACACGCTCGCGAGCTCGCCGCACAGAGGGCGCTCGACGGGTGGTCCGGCAAGAACGGTGGAACCGGGAGAGAGAGGGGATGTCTAGGAGGGAGATGGGCACACCATGAGTGCGTCAGTGGGGTCGGTTCGGGCCAGGGAGCGGCGGATCAGCGAGGACGCAGACGCTGGCCGGAGCTAGGGTTTCCTTCGGGCGCGTCGGTGTGCGGCGTGGCTAGACCTTCTCCTCCTCGCTGCGGTGTACGGGGTGAGGCAGTGGTCCGCCTCGGACTTCCTTGACAACCAGGATCGCCACGCCACTAGTTGTTTATAGAGGAGAAGGAGGAGGCAGACCTAGGGCGCCGGGCTGGGAGAAGAAAGGGGTATCTGGGGAGGAAGGGCACGGCCTTGGTAGATCTAGGTGCGGCAGAGGAGGCGTGGGGGAGTAGATATGGACGGGAGAGGAGAGGGGTGTCGTGGGGTAGCTCGGTGGAGGAAAAGGTGGCTTCGGCCACCTTTTTCCCTCTCCACCTTCACGTGCTGGGCACGGCTAGGCATGGGAGGGGCGGACAGGGGCTGCCAGGTGGGCCAGGGCGAGGTCAAGGAGAGGCAGGCTCGGGTGGCCCTTTGTGGAAGAGAGAGAGAGGAAAGGAGAGGCTCGGGTGTAGCTAGGGTTAGCCTCAACTAGGGTTTAGGAGGGGCTCGGGTTAGGGTTAGTGTTAGAGGGGTAGATGGCAAGGGGTGGGTCCCCGTTGGCAGAGAGAGGAAGAGGGGCTCGACCTGGTGAGGAACAAGTGGTGAGGTGAGGGCTCGGCTAGATAGAGAGAAAGAGAGAAAGAGGGTTTAGGATAGGGTGGAATTAGGGTTTTAACTAGATCATGCAAGTGGTGGTTTAGGGTCTTGTGGTGATCCACCAAGATCAAGTAAAAGTGGAAGATGATGGTGAGGTGAGGGTTTTGTGGTTGAGCACAAGGTGATGGTGAGGGAAAACACAAGAGAGAGAGAGGTGGGGTTTATGGGAAAAATGACCCCACATGATCATGCATGGATGGGGTAATGGATAAAGAGGGATAAGGTTTTATGGTAAAAGCAAAAGAATAGAGCCAACATGAAAGGTACCAGGCTCCACTCTAAAATCCAAGCAAATCCCAAAAGAATAGAATGGTGGTGATTTGCATGGCCCATGCATGGGCATTAAATGCCATGTTTTATCTTGTGAAAACAAAACAATGATCATGGCATTTATACACATGCATTCCAAAATATGGAGTAAGGCCAAGCTAAAGGAAAATAGAATTGGATCCATCCCAACCCACAAGAGCTAGATTAAATGCCAAAAGAAAGTAATAGCTCACGGGCAATTAGGATGGTGGAATTATAAGGTGGTGACAAAGAAAGGTGATGGAGTTGAATAAAAGATATGACCCCAACTCAATTTGGGGCATCAAGCATTTATCAAGAACCAAATACAATATATCAAGAGCCAGATACAATTTACTAATGTATATGTGAGAAGAACCAACTGAAAAGGGTTTTATATGATGCTCAAATGCAAGGAGGCATGATGGCATGAGCCTGATATAATTATGATGCAACCAATATATGTAGGAAGTAGCCAATATATTACTATACCATGTAGCATTACATATGTTAGACAGATGGGATGCTACAAGTTGCTTCAGAGGGGATACCTTTGACCACTTCCTCCCTGAGTTTGATAGACCTTGGGTAATCCACTTAAGGGAAACTTGCTGCTGTTCTACAAACCTCTGCACTTGGAGGCCCAAAAACTATCTACAAGAATAGAAGTGCGTAGACATCAAGCTATTTTCTGGCGCTGTTGCCGGGGAGGTAAGGTAAAAGGTACTCACATCCTCCGGTGCGAGTGCTCGAAGTTATTTCCTTTAGATTCTGCAATTTTGTCTTTTTGTTTCTTGTTTTCACTAGTTAGGCTTAATGGAAAACAACAACAAAATTAGAGAGCTTTATAGTATTTATCTAGAGTTAGGACATGAAGTATTCGAAGAGAAAATTAAAAAACCTATGGAACTTTATTTGCATGCTAATAGAAATGTTGTTAGTATGAATTCTTTGGACACCATTATTGCTAATGCTATGGAAAAGTCTAATCTTGGGGAAGCTAGTTTTTATGAAAATGATCTTTTTAGTTCCTCGGCTTTGGAAGATAGCTATTCTATCGCTTATGATGATACCAAACCTCCAATATATGATGATTATAATGATGAATATGATATTTTCAGTCCACCTACTATTGAGAAGAAAATTAATGATTACAATATGCCTACTATATTTGATGATTATGGTGATGAGAATAATAATGATAGCTATTTTGTTGAAATTGCTCCCACTACAATTAATAAGAATGACTATTTTTATGTGGAGAGTATTAATTATTTTAAGCATGTGGCTCATGATAAGAATGTTTTATGTGATAGTTATATTGTTAATTTTATTCATGATGCTACTAAAAGTTATTATGAAAGAGGGAAACATGGTTTTAAGCATCTCAATAATATTAGGTTTCCCCTCTTTATGTTGAAAGTCTTGAAGTTGCACTTGTTTTTCTTTCCTATGCTTGTTGCTTTGTGCTTTCATGACTTGTTTCTTTACAATATTCCTATGAATAGGAAGTGGGTTAGATTTAAATGTGCTTTGAATTTTCTTCTTGATGCTCTCTTTTACTTCAATTCATATTTCTTATGTGTGCATCTTCTCAAACTATCATGTCTAACTTAAAGGCGCTAAAGAAAAGTACTTATTGGGAGATAACCCAAAAGTTTTAGATGAGTCTTGGAAGTTATTACTTCTGTAATAACCACTCCTTATCCTTTTTATTTGCTTTTTGTGCCAAGAGTAACCTCTAATGAGAGAGAAGTAATGATTGGGAAACTTGCTGTCCCGAAATATATTTTTGTGCTTCACTGTAAAAATTTGTGTAAAATATCTGTATGTTGTTTTGAGGTGTCAATTTTTGTGCTTCTGACCCAGGTTGTTATCTAACTTTACTTAGTTCAACACTTTTCAATTTGAGCAACATAAGGTCTTCGAAAAAATTGGTTTTTACCTGCTGGTCTGTTTTGACAGATTTCTGCCATTATTTGCATTTGCTTCTTGTTGATTCCTTTTTGAGTTCTTTTTGGGGAATTGATCTTTTTGAGGGAAGTGCTACAGTAGCTTGTGTTTTAATGGAAGTTTTAGTTGTAACATCCCAATTTCAGCAACCCTGATTAGTTATCCAGAATGCAAAATCAGGGGGAACAAAAACTTTTTCCTGTTCATTGGTGTCATGCTTGCTTGTGTTTTCTTGTGCTTGTGCATGTGAGTGTATGCCATATGATACTCCTGACCTCACCATCAGTTTCCAAAAGCTATTTACCAAAACTATCCTGGCTCATTTTGCATATTCTCAAATGTTCTTGAATTTCAAAACATGAGCCAAGATGCTTATGCAACAAAACTATTCTTATAGCTTCTATTGACAAAACTATGGAGAGTTATATATTATAACCTCCTTATGTTTTCAAGATAGAACCCTCAACTAACCTTATCTCTAGTTTTCCCAAAACCTCTTTTCAAAGCATTTGAATTCTACTCTTGGTAGAGATACAAAGGACTCTCACCTGACACCAACCACAACCTCTTCAAAATACCCATCCTTACCTCAAGCTAAGCTTGATGGTAACCCCAACAGTGGTTTTGCTTAGTTATAAGATGAGTTGGCTTGATCTGCTATCTGATGAGTTGTCTTGATCTGCTATTTAAATTGTTTGCTTAGGAAGTAATATGAGCTACTCTAGGAGCTCATCAGTTGGATCAGTATACTTCATACTCACCCTACCCTAAGCAAGAATACAAATCTGGATTTGATCCCTAGCTACTAGGTGATCATCTAAAACCCTTAACTAGATCAATTCTGAAGATTTCCATTCTAGAAGCTTCCAAGTCCATGAAGACCAATATCAAGCATGGATCCCTTCTACTCAATCTACACTTCAACATCATCCACTTGATGATGCCTTCATACCTTGCAACTCGTCCAAAAACATTCCCTCTCTTACTCTAGTCAAAATCCTCAAAACTGCCAAATTGACTAAGTCTGGAAACTGTTCCAACATCACCTTTTAGAATGCCATCTTTTCAACAAAGTTTGCCATCTGGTATGGCAGCCTTATTTTCAACAAAGTTTGCCATCTTTTCTAGACCACCTCAAATGTAATCAATCCAAACTACTTTAGCCATAATAATCTATATGACTTGGTCTAACTAATCATCTAACCCTTGCATCAAGGTGAGCTTTGAGCTCCAAGATCCAACAAGGTTTTGGTGGTATAAAAATAACATCACCCTAGATCCTCAATGCCTTGCTCTTTCATCTAATTCAAGTGAGAATTCCAGTCCCCAAGGTATAAAATGCTTGCTACACATTGTTTACATCATCTACATTGATCATCCATATTTATCAAATACTATCAGTAATTATCATGGCTCCAAATCTATTTAATTCCATTAATTTACAAAATCTCAAAACCCCCATTCCCAATGGAAAGTTTGGTTTTTGCCAAAAAACTTCCCAAACTTTTGGCTAATGTGAGTTCCCTATATCATACCCTATCTTCCCATCTCAAAAATAAATACTCTTGAAGAGCTTTATTATTCCTTTTTTCCCATTTTCTTAAATGGCTGAATAGGAATAATAATTGTCTTAAATACTTTTAAGCCACAATAAATCTTGGGAAAATTTCCCTAAGTGTGTATTCACATTTGGGACCATCCCAAATAAAAATCCACCCTTGTCCAATGTAAATTTATCAAATGACCTTCTAGAATCTACTTCTGCCCTTTTTGAATAAATGGAATTATGAGGACTAAAACCCCTTATAAAGAATCCCAAATAAATCCTAGGAGTCCCCCTTAACCTCATCTATCTCCTAGTCCCTTTTTCCTCATCTTGTCGAATGCAAGTTTTTGGAGTTTCTTCATAACCACCAATTGGATCAAAATTGCCAAGTAAGCAACTCCACTACTCAAACCACTTCCAACTCCCATCAAAACTTGCTCAACGCATCTCCTCGGTACCAGGACACACCCCAGGTCGACACCACCGTAGCTCCACCCCTCCCCTTGCCCATTTTACCCTTGTACTAGTAGAGAGAGAGACAAGAAAATCTTACAAGATTTACCAAAATTAATTACCACACCTACCCTACCCCTCTCTGGCCGAGCTAATCCCCGTCCTACCCCTCCCCACCGTCCTCTAGGCCAATCCCTGGCTAGGTCCACCCCACCCCCATGTCCAAAGTGGACATTTGCACCATCTACTCCTACCCCTCGGTTTATAAGCCAGCAGTACACCCCAGCACGGCCACTGCCCCTCATTTTCCCCCTTCCCTCCTCCACTTACCTACCTTAGCCCCACTCCCTCCCCCCTGCTCTATGATGTCCAGAAGAAGAAGAAGGAGGAGCTCTCGGCCTCCTTAATAAATCGAGATAGGAGCTCTCATCTCTGCTCCCTTTCCTCTACATGTTGGCCCTCGAGTTCCCCTACCTCCCCTGCATCTAACTCTGGTCTTTTTTGTCCAGGACCGTCTCGTCTGTCGTCGGCGTTGAGCTCCGACGAGGTAGCTCTCGGCCACCATCGCGTGAGCTCCTTCCCAGGCGTGAACCCGCCTGTGCTGCCCCTCGATCTGCTAGTCGTCGACCACCGCATCCTCCTGCACCCTCCCCGACCTTCCCCGAGCCCCTGGTAAGCTTCCCCAGCGAGCTTCGCCATCCCTTAGGGTTCCGCCGCCGGCTGCTCTATTTCCCGTAGACGACGACCCCGTGTTGTCCATCGCGACTTAAACCGACGGCCAGATCTGGCCGATACCCCCTGGACCGCCCCCTGCCACTGACCGCCGGGCCCCGCCTGGTAGGTTCAAGCGCGGGCTCCAGCGCACCGCGCCGCCCACCGTGGGCCAAATCCCCTCTGTGCGGCCCAGCCTCCCCAGATCCCGGCCCAACTGCCCTATTTTCTTTTTTCCTTTTAATTCTAGATCCATATTTGTAGCAGTTAATTTAAATCCGTTTGAAAATGCAAACAAGATCCAAATGCCAGGATCTAAAATTCTGGGAGCCCTCTAATGTTTTATGCAACATGCAGAACTGGTCTAGTGCCCAGAATAATTTTTATCATTTATGGTAAATTAATCCACTAAAAGTTGTCCTATGCACTAATTAAATTCCTCAGAGAGTTCTAGATATCCAATTGGGGGGAATCAAGGCTCTACTGTAAAGTATTTGATATACCTGCCATCTAGCACAGGTCATATGCCAAGGGGAACAACAGTGTGCCCTCATCAAAAATAATAAAATTAGACATTATCTGCCTTGGTTAAATTCTCTAGGCCAAACCAAATGTGGTACTGACCTGAATCCACCTCCAAGTACATCACAAAGTCCATGTCTATCAAACCCCAGCAGCTCAGATTTTATTGAGCTCTGGGTGAATTTTAGTGATTTAAATACTTCTGTAAGGGGTATTTTCACTAAATAAATCACTCCAGGAGTTTGACAACTCCAAAAAGAGTGAATCCAATTTCTACAGAAAGGAATTCTAAATTCCTAAATCAACTCAAGAGCTTTTGTAGAATTTATCTGGTGAAAAAGACAAAAACCATGCAGAACTGCCTTTGGGAATTTCCTGAGGGCATTCTGGTAATTTTTTAGACTTGATTCCAACTCTAGGTGGTTCAGTACATCAAACACTACCTAACCACCCAAGGAAATAATTTTTGGCCCTCCAGATAAATACTGGTGAATTATTTCCTCAAACTAGAGCTTATTCCACTATAAAAATCATAACTAAAGCTAAGTAATTGATAATCTAGTGAAACCACTTGTGTTGGTTTTGTTTTGTCAAGACCTATTTGGGGATATCATTGTTGCACATTGGTATCCTACTGAACTTAAAACCCCCACTCCAAGTTCAGGGTATTTAGCCTTAACAACTATCTTCCAATGGAAAAACACCTATTTGGGAATCAAATAATTCCACTGCTAGAACCCAACTTCTCCAAATCCTGCTAAGTTAAGTAGTTTTCCTTATGTTTGTTTGCTGTATGGTTGATGCATGTATGCCTTGTATTGATTGTGGTATTGTCTGCTTGCATGTATACTCGATGACGTCGATAGTGTGAGTGTTTGATGACAAGAGGGAAGGGACTCCTTATTACTATTTATTGGGTATTCTTGGTTATCTAAAGAAGTCCAGGGACTTATTGTTGATCACAGGCAAGCCATCATTCCCGAATTCTGATACTTGTCCTACTCTTTTTATTACTTGTTTTGTATCTCCTTTATAAATTGCATTATTTATCTGCATGTCTTGTTTTATAAATATTGCACGAATAACTTGGCACCTCCAAGTTATGACTTTGTGTCCCTCGTGGCACCACCCTATTGTACCTACCATTTTATCCCTTTAGACCGAGACTATGATGGTTATCATCCTACCTCTTTGGAAACCCGGGCTTTGAGAAAAATAACTTGTTTTGGGATTTACCCTATTACAAATGTTTATGAACTACTTTGTAAAACCCCTGGGAAGAGGCATCGTTCCAAGTGGATGTTTTAACTAAAAGAAGTGGTGTTGATGAGAAATGAGAAAATGGACATGAGAAAGTGAAGGGATGTTCTACGCCTTTACTGAAACAATTTTATCAGTGCAACCACATTACCCCAGGTGCTGGGGCTTAGCTCGTAGTTTGTCTTCTTTAGCCAGGGCAGCTTGTACCATGCTTATAGGGAGAGATCCGTTGAATTCCGGGCAGGCGCTAACAGATCTTGGATCTGGAGCCTGTAGCTTTCTTTGGCAAGAGTGAGCCTCTCTTGGCAGGAGTGCCGGTGCAACAATTGGGTCTCCCGTGGACGGTATGACTTAGGCGGTACGGAAGGAAGTGGAGTCACCAAGTTAAGGTATACGCCAAGTTGCGGCTTGGGTATACACGTGTACGGAAGGCAGGACTATGGCTGGGAGCCACATACTCGTTGCCGGGGAGAACCAACCCAAAAGGAAATGCAGCCTTTGCTATGGTCGACAAGCGAAATGTTAGGTTCGATTATCTGGACCCCCATCTACAGTGGTAGTGGGCCGTGGTTGTATCCCAGCGGATGTATTGATTCTTGTGGGGAAAGTGCGAAAACTCTGCAGAGTATAATCTATTCGAATAGCCATGTCCACGGTCAAGGACGGTTGTAAAGGTGTTGGCTAGGAGTACCCAAATGGTGCTAGTTTGGAAGGAATGGATGAAAGTATGAAGGTTCCGGGGGAACCTAAGTTCGAAGTTGTGTTTTGACCAGAGGTGGTCAAAGAGGTTTAAAAAGGGTTTCTACTCCAAAAACTGTTTTCAAATCTCTTTGTTTCAACAAAGATATGGAGATATCTTGATTTATAAAACATAAGCATGTTTTCAAAAATCTTTTTCAACAAAGGTATGGAGATGCCATAACTAAAAGAGGTAGTCTAGGATTTTCAAAACATCCCCAGATAGAGCTATCTCGCCACAGCCAGAATTGCATTTCCTTGTTTCACTTATCCTGGTGGTTTTGCAAGTACATTCAAAAGTACTCATGGCTTTATCCCTGGCTATTTACTTGGCCAGACTTTCAGAGGTTCGACATCAGAAGATTAAGGTGACGTCCAGCAAGCTAGGCCGTGTTCCCAATCAGTCGCTTGTAGGTTGAGGCACGATTGGGCTCTGCGTGATGATGTTCCGCTGCTCAATTAGATGTAGCCATACTGTCATGTATGTAAGTCTTGTATTTTCGTTATGTTACGGATGTTGTAATGATACTTGTCGGTTATGTTCCACGGCTCACTGATCATGGGAACGTGGATATATACATAACAAGGATTTCTTGGATGGTTAATCCAGGGACCCCACATTATTGGTGTTGAAACTGAACCCAAAGACTTATTATCTTGAATGCACTAATGTTGCTAATAAAGATTGTGTGAAGTTTTGTATGAAGGAAAAATTTCAGGTGTATGGAGAGAATGATGTAATGAGATGAAGAATGGACTAAAGGTCAATCTTGGGGATGTGACGCGTGTCACCCCAAGAAATTTCCAAGAAGTACAAGCATCAAAGCTTGGGGATGCCCAAGGCATCCCCTTCTTCATCAATAAAAATCCCAGGTTTCTTCCAAACACTTCATTTTTATTGTTTCATGCACAGTTGTGTTGTTTTTGGAGCGTCTTCGTTTTTGTTTTTGGTTTTCGTTTTCTTAGTTTGCTTTGTTTGCTACAATAAGTTGGTTGGATCCCAACAGTTCTTTTGGAGAGAGACACACTCTGCTTTCATTGTTTAGAACAATCTAGTTTTCATTCCTATTGTTTTGTGAGTGTTCTCTTTTGCTAGCACTAGGTTTAGCCTTAGTTTTCTTGTGTTTTCAGCTTAGAACTTTTTAGTTATTCCTTTTGGAGTTGTGAGACAAGATCACTGATCTTTATTTATTATTATCTTTGTGAGTTCTATCAAATAAGTTGGTTTGTATTGGAAAAGAGTAGGAAAGTTCATGCTTAAGTGGTAAAAAGGAGCATGTTTTTGACTGTGACTTAGACTTTATCATGTCATGCTTGATATTGATTTGGCTTTATGGTTATTGATTATTGCTGTAGCATGACTTGTTACAAATAATTGAGATTGCTTAATGTGCCTTGAAAGAATCATGCATTGTTTTAGCATATTAAAGCATAATATTGTGGTATTCTCCTTTAAATGCTTTATTTGGGTTGACTTGGCGCATGCTCACACCATGTTAAGACTATACCAAGTCACCATAGCCTCTATGATCATTTAGTTTTCCACTTGTAATATCACTTTATGCTTTAATTAATGATGTTTTGTCGCTTTGCATGATTATGGCCATTATTACTCTCCTAGTTGGTCGCTCCCAGTCTTATGCTAGCCTCCATAACCAAGTATGAGTTCCACTCATGCATCCAACTCCAAATAAAACCAAGTTATTTCAAAGAGTCCACCATACCTAGCTATTAGCATTTGCTATTCCAAGTATACTCATGTTTTTATCTACCTTCCGAATTAAACTTGTTATGAGAAAACTAGTGATTAAAGCTCTCACGAACTTGATGGCACACTTTACTTTTCTTGCCCCTAATAAACTTGAACGATTGTGTCGTCTATGTTGTATATGCTTGCACTTATATGTTGGGTATTAGTAGAACCATGCTGTCATGGGGAACGCATTCAACATTGCACTTGTACTTTGTACCTAGTTGATATCATGCTCTTTTGTCTATGGATGTCGTCGGCGTGAAATGAAAGGGGAGCTTGTAAGTCCTTGGAGTTATGTATGTGTGTTAGAGAAATGCCTGGTCGTCGGTCTAATCCATGCCTAATCATGGTGGAAACCTGCAGCGTAACCATAATGAGCAATCTATGAAGCATTCTTCTTATAAAAAAGTGATAGAGATTGAGAAAAATAGAAAAAGGAAAAAAAAGATATGAGAAAAGAGGAAAGAGAGAAAAAAGCACCATTTTCCCATGGTAAATAAGAAGATTACTGAGATGCTCATTGTCTACTTGCCTTGTCATTTTGATATGGGGATTCTTCCGTATCATCAGGCAAGGGGTACCCCATTGGCAGTTCTCTCTGATACACATGTACTTACTATGACAAGAACTTACCGGTAACTAAACTTGAGTAGCATGAGGAGCGTCCCTCGTATTCAAGGGACATGAGATTTCCAACTTATACTTTGTCAAGCATATACTCCATAGTTTGTTCACTTTAACCTTAATCACTTCAAGATGCTTATGATAGGGGCAATGAGAGCTGAAAGCTAATAAGTACCATAATTTTTGGAAGTTTTTTATGAGACTTGAATCCCTGCTTCCTTCTATGAAGGCCTTTTTTTACTTTTATCTCGAGTCTCCATCTTCTATCCTTAGGCACCAATTAAGAGAGCATAATTGTCAGTCTTAGTTCTATGTGCATTGTCCCAAAACCTTTTGATTGATTCATAACTGTGATATTGCTTGTTCTTAAATTATTTGTATCTAGTCACCCTTATGAACTTTGAAGGTGTCATATGCATTTATGTTTTGCTACTCCATGAGGGACAAGCTGAATGCCACTATGTTATATTTTCAATATGTGAAACAAACAAACGTCTTTCAATGCATTGTTATTTATGATCCTTGTTTGTATCCTTTCATGTTACAACATAGTTTCTATGTCTTATTATTAGAACTCTATCTTTCATGTTCAAGTTTAGAGTACCTCGATCCCAGCTATCAATGCTTTTACAACAATGATGATCAAGATTGTGTTGGATACGTGTCACCTCAAAAATTAGGACGAGCGGGAACTAGGCTTGGGGAGGTTGATACGTCCATAATGTATCTATAATTTTTAATGGTTTTATGCTAATAATATGCTTTCGATACTCC
Organism: Avena eriantha; assembly: GCA_910589775.1. Classification (NCBI taxonomy): domain Eukaryota; kingdom Viridiplantae; phylum Streptophyta; class Magnoliopsida; order Poales; family Poaceae; genus Avena; species Avena eriantha. The sequence goes on from OU342742.1 coordinate 404,750,468, forward strand.
TTTTTATATAAAGTTTATTATTTATTTGAACTAACCTACTAATAGTTGCAAAAGTGCACAATGTTCTTGTTTTACACTTTGATGTGTAGGAATTACCAACAATACAAGTGGAAACTTTGTTGGAGTCAAAGTGGGATTTTCCAGAAATCTGTCTCAAAACCCTTTTTGAAGATGGTCACACTTCGGGTCGAAGACGGCGTAAAATGGAAAACTCTTCAACTACAGAGTTGTTGGAAATTTTGTGACAAACGTTCTGGACATACAATTTAGCTGATTCCGTGTCCGGACGGGACCGATAAACCCGATATAGTGCAGCCCAAGATGGGGTGACGGGAATCTGAGAAGCTAAATAAAGGGAGGAAACCTAATTCGTGGGAGACACCTCCACCCACGAATTTGCAGCCACCAAAGCCACGTTTTTGCCTCCATGGGGAAGGGATCCCAAGAAGCCATGAAGGATGGGTGCTAAGGGGCGGTGCTCCCCTGTGATACCGACGGCAGGGAAGGAGTCCTCCGGAGAGTAGTTCACCATGGTGGCACTTATGCTAGAGATTACAAATACTTGTTATGATTTATATTTGGAGTTGGATGTCTTTATGAAATTGTGGTGTTTGTTGGAACCATCTAGTGCTCAAGGTGACAGTGTGGGTTTATCTAGATGGGAAAGGCTTACTTTGAGGTGTGTTGTTATAGCCCTACCATGGATTAGAGTGTCCAACCGGAGAGTAGTTTAGAGTAGTATCATGAAGAGAAGATATTTATATGAGTGTTCACTAGAGAAAGTATGATTCCTAGGCCTTGTTTCTAAACATTGAAACACCGTTTTCCACTAGATCTATTACTATAACATCCCAAATCTTTAATCCAAGTGATCAAGATCAAATCTACCCAATTTAGGGTTAACAAAAAGTTTTCCATTTAAAAATCTTTAAGCATTCATATGTGTGTGCATTTAAAATAGGAGTTGTTTTGAATTGCCATATTTGAGTGATATATTGATTGTAAAATGATTCTAAGGTGAATTGCACATCATCTAGATCACCCCCACGCAAATCCCAAAGAAAAAGAAATCAAAAAGAATTAAATAAGGAAATGGTCACTTTTGCCATTTTAATCAACTAGCCCACTTTGGGTGTTCCTAGCACTCAATTCCCAACAGAGACAATTGTGGTTCTTTGCACCCCTTGCTAGTACAAGTAGTGATGTGCCAAGGCCCACTTTATGATCTCCCAAAAACATTCAAACTCTAATTTTAAATGACATTTGAAAATTGAATCTAGTGTATGTATCTAGATCACACTTTTTCAAAAACCACTCAAATGAACTCCATTTCAAAAACCCAAGCAACCACAGATGTTTAAGCATGTGACAAACCACTCCACCAAAATTCAGTTCAAAATTCCAAACTTTTACTCATGCGGCCATTTGATCGAACAGTTGGCGGGCAAACAAAAAGTGGCCTAACTATTACTGTTTTGGAGCAAATCTCGTCGAGCCATTTGATGCACATTGATCACCTTGGTCTCCCCTAGGCCCAACCAGACTAAAACCACACCTATCCCTAGCCCCTGGCGCCAGTGCAACGCAGCCCCGACGCCATGCTCGTCGGCCAAGCGTGCACAAACGACAGGCGACCACCAGCCCCTCTCGGCCACTCCAGGGAGTGAGGCGTGACCTCACCGCTGCCCACGGTCCACCCCATGGCCCTGCTAGCCACTGGACCACCTCAGCGCCGCGCCGCCCTTTCTCTTTGCGTGCAGCCAGAGCGCGATCACTACCAACACGCCACAGACCACGCCTCGACACCAAATCACGCACGCCGCTCCGCCTTGAACCTAGAAACCCGCCAGACACGGCCATGCACCGCTGCGTGACCCACAGTCGCCATGATCACCGTCAAGCACCGCCTCTGTCTCCTAGAGCGCGTGAATCCCCCAACCGTTAGGCACCGCCCCTAGCCGTGCCATTAAGCTCTAGACGACCGCTAGCAGACCACCCACCGTCCGCCTACCTTGCCCACGCCGGTAGCCCTCTGTATCGCTGTCACCGATGAGCTCCGCTCACACCCGTCGGTCTACTCGTCGAGCCTATATAAGGAGGCCACCCCCAGCCTCACCGATGACCGACGGGCTGAGGTGGAATTCTGGTGATGTGCTGCTCGAGCGGCTCCGACGAGAGAGAGGAAATGGTCATCGATTTCGTCCACCTCAGCCCCTGTCGCGACCTCGCCTGAGCCTGCCGTTGCCGTCTGGTTCGTTTGGCCGCCTCGCCACACTAGATTGAGCCCTGGTACGTCCCCAGTAGACCCCCACCGACCGCGTAGGGTTCCGTCTCGCTGGCGATGAGTCCGTCATCGACGACGACCGTGGACCGTTGATCTATGTTCTAATCGTAGCGCCTAGATCGCCCCGTACCTATCTGAATATGTAATAATATTAAGGATTACATGCAGTGACTTTGGACTAGTACCAAAAAAATGCTATATAGGCATTTCTAGTCACTTTAAATCATTAAATATTAAACTTAAACTTATTAAAATGTGATCCAACCTTTAAATCATATTCCCATATGTTAGAATATGTGGTGATGACATGTGTCCACATGATCCCATATTTTAATTGGAGAATATTAAATCTTAGTTATTTTCAATGAGTAGAAATTACTTTTCTCAAATAAAAATAATGAAGCTAGTTAATTAAACCTTGCGGTGCTTGTGATGATAATAGATCATCAAATGGGTGCCTTAGTGTGCTAAGTGGACAAGTTAAGTATTGTTTGGTGATTGTGTATCTCGTATCTATTTATAGAAGATAGTACCGACCAAGCTTTCGAGGAGGAGGAGTTCTACCAAGAGGAGGAGGAAGAAAACTTCAACCACTGCACCAACCAAGGCAAGCTATTATTAGAAAGGTAGAATTAAGCTAGATAACCTAAGCAAGATGCATTGGACATGCTAGATAACCTACCCCAATTTTTATTTCCAAGCTTTACTCTCTTTATTTTATGAAAGTCCTTTACTTGTTTAAAGGTAGCATAAAAAGTATAAAACTTGACCTATCTAGTTAGATTTAGATGTAATTCTATTGCATGAGATTGATATTAGCACCCCATATTAGTGAACACTCTTAACTTAGTAGTTTAGAGCTAAACCAAAACTTGATTCACTTTAGATGGGAATACTTGGTGAAAATGAATTGTGGAAACCATGGAATGATGAGTCATTATATTCAGATGTTTTGACATGTGTGAGAAACACAAATGGTTTATGATGATGAAAATGTTGAGGCATGAGCCTTAGCCCTTTTACAAAACTGATGGTTGGGTTCGGATGCGATACCATTCCAATTTACCGTACAACCACATTACCTGAATTGGGTAAGGCTTAGCCGGAAGTTTATATGCATTAGTATTAGTTCCCTTGCGGGAGAGGTTTGAGTTGAGGCTACCTCTCAATATTGTCCACCTATGCAGTGCCCAAGATGACAGATGGTCATGGTTGGGAGGCCATACTCATAGGAGAGGTGCTTATACTAGGGTGTGTAAAGGAAAGGTTATGTTTGATTATCTACATACTAAGTATGATGATTCTGGGTTATCCCTAACAGATGTATCGAATCTTGTGGTGAAAGTGTACCACCTCTACAGAGTGTCAAACTATTCGAATAGCCGCGTCCGCGGTTATGGACAGTTGGAGTGGCCATACTATTCTGTTGTCAGATGTTTTCAAAACAACTTATGAAATGAATTATGACATGACTTGACCACAATAGAGTTGTGACTATGACAATTAAGTTCCCACTTAGGTGATTTCAAACTTTATTTTATCTTTCTTTGTTTCCAAACTCAACTTAGGTTTCAAACTTAACTTTACAAATGAACTTAGAGTTAACATTCTTACTAGAACTACCTTACTTGTTAGTGATAGTTTGTGAGTACTTAAGGAGTACTCATGGCTTTTGTCCCTGACTATTCCCGTCGCCAGACTATGAAGGAGACTACCATGATGAAGGACAGCAGGACGGCTATGATAACTAGGACTATCTTCCAGCGTCAGCATTGCCTGTGCCCCTGAAGATGGACCCCACTACTATGCTTATTATTTATTCTGCTGCTTGTTGTATTAAGACTGGATCATGTGATCCTTTATTCATGTAAGACCTTATTATGGATTGTAATGGATGATGTACTATGATATCCAATCTGTTATGTCTCGCAAAAATGGTAATCCTGGGATTGCGATGTATGGCATAACAGGCATTTGGGATTAAATATCTGGGTGTTGACAAGTTGGTATCAGAGCCAGGTTGACCATAGGAGACCCTAGTTAGAATGGACGTCCGAACAAAAACTTAGCTTCAAAAACCAAAGTGAGTATTTATGAAAACTATTTCCTCTCTTACCCTTGGGAATTGTTTCTCTCAAAAAATTCATGTTCCTCCAAATTCTTACATTACTACATAAAATTTTGACACACTTGATCACTTCACTAAATTTCTCATCATCAATTCTTATAGATGGAAACTCAGTTCAGCAAGTTCTACCAGTTGGACAACGGAGGGCAGTTGATCTTCGAGAGGGATCTTGATGCACTATCAGAGTACTTGGGATGCCCACATCCGGAGTTTCTTGGAGCTCAACTTCCTGGACCCCCAGGAGGAGACTTATAATGGCTAGTCACCGCTGATCTTCGAGGCAAGATAGAAGCACCAACGTTCGAGAGAATCCAGTTCTCCATGAGAGAGAACAACTGGCTAGATGGATTAGCCAGGGCAATGCATGAAGCTCTCGCATGTCCGTGTGCCATGAGTGTCAACCAAATCCAAGGAACCCGCTTTGCTCACTATGCAAGGCGTGACTTTATGGGAATGCCCATGAAGATGCCAAGTCACCCGGAGTTGAAGCGTCAAGTGCAGAACCTCGACTTCCTGCTGTACGATGGACATAAGGAGTTGGACAATGCTCGGGAGTTCGCCAACCACAATCTTGCCCTTTCCGCCTAGAAGGCCCGGACTTTCTCACTGCTCGTCAAGGATCGTTAGTCTCTTCGCCGTCAACCCGCAAAGAAGGATCGCACCATCGACCGTCTTCGTAAGAAGGTGGCCGACCTCGAGAAGACCATCAAGGAGCAAGAAGCTCAGCTTGCAGCAAAACAAGAAGAAGAGGAAGGTGAAGACATCCAGGGAGATATGGACTCTTACCTCAGCAATGATGATGACTTTCTAGAGGAGGATGTCGTGGGCTTCTACACCGACGATGATGACTCCGACTTCATCGATGATGACTAGATGCACTAGAGCACTATCGTAGCATGAGGAGTATCGGTCCCATTGTATCGTAGCTTGCAGAATGGTTCTTGAAACCATCTGTTTTCCTTTGTTGTTGTGGTGTGTGTGTGTTTGTATCATGTGCTTTTCTTGAATGAATGAGATGAAGATAGTTGCAAAACCTGAGTCAAACTCAAAGTTTTAGCTTTGAAATCAAAACCATGACCCTTAGAACTTTCCCTCTTACCCCTTTATCTATCTCAATCTTCAGATGACTCATGGAAACCCCGGAGGGAGCAACTCATCACAGGACCCAATGCTGCAGATTATCCAGATGCTAGTTGCAGACCGTGAAGCTAGCAGGGAAGAGCGCCAAGCCAACCTAGCAACACTGCAGCAGATTGCCCAGATGGCCCAATACAACCAAGTCCATGGAAATCAAGATCATCAAGGATCCAAACTAAAGAATTTCTAGAATACCAATCCCCCAATCTTTAGCACTTCGGAGAACCCACTAGATGCTGATGACTGGTTGTAGACAATAGAGAACAATTTATAAGTAGCCAGAGTTGATGACAACGAGAAAGTTCTTTTTGCCACCCACTACTTGGCAGGAGATGCAAGAGCATGGTGGAACAGCACCCGCACAATGAACCATGGTCAAGTGATGACATGGGAAGCCTTCAAAATAAAGTTCCATCGCACCCACGTGCCACAGGGTTGTTACATTGCAAATGTATCTATAATTTTTGAAGTTCCATGCTTGGTTTTATCCACTTTCTTGTGTTTTGTTCCAACTTTGGAGTACTTTTCATATGATTTCTTGGACTAACCTATTAACAAGAGCCACAGTTCCTGCTGCCTGTTTTCTGCTATTTTTTGTTCCAGGAAAGTCAGAAAATGAATATTCTCGGAATTGGACGGGACAAAAGCCAAAGTGCCTATTTTTCCGGAAGTGATCAAGTGCCAGAATACGAGACGGAGAGGGACCAGGGGCCATCACACCACCTGGCCGCGCGGCCCAGCCTGGCCCGCGCCAGGGGGTGGTGAGGCCAGCCCCGGCACCCCCTCGGCCTCTCCTTCCGCCTATATATTGCCCTCGGGACGAAAACCCTAAGTACCCGATCAAAAATCCATGAAAGAGTTTGTAGCCGCCGTCATCTCCATCCCTAGATCGGGAGGGATCTGAAGCTCTTCCTGGCACCCTGCCGGAGAGGGGAATTCACCCTGGAGACCTTCTTCATCACCATGCAAGCCTCCAGTGTGATGCGCGAGTAGTTCATCCTTGGACTACGGATCCATGTAGTAGCTAGATGGCTGGTTCTCCTCCTTTGTGCTTTCATCTTTAGATCTTGTGAGCTCCGTTCATGATCAAGATCATCTATTTGTAATTCTGCATGTTGTGTTTGCGGGGATCCGAGGGATATTGAGATGCTATTTCAGATTGATTATTGATTCTATCATGTCTTTGTTATTTGAGATCTTGCATGCTTTCCGTTGTTAGTAGCTATCTTGGCCAAGTAGATGCTAGCAACTCCAAGAGTTAGTATTTATGCTCGATAGTGGGTTCATGCCTCTAGTAATCTGGGGAAGTGACAGAAATCTCTAAGGTACTAGATGTGGTGTTGCTACTATGGAGAAAACAACAATCCTTTGTTCATAGAACAATCGTATTGTTTACTTTACATGCAGTTCGTAAAGCAATAATCTGTTGCTTGCAACTTAATACTAGAGGGGGTTCGGATGATAACCTGAAGGTGTATTATTAGTCATAGATACAGTTGGATGGCAGTCTATGTATTATCTTGTAATGCCCAATCAAGTCTCAAAGGAGTCAAGATGATTAGTATATGCATGTATTCCTTTCTCGGTGTTTGTCAATTGCCCCGCTGTAATTTTTTTACCCAGCATGTTATCTATCTTAAGGAGAGCCACCTCTAGTGAACTATGGATCTCGGTCCTTTGTCTTTACATACAATCTACAATCTTTTACTGCTTTGTGTTTACTTTCTGCAAACTTTTACTTCCCTCCATTCGATACGTTTAATCCTTTGTTTTCCGCAAAACACGGTGAGATTGACAACCTCATCGCAAGTTGGGGACAAAGTTTTGTGGTTGTGTTGTGCAGGTCTCCACGTTGCTACTAGCACCGGTAGTGCGCCCTGCCAAAGCTCAGCTATTAACACCTTTGGGGTGTTTCCTTGCTCCTACTGGTTCGATTAAACCTTGGTTTCATAACTGAGGGAAACTTGCTGTTGTGCTTGATGCAGCCCGTCCTACGGACGCTTCTACATCTACACCAACACGTCCCCCAAGTGGACCCATCACTCGTGCCTGAGCCAAACTCCTCCAAGCTAAGGGAACTCGCTCCTCTCTTCGTGCCAATTCGATACCTCCTTGGATGGCGTGCTACTTCATACCACTACTTTGTGCATCATCAGGTACGAGCCCCCACCGCGTCGACCCACGAGCCCGGAAGCTGCACCAGGCCTGAAGCTGCCAGAGCCGGAGTGTCCGGCCGAATCCAGCCGGAGTGTCCGGCCCAACTCAGCCGGAGTGTCCGGCCTGCCCGAGCTCGAACCTGGCGTGGACAATCAGAAGGTCGAATCGGACACTGCCCGGATACTTCCCGGAGTGTTCGGCCACACCGGACTGTCCGGTCGATCTGACCCGGACTGTCCGGCCCAAGTGATGGGCCTGCGAGCCAACAGCTGGGCCTTGGCCCATATACCCCTCTATTCCGCACCAAACCCTAGTTTTATGCCCAAACTACCCCTGAACTTGTGGTTGGCCTATAAATAGAGCCCCCACCCCCTCATGTATCCCTTAGGCATAGATGATAGACTAAAGACAACCCCCTTTGTGGAATCTCTAGTTTTGCCTCATCCCCTTCTACCAAAGGGGATCGACTATCGTCACCACCTCGTTGGAGTTTGCATCACGCCTCCCTCGTTGTACAAGGCCTTGGCATCGGTGTCCCTTTGCCAAGACGTCAAGACCCTCTCCAAGGTGTTCTTCCCTCTCCGCCTGGGATTGACGGGAGCACGTTGACCGATCTTTCCTTGCAAGGATTCTATCGGACCGGTGGCCACCGGTGAGAGCAATCGGCCTTGTATCGTGTGTGTTTTGCGTGTGTTCATCGTGTTCTTCGCGAGGTGTGCGTCCGCTTCCGCTCCCTTCTCCCTTTCCCCTCGCTTTCCCATCGATTTGACCACGAGATCCGTGAAGATCGGGCCACCCATGAGGTTTGCCCTCATCATCTGGTATCAGCAGCTTTTGGTTGCCACGGATTTCTCATCGATTTGGTGTTTTCCCCATTAATTCGAAAATTCCACCAAAATAGCCCCAATTCGTGTTTTGGACCGATCTGTGATTTGAGTGCGTTTTGGTAGGTTTTGATCCGTGGATTACTTGCTAAACTTGTTGATCTACCTTCCCCTGCGTTCCATGGCCTAATTCCTTGATTTTCCCCATCAATTTAAGGTTTTGGCTCGAGTTTTCCGCCAAAACTTGTCCTGTTCGTGTTCTGGAACTTCTGGATCGACGGACCGGACTGTCTGGCCAAAACAGACTGGAGTGTCCGCCCCGCCGGAGTTTCCGGCCTAAATTGACCGGAATCTCCGCCCCGGCCGGACTGTCCGGCCTGCGCGCACCGGACTGTCCGCCCGCCTGCTGACAGAAAAATCTGCTTCACGGTTTTGAGCATAACTTTTGCATACGAACTCGGATTTTGGTGTTCTTTAGCTCGTTTTGAAGAGGAGAAAGATCTCTAAATCATCATTTCCGTGGTTCATGCTATCTACTCCATCCAAATTCCGTGAGCAAGGCGGAATCCACCAATAAAGGGTGAAGATTGGCGACGAAAGGTATAAAAAATTCCGCGACTTCTCCCCACTTGCATTCCTTTGTGAGCTACACTATCTTTGCGTTCAACAAACACCTATTGAGACTAGTTCCTCCTATGATTTCTTGGGCTATGCACATTTGATACCTTGTAGAATTCTGAGCAAAAGTTGTGAGCGCGCTATCTCATATAGTTATCTTGTATAGTTGTTGGCACAAGGAAGGGGCAAGTGAAAAAGAAAAGAAAAAGAGAAAAAAAATATAGAAAAAGAAAAAGAAGAAAAAGAAAGAAAGAAAAAAGTGACTCGTAGAATAGGAAGCGCAAGCTCGATGAACATCAAATAGGTGGTACTTATTGTGCATATCTTGTAGCCCACCAATTTATTGCAATCGAACTAGCGTCTCTCCTTGCACTTGTGCGACACGAGCTTATAGTCTTCGCTAGGTAATCATTTGGTTCTTAGCTCACTTTCTCCGTCGTGCAAGTCCCATTTATCCCACCGTGTGTGTTTCCTTGTACATATTTCCTCTTGTGGATTGACTTGTTTTGCTTTGTGATCATTGTGGTTCTTTACTTGCCATTACAACATCTTGAGTTCGGATTGGTTCTTGACATGCCACCTTCCATACCCATCCACCATAAGCTTTGTGTGTGTGTGTGTTTTTTAGTGGTTAGTTGGTTTTGGTGTTCCGCGTGAACTTCACTTTGCTTGGTTTTGATTGCTCTCAAGTGTTGCCACTTGCACGATACTATCTTCCAAGGTAAAGTAAGGTTTGACGTTGCATTCCTAACCCCCTACCACGTCCATATACACCACTTGGTCTTGTGAATCATGTCTAGGGACTCCGGAGCCGAGGATGATATCTATGAAGAATCCATGATGAGCCACCATGACTATGACTCCACAAGTATAGAGGACATGATGGAGCACTACACCGACAATGGCTCCGCATGCTTTGAGGACCCGGAGCATTGCACATATGACGGCTCCACATGCATGGAAGACATGGAGCACGTCATCAACTATGGCTCCTCAAGCATGGAGGAATTGGAGCTCTACATCGATAATGGCTCCTCATGCATGGAGCACTACACCGACAATGGCTCCACATGCTTGGGTGATATGGAGTTCTACAACAACAATAACTCCCCAAGCATGGACGACTTCAAGAACGACAACGACAATCTCCTCAAGTCGCATCAACCAAGAGGGAGCCTCTACCTCGAGAGCGCCAAGGTCGACCATCACATGGACAAGTTCGAAAGCTCCCTCAACAACTTCAAGAGCGACATGGACAACAACTTCACCAAAACCATGAGCATGATGGGCAAGACTAATGATGCTTTGCGCTCATTACAACGCCTCACCAAGAAGAGTGCCAAGGACAAGGAGCATCGTCGCGAGCGTCATGTGGATGACCAAGTGCGCCATCTACATCAACCTTTGGAAAGGCACACCAATGACCTCCGTCGACACCATCATAAGGCGCCTTCAACTACTCATGCCACCACCAAAAGGGCACCAAGAGCAAGCTCTCCTCCACGCCATCAAGCTTCACGCCATGAGTATACACTTCAAGATGTAGGAAGCCAAGGCCACATATGTGATGAAGTCGATTCGAGCACCGCTCTCGATAACAACATGAGCCTACTTCCACCACTACCACAAGACGGCGATGACAAGATCAAGAATGGTGAGCATGGGAGTTTCCCTTCACCAAAGGAGGCGCATGGAGTTGAGAGAACCGAGCCTACCCCTACATGCTTGAGTGATGATGTGGTACCAACCCCATGTGAGCATGAGAGCCACTTAGCCCACTTGAGTGAAAACAAGAGTGAGATGAGTGACTCCACCATACGTGAGATTGAGTGCTTCCATTTGGAGGGCATGAGTGATACACCGAGTGAGTTGAGAGTGGTAGTTGATAGGTCATGTGAGACCACTTTGATTGCTAACGACTTACCCTCTACCTCTAGTGTGTTTCCTCATGATGTGCTAGGTTCCATGGATCAAGAAGCACCAAGCCTGGAAATGATGATGCCTCCAACCGAGAAGATGTACATGGTGGATGAAGATGATGCCATCCCCATACATGATGAAGAAGTCGTCCACATGGAGGCCAACACTACCACAACACCCACTTCATATGAGAGGTATGAACAAGGTAAAAATAAGGGTGTTGATGATGCCATGATCCCACTAGTGGACATGATGACTTGTGATGATTGGCATGCTATGGATGATGTTTGTGATATCACATATGCTTCATTGATTTTTCCATGTGATACTTTGCCTTTGCATAATGTTGAGCATGTGAAATTATTTGATTGTGATGATGTTGCCATAGACATGCCATGCTCTAAACATTATGTTGATGATATCATTGCTTGCACTTTGTTGAACAATTGCTCTTTCCAATGTTCTGCTTGCAATGATGTTACCAATGGTACCCCTCGGATAATGCTTTGTCATGAGTGTTTCACAATCTCTCTCGTTGCTTGCAATAAGTTGAATAATTGCTCTTTCACTTGTTTTGCTTGCAACAATAATTCTCATATGGTTTATATTGAGATGGCCCCCATAGCTTTCTCAAATTTTGGAGATTTTGATGATTGCCATGATAAGCATGTTCACCACTTGCATATTCACCATGCATCTACTTCATACTTGATTGACACTCATGGTGATGTGCACAAGAAGAGATACGTCATGATGGATGATGTGTTTCTCTACCATGCACACACGTTCTTCCTTTTGTGTTTGATGTGTGTAGGTACCCGCAGGATCATGTCAACCTCGGTTGAGCACAAGTTGACAAACAGAGCTCTAGAGAGCATCCCCCCAGTGAGTTCAAGATCGAACCCAGCTCTGATACCTTTTGCATGCTTTGCATCTTTCATGTTGACAAATTGCTCTTTCCTATGGTTTGATTGCAAGCATGTTAATGGTATTCTTTCACCTTGTGACAATCATGTTTCGTTGCTATTGGATATTTATGCTTTGTGTGTTGCCACAAAAATGTTGAACAATTTCTCTTTCTGATGTTTTGTGTGCAACCATAATGCCATGTTGAGCATGTATTGTCATGAGAGTTTCCAAGCGTCTCGTATTGTTTTTGCAACAAACTTAAGGACCACTTGCTCTTTCATATGGTTTGTTTGCAAACATGTTGTTTTTGCTACCGCTTGCGATACTCATACCCCCATGATTTTGGCCTTTGATGATATGTGTATGGCATCCAACATATTGAACAATTGTTCTTTCCAATGGTTGGGTTGCACACATAATGACGTTGCTTTGGATATTCTTCCTCATGTGTTTTTGCCAAATTCTCCTAGCTTTGCATCAAAGATGTTGATCAATATTTTAGTCAATTGCTTTGATTGCCACACTAAGATGTTATATGGAGTTTTTGAGTTCCCACATTTGGATGATGTTCAATTAACTTCCATGCACTTTGACCTTGCATATGCATTTCATTTGTGATACTTGAGTTGTGCTAATAGTGTTGTGCACAAGAATGGACATGCCACCAATGACATGCTCCTCTATCACACACAAACATATTTTGCTTGGTATTTTTTGCGTGAAGGTACAATTGCATACGTGTCAACCTCTATGGACAAAGAGTTGATAAGACGAATCGAAGAGAGTTACCTAGGGCTATCCTTCAATGATCTATCTCTATATCATAAGGTGACTTCCATCTACTTGAGGACTCATGCTATAATCTTCATGAATTGGCTACTCTTTGAGTGTTGTTTCGCTTTTGTTGTGAGCTTTGTAGGCTTCATGGAAGGTGAAGGAACATTGAAGAGTTGCCACTTCAAGCTTCTCAAGGACGACTGTATGGTGAACCCCAGGATCAAGAAGGTCTCTCAACATCATCTTCTTAGTGATGTGCATGAAGAGTCGAGGACGACTCTTTTTGAAGGGGGAGCTGATGCAGCCCGTCCTACGGAAGCTTCTACATCTACACCAACACGTCCCCCAAGTGGACCCATGACTCGTGCCCGAGCCAAACTCCTCCAAGCTAAGGTGAACTCGCTCCTCTCTTCGTGCCAATTCGATACCTCCTTGGATGGCGTGCTACTTCATACCACTACTTTGTGCATCATCAGGTACGAACCCCCGCCACGTCGACCCACGAGCCCGGAAGCTGCACCAGGCCTGAAGCTGCCAGAGCCGAAGAGTCCGGCCAAATCCAGCCGGAGTGTCCGGCCACCCCACAGTGTCCGGCCCAACTCAGCCGGAGTGTCCGGCCTGCCCGAGCCCGGACCTGGCGTGGACAATCAGAAGGTCGAATCGGACACTGCCCGGAGTGTCCGGCCACACCGGACTGTTCGGTCGATCTGACCCGGACTGTCCGGCCTCCACGGACTGTCCGGCTCACTCGCCCCGGAGTGTCCGGCCCAATTGATGGGCCTGCGAGCCAACAGCTGGGCCTTGGCCCATGTACCCCTCTATTCCGCACCAAAGCCTAGTTTTATGCCCAAACTACCCCTGAACTTGTGGCTGGCCTATAAATAGAGCCCCCACCCCCTCATGTATCCCTTAGGCATAGATGATAGACTAAAGACAACCCCCTTTGTGGAATCTCTAGTTTTGCCTCATCCCCTTCTACCAAAGGGGATCGACTATCGTCACCACCTCGTTGGAGTTTGCATCGCGCCTCCCTCGTTGTACAAGGCCTTGGCATCCGTGTCCCTTTGCCAAGACGTCAAGACCCTCTCCAATGTGTTCTTCCCTCTCTGCTTGGGATTGACGGGAGCACGTTGACCGATCTTTCCTTGCAAGGATTCTATCGGACCGGTGGCCACCGGTGAGAGCAATCGGCCTTGTATCGTGTGTGTTTTGCTTGTGTTCATCGTGTTCTTCGCGAGGTGTGCGTCCGCTTCCGCTACCTTCTCCCTTTCCCCTTGCTTTCCCATCGATTTGACCACGAGATCCGTGAAGATCGGGCCACCCACGAGGTTTGCCCTCATCAGTGCTCATCATACCTTCCTCTTGGGGTTCCCAACGAGCTCTACATCAACCGAGAGCCATCAAGGGTCTAGGCACCAGAATGAGGGATGAATTCAGAGAGCTGAAGCAAGGCAGAATGACTATAGTGGAGTACCGTGACAGATTCTTGTCCCTAGGCAGGTATGCACGTGATGAGATCAACACAAAGGCCAAGAAGAAGGAGAGATTCCTGAACGGGCTGCATGATGAGATAAAGACGGTTCTCGTCAACATCCGTTTCGAGGATCTCGAAGAGCTAGTCGACTCTGCCATTCAGATGTAAGGGAAGATCAACCAGGCAAACGACAACCGCAAGCGTTGTATGATGCACCAAGCTGGATCCAACAGTCACCAGAAGTACCGTCCTAACCCTTCTGCGGGATATGCACCAAGGAACACTCAACCCCCAATGTCTCATCCAAGCTACCCTAACCGTAGTGGAGGCAATGTGAAGTCCGGAGGAAACAACAATCACCCCGGCAACTCCAGCAATTTCAACCGTGCACCTCCCAAGAGAAACAACAACAACAACACTGCACTGAGAACTAGAAGCAATGTTGTGCCCGTGGCCGCAAAAGACAAGTCCCAGTTTACTTGTTTCGAGTGTGGAGTGAAGGGTAACTATTCCAATGAGTGCCCCTAGAAGATTACCGCCAATGATATTGTGAATGCCCCAGCTCAACAGCAGCGTCGTGTTCAACCAGGAAGAAGATTCTCCCCAGGGAACCCTCACAACCGCAATGGCCGTCTCTTCCACATGAACGCCGAAGAAGCCCAAGAAGCGCCAGATGTAGTGCTAGGTATGTTTTCTATCAATTCAGTTTAGCAGGAGTGTTGTTTGATTCTGGAGCATCGCACTCATTTGTCACCAAAGAATTAGCATGCACTAGTAAGATTCACCCAACCAATTTTAAGCATGTCATGATAGTTCAAATCCCTGGTTCAACTACAAAAAGCTAGAAAAATTTGCAAAGTTGTACCCATCAGAATACATGGGATAGACTTTTATGCCAATCTAATAGTACTTGGAACCAAAGGTTTGGAAGTAGTACGAGGTATGGATTGGTTGTCAAAGCATAAAGGATTGATTGACTGTGCCAAGAAAGCCATCACCATGACCAGTAGCTCTAGAGTCTCAGTAGAGCATATATCTGAAACCTTACCCCGTCAATTCAAGTGCAACAAGAGTCTAGCCCTACCCACCATGGACCAAGTCAGAGTAGTCTGTGAATACCTCAACGTATTCCTTGATGAATTGCCAGGTATGCCCCCAGATAGGGATATTGATTTCATTATTGAACTAATCCCTGGAACCAGACCCATAGCCCAGAGACCCTATAGCATGAACCCCTCAGAGCTAGTGGAATTGAAGAAGCAGTTGGACGCTATGCTGGCAACAGGCTTGATTCAACCAAGCGCATTGCCATGGAGATCACCAGTGTTATTCGTTGACAAGAAAGATGGAGGCAACCGTTTGTGCACAGATTACAGAAAGCTGAATGACGTCACCATAAAAAACAAGTACCCTTTGCCAAAGATAGAGGATCTATTTGATCAGTTGACTAGAGCAAATGTATTTTCTAAGATTGATCTTAGGACTGGTTATCACCAACTTAGGATTCGTCCAACGGATATTCCGAAGACCGCCTTTACTACTCGTTATGGATTATACGGTCATGTCTTTTCGATTAACCAATGCCCCTGCTTAGCTTTCATTGTTTAGAAAAATCTAGTTTTCATTCCTATTGTTTTGTGAGTGTTCTCTTTTGCTAGCACTGGGTTTAGCCTTAGTTTTCTTGTTCTTTCAGCTTAGAACTTTTTAGTTATTCCTTTTGGAGTTGTGAGACAAGCTCACTGATCTTTAGTTATTATTATCTTTGTGAGTTCTTTCAAATAAGTTGGTTTGTATTGGAAAAGAGTAGGAAAGTTCATGCTTAAGTGGATATATACATATCAGGGATTTCTCGGATGGTTAATCTGGGGAGCCCACATTATTGGTGTTGAAACTGAACCCAAAGACTTATTATCTTGAATGCACTAATGTTGCTAATAAAGATTATGTGAAGTTTTGTATGAAGGAAAAATTTCAGGTGTATGGAGAGAATGATGTAATGAGATGAAGAATGGACCAAAGCTCAATCTTGGGGATGTGACGCGTGTCACCCCAAGAAATATCCAAGAAGTACAAGCGTCAAAGCTTCGGGATTCCCAAGGCATCCCCTTCTTCATCAATAAAAATCCCAGGTTTCTTCCAAACACTTCATTTTTATTGTTTTATGCATAGTTGTGTTGTTTTTGGAGCGTCTTCGTTTTTTTTTTGGTTTTCGTTTTCTTAGTTTGCTTTGTTTGCTGCAATAAGTTGGTTGGATCCCAACAGTTCTTTTGGAGAGAAACACACTCTGCTTTCATTGTTTAGAACAATCTAGTTTTCATTCCTATTGTTTTGTGAGTGTTCTCTTTTGCTAGCACTAGGTTTATCCTTAGTTTTCTTGTGCTTTCAGCTTAGAACTATTTAGTTATTCCTTTTGGATTTGTGAGACAAGCTCACTAATCTTTATTTATTATTATCTTTGTGAGTTCTTTCAAATAAGTTAGTTTGTATTGGAAAAGAGTAGGAAAGTTCATGCTTAAGTGATAAAAAGGAGCATGTTTTTGATGTGAGTTAGACTTTATCATGTCATGCTTGATATTGATTTGGCTTTATGGTTAGTGATTATTGTTGTAGCATGACTTGTTACAAATAATTGATATTGCTTAATGTGCCTTGAAAGAATCATGCATTGTTGTAGCATATTAAAGCATAATATTGTGGTATTCTCCTTTAAATGCTTTATTTGGGTTGACTTGGCTCATGCTCACACCTTGTTAAGACTATACCAAGTCACCATAGCCTCTGTGATCATTTAGTTTTCAACTTGTAATATCACTTTATGCTTTAATTAACGATGTTTTGTTGCTTTGCATGATTATGGCCATTATTACTCTCTTAGTTGGTCGCTCCCAGTCTTTTGCTAGCCTCCATAACCAAGTATGAGTTCCACTTCGTGCATCCAACTCCAAATAAAACCAAGTTATTTCAAAGAGTCCACCATACCTACCTATTGGCATTTGCTATTCCAAGTATACTCATGTTTTTATCTACCTTCCGAATTAAACTTGTTATGAGAAAACTAGTGATTAAAGCTCTCACGAACTTGATGGCACACTTTACTTTTCTTGCCCCTAATAAACTTGAATGATTGTGTCGTCTATGTTGTATATGCTTGCACTTATATGTTGGGTATTAGTAGAACCATGCTGTCATGGAGAACGCTTTCAACATTGCACTTGTACTTTGTACCTAGTTGATATCATGCTCTTTTGTCTATGGATGTCGTCGGTGTGAAATGAAAGGGGAGCTTGTAAGTCCATGGAGTTATGTATGTGTGTTAGAGAAATGCCTGGGCCATTGGTCTAATCCATGCCTAATCATGGTGGAAACCTGCAGCGTAACCATAATGAGCAATCTATGAAGCATTCTTCTTATAAAAAAAGAGATAGAGATTGAGAAAAATAGAAAAAGGAAAAAAAGATATGAGAAAAGAGGAAAGAGAGAAAAAGCACCATTTCCCATGGTAAATAAGAAGATTACTGAGATGCTCATTGTCTTCTTGCCTTGTCATTTTGATATGGGGATTCTTCTGTATCATCAGGCAAGGGGTACCCCGTTGGCAGTTCTCTCTGATACACATGTACTTACTATGACAAGAACTTACCGGTAACTAAACTTGAGTAGCATGAGGAGCGGCCCTCGTATTCAAGGGACATGAGATTTCCAACTTATACTTTGTCAAGCATATACTCCATAGTTTGTTCACTTTAACCTTAATCACTTCAAGATGCTTATGATAGGGGCAATGAGAGCTGAAAGCTAATAAGTACCATAATTTTTGGAAGTTTTTTATGAGACTTGAATCCCTGCTTCCTTCTATGAAGGCCTTTTTTTACTTTTTTCTTGAGTCTGCATCTTCTATCCTTAGGAACCAATTAAGAGAGCATAGTTGTCATTCTTAGTTCTATGTGCATTGTCCCAAAACTTATTCATTGATTCATAACTGTGATATTGCTTGTTCTTAAATTATTTGTATCTAGTCACCCTTATGAACTTTGAAGGTGTCCTATGCATTTATGTTTTGCTACTCCATGAGGGACAAGCTGAATGCCACTATGTTATATTTTCTATATGTGAAACAAACAAATGTCTTTCAATGCATTGTTATTTATGATCCTTGTTTATATCCTTTCATGTTACAACATAGTTGCTATGTCTTATTATTAGAACTCTATCTTTCATGTTCAAGTTTAGAGTACCTCGATCCCAGCTATCAATGCTTTTACAACAATGATGATCAAGATTGTGTTGGATACGTGTCACCTCCAAAATTAGGACGAGCAGGAACTAGGCTTGGGGAGGTTGATACGTCCATAATGTATCTATAATTTTTGATGGTTTTTATCTAATAATATGCTTTCGATACTCCTTTTTATATAAAGTTTATTATTTATTTGGACTAACCTACTAATAGTTGCAAAAGTGCACAATGTTCTTGTTTTACACTTTGATATGTAGGAATTACCAACAATACAAGTGGAAACTTTGTTGGAGTCAAAGTGGGATTTTCCAGAAATCTGTCTCAAAACCCTTTTTGCAGATGGTCACACTTCGGGTCGAAGACGGTGTAAAAAGGAAAACTCTTCAACTACAGAGTTGTTGGAAATTTTGTGACAAACGTTCTGGACATACAATTTAGCTGATTCCGTGTCTAGACGGGACCGATAAACCCGATATACTGCAGCCCAAGATGGGGTGACGGGAATCTGCGAAGCTATATAAAGGGAGGAAACCTAATTCGTGGGAGACACCTCCACCCACGAATTTGCAGCCACCAAAGCCACATTTTTGCCTCCATGGGGAAGGGATCCCAAGAAGCCATGAAGGATGGGTGCTAAGGGGCGGTGCTCCCCTGTGATACCGGCGGCGGGGAAGGAGTCCTCCGCGCCGGCGCCTCCGCCGCCGCCTCTTCCATCATCTCCATCTCCATCAACTCCACCACCATCTCCATTGCCATTGTTGACTCCCATGATGAGGAGGGAGTAGTGATCTCTCGAGGCTAAGGGTTCTACCGGTAGCTATGTGTTCATCTCTCTCTATGCATGATCATATTGTGATCATGAGCTTTGTAATCAAGTAGATCTACCTTGCTACTCAAGTCCTTTAATAGATCTCTGCTCTCCCCATGTATGTGAAAGTGACAGCATGCACACCATGGTGGCACTTAGGCTAGAGATTTCAAATACTTGTTATGAGTTATATTTGGAGTTGGATGTCTTTATGAAATTGTGGTGTTTGTTGGAACCATCTAGTGCTCAAGGTGAAAGTGTGGGGTTATCTAGATGCGGAAAGAGAACTTTGAGGTGTGCTATTACAGCCCTACCATGGATTAGAGTGTCCAACCGGAGAGTAGTTCAGAGTAGTATCATGAAGAGAAGATATTTATATGAGAGTGTTCACTAGCGAAAGTATGATCCCTAGGTCTTGTTTCTAAACATTGAAACACCGTGTTCAACTAGATCTGTTACTATAACATCGCAAAACTTCAATCCAAGTGATCAATATCAAATCTACCCAATTTAGGGTTAACAAAAACTTTTCCATTTAAAAATCTTTAAACATTCATATGTGTGTGCATTTAAAATAGGAGTTGTTTTGAATTGCCATGTTTGAGTGATATATTGATTGTAAAATGATTCTAAGGTGAATTGCACATCATATAGATCATCCCCAAGCAAATCCCAAAGAAATGAAATAAAAAAGAATTAAATAAGGAAATGGTCACTTTTGCCATTTTAATCAACTAGCCCACTTTGGGTGTTCCTAGCACTCAATTCCCAACAGAGACAATTGTGGTTCTTTGCACCCCTTTCTAGTACAAGTAGTGATGTGCCAAGGCCCACTTTGTGATCTCCCAAAAACATTCAAACTCTAATTTTAAATGACATTTGAAAATTGAATCTACTGTATGTATCTAGATCACACTTTTTCAAAAACCACTCAAATGAACTCCATTTCAAAAACCCAAGCAACCAAAGATGTTTAAGCATGTGACAAACCACTCCACCAAAATTCAGTTCGAAATTCCAAACTTTTACTCATGCGGCCATTTGATCGAACAATTGGCACGCAGACAAAAAGTGGCCTAACTATTACTATTTAGGAGCAAATCTTGTCGAGCCATTTGATGCACATTGATCACCTTGGTCTCCCCTAGGCCCAACCAAACAAAAACCACCCCTATCCCTAGCCCCTGGCGCTAGTGCAACGCAGCCCCGACGCCATGCTCATCGGCCAAGCGTGCACAAGCCACAGGCGACCACCAGCCCCTCTCGGCCACTCTAGGTAGTGAGGCGTGACCTCACCGCCGCCCACTGTCCACCACATGGCCCCTGCTAACCATTGCACCACCTCAG
This sequence comes from Avena eriantha, assembly GCA_910589775.1. Lineage (NCBI taxonomy): Eukaryota > Viridiplantae > Streptophyta > Magnoliopsida > Poales > Poaceae > Avena > Avena eriantha. The sequence goes on from OU342742.1 coordinate 404,771,088, forward strand.
CGCCGCGTCGCCCTTTCTCTCTGCGTGCAGCCAGAGCGCGATCACCGCCAGCATGCCACAGACCACGCATTGACACCAAATCACGCACGCCGCTCCGACTTGAACCCAACAACCTGCCAGACATGGCCTTGCACCGCCGCGCGACCCATAGTCGCCATGATCACGTCGAGCACTGCCTTTGTCTCTCTGAGCGCGTGAAGCCCCCAACAGTTAGGCACCAGCCCTAGCCGTGCCATTAAGCTCTAGACGACCGCCAGCAGACCATCCACCGTCCGCCTACCTCACCCACGCCGGTAGCCCTCTGTATCAGCGTCACCGACGAGCTCCGCTCACACCCGTCGGTCCACTCGTCGAGCTTATATAAGGAGGCCACCCTTAGCCTCATTCTGCACACAATCTCACTCCCCTCTCTCCACGGGACATCCCTAGTAGATCCCCACCAACCGCGTAGGGTTCCATCTCGCCGGCGACGACTCCGTCGTCGACGATGACCGTGGACCGTTGATCTATGTTCCAATCGTAGCACCCAGATCGCCTTGTATCGCTTCGGGTTTTAAGTGCCGCTGACATCGGGACCAGCCTGTCAGTCGCCCTCTACGCCGATGAGCGTCACTGGGCCAGCCCAATTTGTTTCCCGCGCTGGCCCTAGAATTCAAATTATGATTTTTCTATTTAGACTTCAAATCAATTATGTCCCTTAATTCAAAAATCAATTTAGAGAGTTTTACAAATCCAAATGGAGTAATTTCAGTTTTGTTGGAAAGCTACTGAAAATATCTATCCAAGCCCGTTGGATTTAAATCATTTAGAGTTAGAGATCGCTCCTAGTAAAATAACAAGACAGAAGCTTTTGCACATTCAAACATTTTTATAAAATCAACCATAATAGCTTTTGAGTTGATTCCAACTCTCAAAAATCACATTTGACCATACCTATCTGAATATGTAATAATATTAAGGATTACATGCAGTGACTTTGGACTAGTACCAAAAAATGCTATATAGGCATTTCTAGTCACTTTAAATCATTAAATATTAAACTTAAACTTATTAAAATGTGATCCAACCTTTAAATCACATTCCCATATGTTAGAATATGTGGTGATGACATGTGTCCACATGATCCCATATTTTAATTGGAGAATATTAAATCTTATTTATTTTCAATGAGTAGAAATTACATTTCTCAAATAAAAAGAATGAAGCTAGTTAATTAAACCTTATGGTCCTTGTGATGATAATAGATCATCAAATGTGTGCCTTAGTGTGCTAAGTGGACTAGTTAAGTATTGTTTGGTGATTGTGTATCCCGTATGTATTTATAGAAGATAGTACTGACCAAGCTTTCGAGGAGGAGGAGTTCTTCCAAGAGGAGGAGGAAGAAAACTTCAACCACTTCACCAACCAAGGCAAGCTATTTAGCAAGCTAGAATTAAGCTAGATAACCTAAGCAAGATGCATTGGGCATGCTTTGGTTATACTACTTTGACTATTACCTACCCCAATTTTTATTTCCAAGCTTTACTCTCTTTATTTTATGAAAGTCCTTTACTTGTTTAAAGGAAGCATAAAAAGTATAAAACTTGACCTATCTAGTTAGATTTAGATGTAATTCTATTGCATGAGATTGAGATTAGCACCCCACATTAGTGAACACTCTTAACTTAGTAGTTTAGAGATAAACCAAAACTTGATTCACTTTAGATGGGAATACTTGGTGAAAATGAATCGTGAAAACCTTGGAATGATGAGTCATTATATTGAGATGTTTTGACATGTGTGAGAAACACAAATGGTTTATGATGATGAAAATGTTGAGGCATGAGCCTTAGCCCTTTTACAAAACGGATGGTTGGGTTTGGATGCAATACCATTCCAATTTTAGCTTACAACCACAATACCTGAATTGGGTAAGTCTTAGCCAGAAATTTATATGCATTAGTATTAGTTCCCTCGCGGGAGAGGTTTGAGTTGAGGCTACCTCTTAATATTGGCCACCTATGGAGTGCCCAAGATGACAGATGGTCATGGTTGGGAGGCCATACTCATAGGAGAGGTGCTTATACTAGGGTGTGTAAAGGAAAGGTTATGTTTGATTATCTACATACTAAGTATGATGATTCAGGGTTATCCCTGACAGATGTAGCGAATCTTGTGGTGAAAGTGTACCACCTGTGCAGAGTGTCAAACTATTCGAATAGCCGCGTCCGCGGTTATGGACAGTTGGAGTGGCCATACTGTTCCGTTGTCAGATGTTTTCAAAACAACTTATGAAATGAATTGTGACATGACTTGACCACAATAGAGTTGTGACTATGACAATTAAGTTCCCACTTAGGTGATTTCAAACTTTATTTTATCTTTTTTGTTTCTGAACTCAACTTAGGTTTCAAACTTAACTTTACAAATGAACTTAGAGTTAGCATTCCTACTAGAACTACCTTACTTGTTAGTGATAGTTTGTGAGTACTTAAGGAGTACTCATCGCTTTTGTCCCTGGCTATTCCTGTGGCCAGACTATGAAGGAGACTACCAAGATGAAGGATGGCAGGACGGCTATGATAACTAGGACTATCTTCCATCATGAGCATTGCTTGTGCCACTGAAGATGGAAGTCACCGCTACACTTATTATTTATTCCGCTGCTTGTTGTATTAAGACTGGATCATGAGATCCTTTATTCGTGTAAGACCTTATTATGGATTGTAATGGATGATGTACTGTGATATCCAATCTGTTATGTCTCCCAAAAATGGTAATCCTGGGATTGCGATGTATGGCATAACTGGCATTTGGGATTAAATATCTGGGCCAGGTTGGCCATAGGAGACCCTAGTTAGAATGGACGTCCGAACAAAAACTTAGCTTCAAAAACCAAAGTGAGTATTTATGAAAACTATTTCCTCTCTTACCCTTGGGAATTTTTTCTCTCAAAAAAATTCATGTTCCTCCAAATTCTTACATTACTACATAAAATTTTGACACACTTGATCACTTCACTAAATTTCTTATCCTCAATTCTTATAGTTGGAAAATCAGTTCAGCAAGTTCTACTAGTTGGACAACGGAGGGCAGTTCATCTTTGAGAGGGATCTTGATGCACTATCGGAGTACTTGGGACGCCCACATCCAGAGTTTCTTGGAGCTCAACTTCCTGGACCCCTAGTCCTGAGGACATCCCTACAGTTACACCTACCCCAATTGCTAATAAAGATGTTTCAATTGCAAAGAAGGATCAATCCAATGAGATAAGGATTGGACTAATCACAAGAGCTCGTGCCAAGCTACTAGAACAACAGGTGAACTTGTTTCTTAATGAACCTGGTGTTTTAATTAATGAGAATTTTATACTACCTAAGTCTTTGAATTATTGCATGATTAGGTACTTAGGAGAAGGAGGCATAGCACGGAGCGAGGAGCTAATGGAACAAGGCGTGTTGATCAATGAAGAATGCCCGAGGGAGGAGAGGGAGGAAGCGCAAGGAACTGTCCAAGACGAAGATCAACAAGATGAAGGAGTTCTCTGCCGTGGCAGAGAAAAGCCTCATTTCTCTGCCACGACAGGAAAACCGAGTCCTTCTCTGCCACGGCAGGCTGCTGCGGTAGAGAAAGCAACTACAACTCTACCATGGCAGAGTCAGTTTGACCGAACCCAAGTTGGGTCGGTTTGTATCCATAGGTGAGTGGGACCAACTCGGATCCACCCTTAGGCCACCGCCTCCCAGACCCATAAATAGATGGGGGCGCCGTAGATTAGGGTTTATACCACGTTAAAATATTTTGGAGTTGTTTCTTTCATAGAACCTCTGGAATTACCCTATGTTCGAATCTACCAACTATAATTGAGTGTGATCTGTTGTTCCATTGGGAATTAGTAGATTGCATACTACCGGTCATGGTCACGGCTGCGTGCGCAAGAGTGTGGTCTTGTGAATATCCTACAAGGTTCGAGATCTGTTGCACTGGCACCAGGGATCAAGCGGGAGAGATCATAGCTACGCACTAGTTATCTATCATCCACCATATCATCGATAAGAGCTTGCTGAGAAGATCGGGCCACCCCATATCATCTTGGTATCAGATTTCCTTGTTGCCTCGGTAAGCATCCACAAATCCATCCATAGATAGAGAGTGTTTTTAGTCCTATACAGAAAAAGCCCCACAAAAAGAGTTGTCATAGAATAGATTGCATCGTAGACGAGTTATAGTTGCTGGTCGTGTTCATCCTTTAGTTTAGATCTAGATCTATTCTTCGTAGTTTTGTTTTCTAGTCGTTTTTTAGTCGATTTCCACCATTGTTTCCGCCACCATCAAGTCAAATCAGATCTACTCTAAGAGTCCTAGTCATCTACTCTTGGCCGAGTCGGAATTAAAAAAAATTCCTACCGACTCTACCACGGCACAGAAGCAGCCTGTTTCTCTGCCGCGAGTCCTGTTCTGCCACGACTCGGATTCGCTGCCGCGGCACGTTTTTGACGTGTTTTTCTGCCGTGGCAGAATTTTCTGCCACGACACGATTTTGGTCTATTTTTCTACCATGGCAGGAATTCTTACAAAGTGTGATAAAATTTGCACTTTTCCTTAACCTTAGCCACAACCAATCTATTACATAGGTGTAGGAACTTGCCCATTGAGACTAGTTTCCGCTCCTACAGGCTGCTCTTAGGATTTTGGTGCTGTACTTTGTAATTGGCCGTGTGTGATCTATAAAATCAAAAAAAAGAACAAGCAATATAGCAACAGAAAAAACCAAAAAAAAAGAGCTATACAAAAGAAAAAGAGAAAATTGAGGAAAAAGAGAATTTCAGCAAGTGGCCTAGTGATATCTTTGTGCACCGGTAGATTGAGCAATCTTGTGCATGTTTACTTTGAGCTTTGCTAGTGTCTCTCGAGCGTAGTGTGATGGCTCAATGCGTGGCGCCCAGAAAAGTGCTGGTGTGTGGTTGATGTAGAGCTCGTTGGGAACCCCAAGAGGAAGGTATGATGAGCACAACAGCAGGTTTCCCTTAGTTATGAAACCAAGGTTTAATCGAACCGGTAGGAGCAAGGAAACACCTCAAAGGTGTTACTAGCTGAGGTTTGGCAGGGTGCACTACCGGTGCTAGTAGCAACGTGGAGACCTGCACAACACAACCACAGAACTTTGTACCCAACTTGCGATGAGGTTGTCAATCTCACCGTGTTTTGCGGTAAACAAAGGATTAAACGTATCGAATGGAAAGAAGTAAAAGTTTGCAGAAAATAAACACAAAGCAGTAAACAGTTGTAGATTGTATGTAAAGAAAAGGACCGGGATCTCTAGTTCACTAGAGGTGGCTCTCCTTAAGATAGATAACATGCTGGGTGAACAAATTACAGCGGGGCAATTGACAAACACCGAGAATGCAATACATGCATATACTAATCATCTTGACTCCTTTGAGACTTGATTGGGCATTACAACATAATACATAGCCGCCATCCAACTACATCTATGACTAATAATCCACCTTCAGGTTATCATCCGAACCCCCTCCAGTATTAAGTTGCAAGCAACAGATTATTGCTTTACGAACTGCGTGTAAAGTAAACAATACGATTGTTCTATGAACAAAGGATTGTTGTTTTCTCCCTAGTAGCAACATCACATCTAGTACCTTAGAGATTTCTGTCACTTCCCCAGATTACCAGAGGCATGAACCCACTATCGAGCATAAATACTAACTCTTGGAGTTGCTAGCATCTACTTGGCCAAGATAGCTACTAACAACGGAAAGCATGCAAGATCTCAAATAACAAAGACATGATAGAATCAATAATCAATCTGAAATAGCATCTCAATATCCATCGGATCCCTGGAAACACAACATGCAGAATTACAAATAGATGATCTTGATCATGAACGGAGCTCACAAGATCTAGACATGAAAGCACAAAGGAGAAGAACCAGCCATCTAGCTACTACATGGATCCATAGTCCAAGGATGAACTACTCACGCATCACACCGGAGGCTTGCATGGTGATGAAGAAGGCCTCCAAGGTGAATTCCCCTCTCTGGCAGGGTGCCGGAAAGAGCTTCAGATCCCTCCCGATCTAGGGATGGAGATGACGGCGGCTACAGACTCTTTCGTGGATTTTTGATCAGGTACTTAGGGTTTACGTCCCGAGGGCATCTTATAATCGAAAGGGGAGGCCGAGGGGGTGCTTAGGCTGGCCAGACCACCCCCTGGCGCGGGCCAGGCCTGGCCGCGTGGCCAGGTGGTGTGGCCGCCCTCTGGCCCCTCTCTGTCTCGTATTCTAGCACTTGATGACATACGGAAAATAGGCACTTTGGCTTTTGTCCCGTCTAATTCCGAGAATATTCATTTTCTGACTTTCCTGGAACCAAAAACAGCAGAAAACAGGCAGCTGGCACTATGGCTCTTGTTAATAGGTAAGTCCAAGAAATCATATGAAAAGTACTCCAAAGTTTGAACAAAACACAAGAAAGTGGATAAAACCAAGCATGGAATATCAAAAATTATAGATACATTTGCAATGTATCATAGGGCAACACCCTTCATAGTTGCATTGCCACGTTTTTCTCCACGTGTGTGTTCCTTGGGTATTTGTACGATCAGCACTAGGACTTGTTTGCGGTGTAGTTAGGATACCATACCTACAGCTCCACCATAAATAACCTGTGTGCCCTGCGATCGTTCTCTATACCTTTGATATTCACTTCATCACATCAGTGCATCAGTTTTTGATTTCATTTGGTAGAGCATCTCTATTCACTTTGGAATGGTAAGATCTCATTTCTTATTAGTTGTGAGTGAGTTGTGAGAGTTCCACCTTACAGATTTTGATTTTTGCACTAACCTACTAATCATGTCTACTAGTGATGATGATGTTGTGTTGCAGAAAAAGAAGGATGAGGAGCTTGTTAATTGGCGTGAATATGAGGCTTTGAAGTCCCACTTGACACGTGTGTTTACTAACACGACAGATGCCATTGACAAGAATCTCCAAGATATGAATATGAGATTGGATCAGCATGTTGGGACGGTTGATACTAGCCAAACGCAAGTGGCTACGCTCAATGTCAATGTCACCACTTTGCAGCGGTCCATTGAGGGTTTGGCAGCCGCCTTACATAGAAGGGAAGATCCTCAACATGATGATGCCTTTGATGATTTCGATGAGGGTAGCTCTGTGGATGCTACTCCACATGGTTGCAAGGGACGTGTTATTCCCCCTGTCCATGCATCTTCTCATGGTCGTGGGTTTGCCCCCCTTGGGCGTGGTCAACGTGTGCCCAACCAAGCTGATGATGGTTTGGGCAAGCCAAAATTTTCAATTCCTAAGTTTGATGGTTCTATTGATCCTGAAGACTATCTCACATGGGAGTTGAAGATTGAGAAACTCTGGCGCTTATTTGACTATCCAGAAGATAAGAAGGTCAAGCTTGCAGCATCTGAAATTGATGGTTATGCTTTGCGTTGGTGGGATGCTCTTGTGCAACATAGGAGGGAGGATAATGAACTTCCTGTGATGGATTGGTGCGAGATGAAGAAAATCATGAAGGCTCGTTTCGTTCCAACCAACTACTTGCGGTCAGTTTTTGATAAGTTGACGCAATTGAAGCAAGCCACAATGACAGTAGATGAGTACTACATGGAGATGGAGCTACTTATGCAGCGTGCTTGAGTTTGCGAGTCCATTGAGATGACCATGCAGCGATTCCTAAACAATCTGAAGTTGCCAATCAAGAGCATAGTGCGTCATCACAAGTATGAGACCATGAATGAGCTATTGCACCATGCTAGAGAGGCCGAATCCCAGTTGGCGGAAGAGGCGAAGTCACGCGCTCGTTTTCCATCCTCCAGTAGATTTTCATCCAGATCTATTCCTCCTATAGTCACGCCACCAGCTGCTGTTCCGTTTACACCATTGGCCAAACCAGCAAGTACACCTTCGTTTGGTTCTAATGCTCGGAAACCCGCTGCTCCTGCTGCTAGCTCGGGTTCCAACATGTCTACGGCACGTACTCGTGATGTGGTGTGCCATACTTGTGGAGGTAGAGGTCACTACAAGAAGGATTGTCCAAACAGCAAGGTTATGTTTGTCAATGAACAAGGAGAAGTAGAGAGTGGAGATGAAGCTTCTAACAATGATATTGATGATGGCGAGGATGGTGTTGATGCATATGCTGAGCGTGCACCAACTATTGTTGTGTCTTCACGTGTACTTAGTGTGCAACCAGTTGAGGAATCCCAGCGTTGCAACTTGTTCCAAACAAAAGCTCTAGTTGGACCAAATAAAGCTTGCAAGGTCATTATTGATGGAGGTAGCTGCAGAAATCTTGCAAGTAAGCAACTATGTGCCAAACTGAATTTGACATACTTATCTCATCCCAAGCCATACTACATACAATGGTTGAGCAACAATGGTGAGATGAAGGTAAATCATATGGTACGCGTGAATTTTCAAATAGGGCCATACAAAGATTCTATTGATTTTGATGTGGTTCCTATGACTGTTTGTCACCTACTATTGGGTCGGCCTGGGCTCTATGATCGCCATGTGCAACACAATGGCCGATGCAATACATATCACTTGGAATTCAAAGGAAAGAAGATTACTATGCATCCAATGACACCACAAGAAATTGTGAATGATTCTCCCCAGAAGATAGAGGTGAACTTGAAGGAAGATACTACCACCCGGCGAGATTGCGTGACAGTTGTTCCTGATGCAATTGAGCCTAAATTGAGTGATATAACAAAAAGTGAGAGAGTGCCCGGTTTATTGATATTAGACACTAAGGAAGATATGAGAGAATTTCATGAGGATCCTACAACCATGCCACTTGTGCTCATGTATAAGGGCGAGGTATTGGTTTCTAACGACATGACCCCTATTTCTCTTGGTGTCTCTTCTGTTTTGCAGGACTTTGGGGATGTGTTTCCAGAAGATGTACCCGCAGGCTTACCTCCATTGCGTGGTATAGAACATCAAGTGGACTTCATTCCTGGCGCCACACTTCCCAACCGTGCACCCTGCAGGACTAATCCTGAAGAAACTAAGGAAATTCAGAAGCAAGTACAAGAACTGCTGGATAAAGGTTACATTCGTGTTTCTCTTAGCCCTTGTGTTGTTCCTGTTATTTTAGTTCCTAAGAAATATGGTACATGGCGCATGTGTGTTGACTGTAGAGCGATTAATAACATCACTATTCGATATCGTCATCCTATTCCACGCTTAGAGGATATGCTAGATGAACTGAGTGGTGCTGCTGCTTTCTCTAAAATTGACTTGCGTAGTGGTTATCATCAAATTAGGATGAAAGTAGGGGATGAATGGAAAACTTCTTTCAAAACTAAATTCGGCTTGTATCAGTGGTTAGTCATGCCGTTTGGTCTTACTAATGCACCTAGTTCTTTCATGCGTTTGATGAATCATGTTTTGAGAGAGTTTATTGGTCGTTTTGTGGTTGTTTACTTTGATGATATACTCATATACAGCCACACCAAATCTGAACATTGCACTCATATTAGGCAAGTTTTGCAAGTGTTACGTGATAATAAAGTGTATGCTAATCTTGAGAAGTGTACATTTGCAAAAGATAAGGTCATATTCTTAGGATTTGTTGTTTCTAAGCATGGAGTAGAGGTAGATCAATCTAAAATTGAATCAATTCAGAATTGGCCTACTCCAATGAATGTAAGTCAAGTGCGTAGTTTCCATGGTCTCGCTAGTTTCTATAGGCGCTTTGTGAAAGATTTTAGCACCATTGCTGCACCATTAAATGATTTGACAAAGAAAGGTGTGCCTTTTGTATGGGGCGCGGCCCAAAACATTGCTTTTGATACATTGAAACGTTTGCTTACTTCTGCACCATTGCTTGCATTACCGGATTTTTTGAAGCAATTTGAAGTTGAATGTGATGCTAGTGGTATAGTCATAGGTGGCGTTTTGATGCAAGAGGGTCGGCCTATAGCTTATTTTTCTGAGAAATTGACTGGTGCTCGTTTGAATTATTCAATCTATGATAAAGAATTGTATGCACTTGTGAGAGTACTTGAAGTTTGGCAACATTATTTGTGGCCAAAGGAATTCATCATACATTCTGATCATGAAGCTTTGAAATACTTGAAAGCTCAATCAAACTTGCATAGAAGATTAGCTAAATGGGTTGAGTTCATTGAGTCTTTTCCTTACATCATTAACTATAAAAAGGGAAAAGAGAATGTTGTTGCTGATGCTCTATCTAGGAAGAATATGCTCTTAACCAATCTTGATGTTAAAATTCCTGTATTAGAAGCTATTTGTGCACTTTATGCAACTGACCATGATTTTGCTGAACCATATCGTTTATGTGCTCTTAGAAACGCATGGGATAAGTATCATATACATGATGGATATTTGTTTCGAGCTAACAAACTATGTACTCTAGAATCGTCGTTGCGTTTGTTCTTAGTGCAGGAATCACATGCTGGTGGTTTGATGGGTCACTTTGGGCATGAGAAGATGTTGCTCATGCTCGTTGATCACTTTTATTGGCCCAAGATGAGGCATGATGTGTACAGATTTGTGAGCAGATGCATTACTTGCCACAAGTCGAAATCCAAGCTGAAGCCCCACGGTTTGTATACACCTCTCTCTCCACCGACTACTCCATGGGAAGACATTAGTATGGCTTTTGTGTTAGGTCTACCTAAAACTCAGAGAGGTCATGATTCAATATTTGTGGTAGTGGATAGGTTCTCTAAAATGGCTCATTTTATTGCCTGCCACAAAAGCGACGATGTGTCGCATGTTGCTAACCTATTTTTCAGGGACATCCTAAGATTACATGGAGTACCTAAGACGATTGTTTCTGACCGTGATGTGAAGTTCATGAGCTACTTTTGGAAGACCTTTTGGGGGAAGCTAGGAACGAAGCTGTTGTTCAGTACTACATGTCATCCCCAAACAGATGGTCAAACGGAGGTGGTGAATAGAACATTGTCACAGCTGCTAAGGACCATGATTAAAAAGAATCTGCGGGAGTGGGAAGAGTGTTTGCCACATGTTGAGTTCGCTTACATCAGGGATGTGCATTCAACTACTCAGCTTTGTCCTTTTGAGGTGGTCTATGGTTTCAAGCCATTGATGCCACTTGATATGTTGCCTCTGCCATTACATGAGAGAGTTGATATGGAGGCATCAAAACATGCTGATTATGTCAAGAAAATACATGAGAAGACTCGAGAGGCTATTGAGAAGAAAGGCAAGAACATTGCTGCTGCAAGGAATCAAGCAAGAAAAGAAGTGTTGTTCGAGCCTGGAGATATGGTTTGGGTGCATCTACGCAAGGACAGATTTACACTACTTCGCAAGTCCAAGTTGAAGCCACGTGGTGCTAGTCCTTACAAAGTGCTTGCCAAAATTAATGATAAAGCCTACTCAGTTGATATACCTATTGAGGAGTTTGGTGGTGCTAGCAATAGCTTCAACGTTGCTGATTTATCACCATATGCTGTAGGAGACCTTGGAGCATCGAGGTCGACGCCTTTTGAAGGGGGGGGGGAGATGATGAGGACATCCCTACAGTTACACCTACCCCAATTGCTAATAAAGATGTTTCAATTGGAAAGAAGGATCAATCCAATGAGATAAGGATTGGACCAATCACAAGAGCTCGTGCCAAGCTACTAGAACAATAGGTAAACTTGTTTCTTAATGAACCTGTTGCTTTAATTAATGAGAATTTTATACTACCTAAGTCTTTGAATTATTGCATGATCAGGTACTTAGGAGAAGAAGGCATAGCACGGAGCGAGGAGCTAATGGAACAAGGCGTGTTGATCAATGAAGAATGCGCGAGGGAGGAGAGGGAGCAAATGCATGGAACTGTCCAAGACGAAGATCAACAAGAGGAAGGAGTTTTCTGCCGTGGCAGAGAAAAGCATCGTTTCTCTGCCACGGCAGGATGCCGCGACAGGAAAACCGAGTCCTTCTCTGCCACGGCAGGCTGACGTGGTAGAGAAAACAACTACAACTCTGCCACGGCAGAGTTAGTTTGACCGATCCCAAGTTGGGTCGGTTTGTATCCATAGGTGGGTGGGACCAACTCGGATCCACCCTTAGGCCGCCGCCTCCCAGACCCATAAATAGATGGGGGCGCCGTAGGTTAGGGTTTAGACCACGTTAAAATATTTTGGAGTTGTTTCTTTCATAGAACCTCTAGAATTACCCTGTGTTCGAATCTACCAACTATAATTGAGTGTGATCTGTTGTTCCATTGGGAATTAGTAGATTGCATACTACCGTTCGTGGTCACGGCTGCGTGCGCAAGAGTGTGGTGTTGTGAATATCCTACAAGGTTCGAGATCTGTTGCACTGGCATTAGGGATCGAGCGGGAGAGATCATAGCTACGCTCTAGTTATCTATCATCCACCATATCATTGACAAGAGCTTGCTGAGAAGATCGGGCCACCCCATATCACCCAGGAGGAGACTTACAATGGCTAGTCACCGCTGATCTTCGAGGATAGATAGAAGCACCAACGTCCGGGAGAATCCAGTTCTCCGTGAGAGAGAACAACTAGCTAGATGGATTAGCCAGGGCAATGCATGAAGCTCTCGCATGTCTGTGTGCCATGAGTGTCAACCAAATCCAAGGAACCCGCTTTGCTCACTATGCAAGGCGTGACTTTATGGGAATGCCCATGGAGATGACAAGTCACCCGGAGTTGAAGCGTCAAGTGGAGAACCTCGACTTCCTGTTGTACGATAGACAGAAGGAGTTGGACAATGCTCGAGAGTTCGCCAACCACAATCTCGCCCTTGCCACCCATAAGGCCCAGACTTTCTCACTGCTCGTCAAGGATCGTCAGTCTCTTCGCCGTCAACGCGCAAAGAAGGATCGCACAATCGACAGTCTTTGTAAGAAGGTGGCTGACCTCGAGGAGACCATCAAGGAGCAAGAAGCTCAGCTTCCAACAAAAGAAGAAGAAGAGAAGGTGAAGACATCCAGGGAGATATGGACTCTTACCTTAGCAATGATGATGACTTTCTAGAGGAGGATGCCCTGGACTTCTACACCGACGATGATGACTCCGACTTCATCGATGCTGAGTAGATGCACTAGAGCACTATCTTAGCATGAGGAGTATCGGTCCCATTGTATCGTAGCTTGCAGAATGTTTCTTAAAACCATCTGTTTTCCTTTGTTGTTGTGGTGTGTGTGTGTGTGTTTGTATCATGTGCTTTTATTGAATGAATGAGATGAAGATATTTGCAAAACCTGAGTCAAACTCAAAGTTTTATCTTTGAAATCAAAACCATGAACCTTAGAACTTTCCCTCTTACCCCTTTATCTATCTCAATCTTCAGATGACTCGTGGAAACCCCGGAGGGAGAAGCTCATCGCAGGACCCAATGCTACAGATTATCCAAATGCTAGTTGCAGACCGTGAAGCTAGCAGGGCAGAGCGCCAAGACAACCTAGCAACACTGCAGCAGATTGCCCAGATGGCCCAAAATAACCAAGGCCATGGAAATCAAGATCATCAAGGATTCAAACTGAAGAATTTCTAGAATACCAATCCCCCAATCTTTAGCACTTCGGAGAACCCACTAGATGGTGATGACTAGTTGCAAACAATGGAGAACAATTTATAAGTAGCCAGAGTTGATGACAACGAGAAAGTTCTTTTTGCCACCCACTACTTGGCAGGAGATGCAAGAGCATGGTGGAATAGCACCCGCACAATAAACCATGGTCAAGTGATGACATGGGAAGCCTTCAAAATTAAGTTCAGTTGCACCCACGTGCCAAAGGGTCTAGTCACCAGAATGAGGGATGAATTCAGAGAGCTGAAGCAAGGCAGAATGACTGTAGTGGAGTACCGTGACAGATTCTTGTCCCTAGGCAGGTATGCACCTGATGAGATCAACACAGAGGCCAAGAAGAAGGAGAGATTTCTGAACGGGCTGCATGATGAGATGCAGACGGTTCTCGTCAACATCCGTTTCGAGGATCTCGAAGAGCTAGTCGACTCTGCCATTCAGATGGAAGGGAAGATCAACCAGGCAAACGACAACCGCAAGCGTTGTATGCTGCACCAAGCTGGATCCAACAGTCACCAGAAGTACCATCCTAACCCTTCTGCGGGATATGCACCAAGGAACAATCAACCCCCAATGTCTCGCCCAAGCTACCCCAACCGTAGCGGAGGCAATGTGAAGTCCGGACGAAACAACAATCACCCCGGCAACTCCAACAATTTCAACCGTGCACCTCCCAAGAGAAACAACAACAACAATACTACACCGAGAACTGGAAGCAATGTTGTGCCCGTGCCCGCAAAAGACAAGTCCCAGATTACTTGTTTCGAGTGTGGAGTGAAGGGTAACTATTCCAATGAGTGCCCCAAGAAGATTGCCGCCACTGACATTGTGAATGCCCCAGCTCAACAACAGCGTCGTGTTCAACCAGGAAGAAGATTCTCCCTAGGGAACCCTCACAACCGCAACTGCCGTCTCTTCCACATGAACGCCGAAGAAGCCCAAGAAGCGCCAGATGTAGTGCTACGTATGTTTTCTGTCAATTCAGTTTTAGCAAGAGTGTTGTTTGATTCTGGAGCATCACACTCATTTGTCACCGAAGAATTCTCATGCACTAGTAAGATTCACCCAACCAATTTGAAGCACGTCATGATAGTTCAAATCCCTGGTTCAACTATAAAAGCTAGAAAAAATTGCAAAGTTGTACCCATCAGAATACATGGGATAGATTTTTATGCCAATCTAATAGTAATTGGAACCAAAGGTTTGGAAGTAGTACTAGGTATGGATTGGATGTCAAATAATAAAGGATTGATTGACTGTGCCAAGAAAGCCATCACCATGACCAGTAGCTCTAGAGTCTCAGTAGAGCATATATCTGAAACCTTACCCTGTCAATTCAAGTGTAACAAGAGTCTAGCCCTACCCACCATAGACCAAGTCAGAGTAGTCTGTGAATACCCCGACGTATTCCCAGATGAATTTCCAGGTATGCCCCTAGATAGGGATATTGAGTCATTATTGAACTAATCCCCAGAACCGGACCCATAGCCTAGAGACCCTATAGCATGAACCCCTCAGAGCTAGTGGAATTGAAGAAGCAGTTGGACGCTATGCTGGCAACAGGCTTGATTTAAACAAGCGCATTGCCATGGAGATCACCAGTGTTATTTGTCGACAAGAAAGATAGAGGCAACCGTTTGTGCATAGATTATAGAAAGCTGAATGACGTCACCATCAAAAACAGGTAACCTTTGCCAAAGATAGAGGATCTATTTGATCAGTTGACTGGAGCAAATGTATTTTCTAAGATTGATCTTAGGACTGGTTATCACCAACTTAGGATTCGTCCAACAGATATTTCGAAGACCGCCTTTACTACTCGTTATGGATTATACGAGTATACGGTCATGTCTTTTTGATTAACCAATGCCCCTGCTTATTTCATGAATCTCATGAATAAGATCTTTATGAATTTTCTAGACAAGTTTGTCGTTGTTTTTATCGACGATATCCTTATCTACTCCAATTCAGAAGAAGAGCATGAGCAACATCTGAGAATCATCCTTGAAAACCTGAGAGAGCATCGGTTGTATGCCAAGTTCACCAATGTGAGTTTTGGCTGAAAGAGGTAGGATTCCTAGGACATATTGTATCTGCCGGAGGAATAGCTGTTGATCCCACCAAGATCAGAGATGTCGAAGCATGGAAGCCCCAACCACTCAAACCCTGTACGTGCATTTCTCGGATTAGCGGGACACTACCGCAAGTTTGTCGAAGGATTTTCGAGCATAGCAAGACCCATGACCCAACTGTTGAAGAAGGACAATAAGTTTGAATGGACCAACAAATGTGAAGCAAGTTTCCAGGACCTGAAGAAGAGATTGATTTCAGCCCCAATATTGATCATGCCAGATATCAAGAAGCCATTTTATGTGTATTATGATGCATCCAAGATTGGTCTCGGATGTGTATTGATGCAAAAAGGGAAAGTCATCACGTATCTGTCTCGACAACTGAAGCAGCATGAGAAGAACTATCCGGCCCATGATCTTGAGTTAGCAGGCATAGTTTTGGCATTGAAGAGATGGTGTCATTATCTTATGGGTAATCGCTGTGAGATTTACTCGGACCACAAAAGCTTGAAGTATATTTTCACTCGGAACGAGCTGAATATGAGGCAAAGGAGATGGATAGAGTTAATCAAGGATTATGACCTTGACATTCACTATCACCCCGGCAAAGCAAATGTGGTAGCGGATGCTCTTAGCAGATTGCCGTGTAGGCTAAACACCATGATCAAGGAGGAGCAACCTAGTTTGTATGAGGAGTTGGAGCAGTTTAGGACTCGGCTAGTTAGCAAAGGATTTCTAGCTAGCATTGAACTTCAACCCTCTTTAATCAGCAAAATCAAGGACGCCCAGAAGGGAAATGAAAGTATCGACAGAATCAAACGTCGTATTGGTACAAGAAAGGTACCTGGATTCACCGAAGACAAAGAAGGACTTCTATGGTACAAGGGCCATATCTGTGTGCCAGCAGATTCAGAACTGAAGCAATATATCATGCAAGAAGCTCATGATACTCTTTATTCTATCCACCCCGGAGGAACGAAGATGTATCAGGATTTGAAAGAGCAATTATGGTGGCACAAGATGAACAGAGAAATTGGAAGCTACATCGCCAAGTGTGATATCTGTCAGAGAGTCAAAGCGGAACATCAGAGACTCGCAAGACTGTTACAACCATTGCAGATTCCGGAATGGAAATGGGATTCCGTCGGAGTGGACTTTATCACCAGTTTGCCTACTTCTAGTAGGGAAAATGACTCAATCTAGGTCATCGTTGATAGACTATCCAAGGTAGCTCACTTTAAACCTGTCAAGACAACCTACCAGAGTTCGAAGCTAGCAAAGTTGTACATTGCTAGAATTGTTAGTCTGCATGGAACCCCCAAGACTATAGTATCAGATCGAGGAACCCAATATACCTCGAGATTTTGGCAGAAAGTCCAAGAAGGATTAGGAACCAAGTTGAATTTCAGCACAGCTTATCACCCGCAAACTGATGGACAGACTGAAAGAGACAACCAAATCCTAGAAGATATGTTGACAGCTTGTGTGTTAGAGTATGGATCAAAATGGGAAGATTGCCTGCCTTTCGCAAAATTCTCAACTAACAACAGTTATCAAGCCAATTTGCAAATGGCACCATTTGAGTTCCTATATGGAAGAAATTGTCGTACCCCTTTGAATTGGTCGCAAGTAGGAGAGAGTCAGGTTTTTCGACCTGACATTCTCTGAGAAGCTGAAGAGAAAGTTCACAAAGTCCGTGAGCACCTCAAGACCACCCAATCCAGACAGAAGAGTTATGCTAACAACAGAGGGAGAGACCTAACTTTTAATGTCGGAGATTTCGTGTATCTCAAGGTTTTGCCATTGAAGGAAACCCAACGTTTTAGTCTGAAAGGAAAGTTAGCCCCCAGATATATCGGGCCCTTCAAGATTCCAAACCGCCGAGGAGAAGTATCTTATCAACTAGAACTACTAGAAGCGATGTCAGCCATCCACAATGTGTTCCATATCTCGTTACTTCACAAATGCCTAGAAGTGCCGGAGAAGACCGAAGTGTTCAAAAACAACAATCACCGAGCAGTTGATATCAACAAGGATCTGACATATCGTGAAGTGCCCATCCGTATCCTAGAGGAAGCCTACAGAACCACCAGGACCCGGAGTATCAAATTTCTCAAGATTCAATGGAGCAACCATACCGAAGAAGAAGCCACTTGGGAGCAAGAAGATTACATTAGGACTGAGTTCCCGGATCTCTTTAGTTCATAATTTTCTTTCTTAAATCTCGGGACGAGATTTTGTAACAGCCCAAAACTTTAATCCAAGTGATCAAGATCAAATCTACCCAATTTCGGGTTAAATTTTTTTTTCCATTTAAATATCTTTAAGCATTCATATGTGTGTGCATTGAAAATAGGAGTTGTTTTGAATTGCCATGTTTGAGTGATCTATTGATTGTAAAATGATTCTAAGGTGAATTGCACATCATTTAGATCATCCCCAAGAAAATCCCAAAGAAAAAGAAATCAAAAAGAATTAAATAAGGAAATGGTCACTTTTGCCATTTTAATCAACTAGCCCACTTTGGGTGTTCCTAACACTCAATTCCCAACAGAGACAATTATGGTTCTTTGCACCCCTTTCTAGAACAAGTAGTGATGTGCCAAGACCCACTTTGTGATCTCCCAAAAACATTCAAACTCTAATTTTAAATGACATTTGAAAATTGAATCTAGTGTATGTATCTAGATCACACTTTTTAAAAAACCACTCAAATGAACTCCATTTCAAAAACCCAAGCAACCATAGATGTTTAGGCATGTGACAAACAACTCCACCAAAATTCAGTTCAAAATTCCAAACTTTTATTCATGCAGCCATTTGATCGAACAGTTGGCAGACAGACAAAAATTGGCCTAACTATTACTGTTTTGGAGCAAATCTTGTCGAGCCATTTGATGCACATTGATCACCTTGGTCTCCCCCAGGCCCAACCAGACCAAAACCACCCCTATCCCTAGCCCCTGGCGTCGGTTCAACGCAGCCCCGACGCCATACTCGTCGGCCAAGGGTGCACAAGCTTCAGGCAACCACCAGCCCCTCTCGGCCGCTCCAGGGAATGAGGCGTGACCTCACCACCACCCACGGTCCACCCCACGGCCCCTACTAGCCACTGGACCACCTCAGCACCGCGTCGCCCTTTCTCTCTGCGTGCAGCCAGAGCGCGCCAGAGCGCGATCGCCGCCAGCACGCCACAGACCATGCCTCGACACCAAATCACGCAAGCCGCTCCGCCTTGAACCCAGCAACCCGCCAGATACGGCCGTGCACCGTTGCGCGACCCACAGTCGCCATGATCACCGCCGAGCACCGCCTCTGTCGCCCAGAGCGCGTGAGTCCCCCAACCGTTAGGCACTTCCCCTAGCCGTGCCATTAAGCTCTAGACGACCGCTAGCAGACCACCCACCGTCGCCTACCTCGCCCACACCGGTAGCCCTCTATATCGTCGTCACCGACGAGCTCCGCTCACACCCGTCGGTCCACTCGTCGAGCCTATATAAGGAGGCCACCCCCAACATCATTCTGCACACCATCTCACTCCCCTCTCTCCACTGACCATTACCCTCTCTCGCTGGAGCTGCTCGAGCAGCACATCACCCGAATTCCGCCGGAGGTAGCCACTGTAGAGGAGGAGACATGGTCATCGATTTCGTCCACCTCAGCCCCTACCGCGACCTCGCCTGAGCCCGCCGTCGCCGTTCGGTTCGTTTGTCCGCCTCGCCGCACTAGCTGGAGCCCTGGTACATCCCTAGTAGACCCCCACCGACCGCGTAGGGTTCCGTCTCGCTGGCGACGAGTCTGTCGTCGACGACAACCGTGGGCCATTCATCTATGTTCTAATCGTAGCGCCCAGATCGCCCTGTACCGCTTCGGGTTTAAGTGCCGCTGACATGCGGGACCAGCCTGTCAGTCGCCCTCTGCGCCGCTGAGCGTCACTGGGCTGGCCCAATTAGTTTCCCGCGCTGGCCCTAGAATTCAAATTAGGATTTACTATTTAGACTTCAAATCAATTGTGTCCCTTAATTCAAAAATCAATTCAGAGAGTTTTACAAATCCAAATGGAGTAATTTCAGTTTTGTTGGAAAGCTACTAAAAATATCTATCCAAGACCGTTGTATTTAGAGTTAGAGATATCTCCTAGTCAAAATAATAAGACAGAAGCTTTTGCACATTCAAATATTATTATAAAATCAACCATAATAGCTTTTGAGTTGATTCCAACTCTCAAATATCACATTTGACCATACCTATCTGAATATGTAATAATATTAAGGATTACATGCAGTGACTTGGGACTAGTACCAAAAATGCTATATAGGCATTTCTAGTCACTTTAAATAATTAAATATTAAACTTAAACTTATTAAAATGTGATCCAACTTTTAAATCACATTCCCATATGTTAGAATATGTGGTGATGACATGTGTCCACATGATCCCATATTTTAACTGGAGAATATTAAATCTTCGTTATTTTCAATGAGTAGAAATTACTTTTCTCAAATAAAAAGAATGAAGCTAGTTAATTAAACCTTGTGGTTCTTGGGATGATAATAGACCATCAAATGTGTGCCTTAGTGTGCTAAGTGTACTAGTTAAGTACTGTTTAGTGATTGTGTATCCCGTATGTATTTATAGAAGATAGTACCGACCAAGCTTTCGAGGAGGAGGAGTTATACCAAGAGGAGGAGGAAGAAAACTTCAACCACTGCACCAACCAAGGAAAGCTATTGTTAGCAAGCTAGAATTAAGCTAGATAACCTAAACAAGATGCATTAGGCATGCTTTGGTTATACCACTTTGACTATTACCTACCCCAAGTTTTATTTCCAAGCTTTACTCTCTTTACTTTATTAAAGTCCTTTACTTATTTAAAGGTAGCATAAAAAGTATAAAACTTGACCTATCTAGTTAGATTTAGATGTCATTCTATGGCATGATATTGATATTAGCACCCCATATTAGTGAACGCTCTTAACTTAGTAGTTTAGAGCTAAACCAAAACTTGATTCACTTTAGATGGTAATACTTAGTGAATATGAATTGTGAAAACCTTGGAATGATGAGTCATTCTATTGAGATGTTTTGACATGTGTGAGAAACACAAATGGTTTATGATGATGAAAATGTTGAGGCATGAGCCTTATCCCTTTTACAAAACTGATGGTTGGGTTCGGATGCGATACCATTCCAATTTTACCGTACAACCACAATACTTGAATTGGGTAAGGCTTAGCCGGAAGTTTATATGCATTAGTATTAGTTCCCTCGCGGGAGAGGTTTGAGCTGAGGCTACCTCTCAATGTTGTCCACCTATGCAGTGCACAAGATGACACATGGTCATGGTTTGGAGGCCATACTCATAGGAGAGGTGCTTATACTAGGGTGTGTAAAGGAAAGGTTATGTTTGATTATATGCATACTAAGTATGATGATTCAGGGTTATCCCTGATAGATGTATCGAATCTTGTGGTGAAAGTGTAGCACCTCTGCAGAGTGTCAAACTATTCGAATAGCTGCTTCCACGGTTATGGACAGTTGGAGTGGCCATACTGTTCTATTGTCATATGTTTTCAAAAATGAATTGTGACATGACTTGACCATAACGGAGTTGTGACTCTGACAATTAAGTTCCCACTTAGGTGATGTCAAACTTTATTTTATCTTTCTTTGTTTTTGAACTCAGCTTAGGTTTCAAACTTAACTTTACAATTGAACTTAGAGTTAGCATTCCTACTAGAACTACCTTACTTGTTAGTGATAGTTTACGAATACTTAAGGAGTACTCATGGCTTTTGTCCCTGGCTATTCCCGTGGCCAGACTATGAAGGAGACTACCAAGATGAAGGACAGTAGGACGGCTATGATAACTAGGACTATCTTCCATGGTCAGCATTGCCTGTGCCCCTGAAGAAGGACGCCACTGCTACGCTTATTATTTATTCCGCTGCTGGTTGCATTAAGATTGGATCATGAGAACCATTATTCGTGTAAGACCTTATTATGGTTTGTAATGGATGATGTACTATGAAATCCAATCTGTTATGTCTCGCAATAATGGTAATCCTAGGATTGCGATGTAGGGCATAAAAGGCATCTGGGATTAAAAATTCGTGTGTTGACAAGTTGGTATCAGAGCCAGGTTGACCATAGGAGACCCTAGTTAGAATGGATGTCCGAACAAAAACTTAGCTTCAGAAACCAAAGTGAGTATTTATGAAAACTAATTCATCTCTTACCCTTGGGAATTCTTTCTCTCAAAAAAATTCATGTTCCTCCATATTCTTACATTACTACATAAAATTTTGACACACTTGATCACTTCACTAACTTTCTCATCCTCAATTCTTATAGATGGAAACTCAGTTTAGCAAGTTCTACCAGTTGGGCAACAGAGGGCAGTTGATCTTCGAGAGGGATCTTGATGCACTATCGGAGTACTTGGGACGCCCACATCCGGAGTTTCTTGGAGCTCAACTTCCTAGACCCCCAGGAGGAGACTTATAATGGCTAGTCACCGCTGATCATCGAGGCAAGATAGAAGCACCAACGTCCGGGAGAATCCAGTTCTCCGTGAGAGAGAACAATTGGCTAGATGGATGAGCCAGGGCAATGCATGAAGATCTTGCACGTCTGTGTGCCATGAGTGTCAACCAAATCCAAGGAACCCACTTTTCTCACTACGCAAGGCGTGACTTTATGGGAATGCCCATGGAGATGCCAAGTCACTCGGAGTTGAAGCGTAAAGTGGAGAACCTCGACTTCCTGTTGTACGACAGACAGAAGGAGTTGGACAATTCTCGGGAGTTCGCCAACCACAATCTCTCCCTTGCCGCCCAGAAGGTCCAGAATTTCTCACTACTTGTCAAGGATCGTCAGTCTCTTCGCCGTCAACATGCAACAAAGGATCGCACCATTGTCCATCTTTGTAAGAAGGTGGCCGACCTCGAGAAGACCATCAAGGAGCAAGAAGCTCATCTTGCAGCAAAAGAAGAAGAGGGAGGTGAAGACATCTAGGGAGATATGGACTCTTACCTCAGCAATGATGATGACTTTCTGGAGGAGGATGTCGTGGACTTCTACATCGACGATGATGACTCCGACTTCATCGATGATGAGTAGATGCACTAGAGCACTATCGTAGCATGAGGAGTATCGGTCCCATTGTATCATAGCTTGCAGAATGGTTCTTAAAACCATCTGGTTTCCTTTGTTGTTGTGGTGTGTGTGTGTGTATGTATCATGTGCTTGGTTGAATGAATGAGATGAAGTTAGTTGCAAAACCTGAGTCAAACTCAAAGTTTTAGCTTTGAAATCAAAACCATGAACCTTAGAACTTCCCCTCTTACCCCTTTAGCTATCTGAATCTTCAGATGACTCGTGGAAACCCCGGAGGGAGCAGCTCATCGCAGGACCCAATGTTGCAGATTATGCAGATGCTAGTTGCAGACCGTGAAGCTAGCAGGGCAGAGCGCCAAGCCAACCTAGCAACACTATAGCAGTCGCCCAGATGGCCCAAAACAACCAAGGCCATGGAAATCAGGATCATTAATGATCCAAACTGAAGAATTTCTAGAATACCAATCCCCCAATCTTTAGCACTTCGGAGAACCCACTAGATGCTGATGACTGGTTGCAGACAATGGAGAACAATTTAGAAGTAGCCAGAGTTGATGACAACGAGAAAGTTCTTTTTGCCACCCACTACTTGGCAGGAGATGCAAGAGCATGGTGGAATAGCACCCGCACAATGAACCTTGGTCAAGTGATGACATGGGAAGCCTTCAAAATCAAGTTCAGTCGCACTCACGTGCCACAGGGTCTAGTCACCAGAATGAGGGATGAATTCAGAGAGCTGAAGCAAGGCAGAATAACTGTAGTGGAGTACCGTGATAGATTCTTATCCCTAGGCAGGTATGAACCTGATGAGATCAACACATAGGCCAAGAAGAAGGAGAGATTCCTGAACTGGCTGCATGATGAGATGCAGAGGGTTCTCGTCAACATCCGTTTCGAGGATCTCGAAGAGCTAGTCGCGTCCTAACCCTTCTACGGGATATGCACCAAGGAACAACTGACCCCCAATGTCTCGCCCAAGCTATCCCAACCGTAGCGGAGCCAATGTGAAGTCCGGAGTAAACAACAATCACCCCAGCAACTCCAACAATTTCAATCGTGCACCTCCCAAGAGCAACAACACCAACAACAACACTACACCGAGAACTAGAAGCAATGCTGTGCCCGTGGCCGCAAAAGACAAGTTCCAGATTACTTGTTTCGAGTATGGAGTGAAGGGTCACTATTCCAATGAGTGCCCCAAGAAGATTGCCACCACTGGCATTGTGAATGCCCCAGATCAACAGTAGCATCATGTTCAACCAGGAAGAAGATTCGCCCCAGGGAACCCTCACAACCGCAACGGCCGTCTCTTCCACATGAACGCCGAAGAAGCCCAAGAATCGCCAGATGTAGTGCTGGGTATGTTTTCTATCAATTCAGTTTTAGCAAGAGTGTTGTTTGATTCTAGAGCATCGCACTCATTTGTCACCGAAGAATTCGCATGCAATAGTAAGATTCACCCAACCAATTTGAAGCATGTCATCATAGTTCAAATCCTGGTTCAACTACAAAATCTAGAAAAATTTGCAAAGTTGTACCTATCTGAATACATGGGATAGATTTTTTTGCCAATCTAATAGTACTTGGAACCAAAGGTTTGGAAGTAGTACTAGGTATGGGATGGATGTCAAAGCATAAATGATTGATTGACCGTGCCAAGAAAGCCATCACCATGATCAGTAGCTCTAGAGTCTCAGTAGAGCATATATTTGAAACCATACCCCGTCAATTCAAGTGCAACAAGAGTCTAGCCCTACCCACCATAGACCAAGTCAGAGTAGTCTATGAATACCCTTGACGTATTCCTAGATGAATTGCCAGGTATGCCCCCGGATAGGGATATTGAGTTCATTATTGAACTAATCCCCGGAACCGGACCCATAGCCCAGAGACCCTATAGCATGAACCCCTTAGAGTTAGTGGAATTGAAGAAGCAGGTGGACGCTATGCTAGCAACAAGCTTGATTCAACCAAGCGCATCGCCATGGAGATCACCAGTGTTATTCGTCGACAAGAAAGATGGAGGCAACTGTTTGTGCACAGATTATAGAAAGCTGAATGACATCACCATCAAAAACAAGTACCCTTTGCCAAAGATAGAGGATCTATTTGATCAGTTGACTGGAGCAAATGTATTTTCTAAGATAGATCTTAGGGCTGGTTATCACCAACTTAGGATTCGTGCAATGGATATTCCGAAGACCACCTTTACTACTCATTACGAGTATACGGTCATGTCTTTTGGATTAACCAATGCCCATGCTTATTTCATGAATCTCATGAATAAGATCTTTATGAATTTTCTAGACAAGTTTGTCATTGTGTTTATCGACGATATCCTTATCTACTCCCAGTCAGAATAAGAGCATGAGCAACATCTGAGAATCATCCTTGAAACCCTGAGAGAGCATCGGTTGTATGCCAAGTTCAGCAAATGTGAGTTTTGGCTGAAAGAGGTAGGATTCCTAGGACATAATGTATATGCCGGAGGAATAGCTGTTGATCCCACCAAGATCAGAGATGTCGAAGCATGGGAAGCCCCAGCCACTCAAACCCAAGTACGTGCATTTCTCAGATTAGCGGGATACTACCACAAGTTTGTCGAAGGATGTTCGAGCATAGCAAAACCCATGACCCAATTGTTGAAGAAGGACAAGAAGTTTGAATGGACCGACAAATGTGAAGCAAGTTTCCAAGAGCTGAAGAAGAGATTTATTTCAGCCCCAATATTGATCATGCTAGATATCAAGAAGCCGTTTGATGTGTATTGTGATGCATCCAAGATTGGTCTCTGATGTGTATTGATGCAAGAAGGGAAAGTCATCGCGTATCTGTCTCGACTACTGAAGCAGCATGAGCAGAACTATCCGACCCATGATCTTGAGTTAGCAGGCGTAGTTTTGGCATTGAAGACATGGCGTCATTATCTTATGGGTAATCGCTGTGAGATTTACTCTGACCACAAAAGCTTGAAGTATATTTTCACTCAGAAAGAGCTGAATGTGAGGCAAAGGAGATGGATGGAGTTAATCAAGGATTATGATCTTGACATTCACTATCACCCCGACAAAGCCAATGTGGTAGTGGATGCTCTTAACAGATTGCCGTGTAGGCTAAACACCATGATCAAGGAGAAGCAACCCAGTTTGTATGAGGAGTTGGAGCAGTTTAGGACTGAGCTAGTTAGCAAAGGATTTCTAGCTAGAATTGAACTTCAAGCCACTTTGATCAGAAAAATCAAGGACGCCCATAAGGGAAATGAAAGTATCGACGGAATCAAACGTCGTATTGGTACAAGAAAAGTACCTGGATTCACCGAAGACGAAGAAGGAGTTCTGTGGTACAAGGTCCATATCTGTGTCCCAGTAGATTTGGAACTGAAGCAAGTTATCATGCAAGAAGCTCATGATACTCTTTGTTCTATCCACCCCGGAGGAACGAAGATGTATCAGGATTTGAAAGAGCAATTCTGGTGGCACAATATGAAAAGAGAAGTCGGAAGCTACATCGCCAAGTGTGATATCTATCAGAGAGTCAAAGCGGAACATCAGAGACCCGCAGGACTGTTGCAACCATTGTAGATTCCGGAATGGAAATAGGATTCCGTAGGAATGGACTTTATCACCGGTTTGCCTACTTCTAGTAGGGGAAATGACTCAATTTGGGTCATCGTTGATAGACTGTCCAAGGTAGCTCACTTTAAACATGTCAAGACAACCTACCAGAGTTCGAAGCTAGTAGAGTTGTACATTGCTAGAATTGTTAGTCTGCATGGAACCCCCAAGACCATAGTATCAGATCGAGGAACCCAATTTACCTCGAGATTTTGGCAGAAAGTCCAAGAAGGATTAGAACCAAGTTGAATTTCAGCATAGCTTATCACTCGCAAACTGATGGACAGACTGAAAGAGTCAACCAAATCCTAGAAGATATGTTGTGAGCTTGTGTGTTAGAGTATGGATCAAAATGGGAAGATTGCCTACCTTTTGCAGAATTCTCATATAACAACAGTTATCAAGCCAGTTTGCAAATGGCACCATTTGAGTTCCTATACGGAAGAAAGTGTCGTACCCCTTTGAATTGGTCGCAAGTAGGAGAGAGTCAGATTTTTGGACCCGACATTCTCCGAGAAGCTGAAAAGAAAGTTCACAAAGTCCGTGAGAACCTCAAGACCGCCCAATCCAAACAGAAGAGTTATGCTGACAAGAGAAGGAGAGACCTGACTTTTAATGTCGGAGATTTCGTGTATATCAAGGTTTCGCCATTGAAGGGAACCCAACATTTTAGTCTGAAAGGAAAGTTAGCCCCCAGATATATCGGGCCCTTCAAGATTCTGAACCGCCGAGGAGAAGTATCTTATCAACTGGAACTACCAGAAGAGATGTCAGCCATCCACAATGTGTTCCATATCTCGTTACTTCGCAAATGCCTAGAAGTGCCGAAGAAGACCGAAGTGTTCCAAAACAACGATCACCGAGTTGTTGATATCAACAAGGATCTGACATATCGTGAAGTGCCCATCCGTATCCTAGAGGAAGCCTACAGAACCACCAGGACCTGGAGTATCAAATTTCTCAAGATTCAATGGAGCAACCATACCGAAGAAGAAGCCACTTGGGAGCGAGAAGATTACATCATGACTAAGTTCCCAGATCTCTTTAGTTCCTAGTTTTCTTTCTTAAATCTCGGGACAAGAATTTGTTTAAGGGGGGAAGGTTTGTAACATCCCATAACTTTAATCCAAGTGATCAAGATCAAATCTACCCAATTTATGGTTAACAAAACCTTTTTTATTTAAAAATCTTTAAGCATTCATATGTGTGTGCATTGAAAATAGGAGTTGTTTTGAATTGCCATGTTTGAGTGATCTATTGATTGTAAAATGATTCTAAGGTGAATTGCACATCATTTAGATCATCCCCAAGAAAATCCCAAAGAAAAAGAAATCAAAAAGAATTAAATAAGGAAATGGTCACTTTTGCCATTTTAATCAACTAGCCCACTTTGGGTGTTCCTAACACTCAATTCCCAACAGAGACAATTATGGTTCTTTGCACCCCTTTCTAGAACAAGTAGTGATGTGCCAAGACCCACTTTGTGATCTCCCAAAAACATTCAAACTCTAATTTTAAATGACATTTGAAAATTGAATCTAGTGTATGTATCTAGATCACACTTTTTAAAAAACCACTCAAATGAACTCCATTTCAAAAACCCAAGCAACCATAGATGTTTAGGCATGTGACAAACAACTCCACCAAAATTCAGTTCAAAATTCCAAACTTTTATTCATGCGGCCATTTGATCGAATAGTTGGCAGGCAGACAAAAAGTGGCCTAACTATAACTGTTTTGGAGCAAATCTTGTCGAGCCATTTGATGCACATTGATCACCCTGGTCTCTCCCAGGCCCAACCAGACCAAAACCACCCCTATCCCTAGCCCCTGGCGCTAGTGCAACGCAGCGCCGACGCCATGCTCGCCGACCAAGCATGCACAAGCCATATGCAACCACCAGCCCCTCTCGGCCGCTCCAGGGAGTGAGGCGTGACCTCACCGCCGCCAACGGTCCACCCCACGGCCCCTGCTAGCCACTGGACCACCTCAGCGCCGCGCCGCCCTTTCTCTCCGTGTGCAGCCAGAGCGCGCCAGAGCGCGATCGCCGCCAGCACGCCAAAGACCACGCCTCGACACCAAATCACGCATGCCGCTCTGCCTTGAAACCAGTAACCCGCTAGACACGGCTGTGCACCGCCGCGCGACCCACAGTCTCCATGATCACCGTCGAGCACCGCCTCTGTCTCCCAGAGCGCGTGAAGCCCCCAACCGTTAGGCACCGCCCCTAGCCGCACCATTAAGCTCTAGACGACCGCCAGCAGACCGCCCACCGTCCGCCTACCTCGCCCACGCCGGTAGCCCTCTCTATCGCCATCACCGATGAGCTCCGCCCACACCCGTCGGTCCACTCGTCGAGCCTATATAAGGAGGCCATCCCCAGCCTCATTCTGCCCACCATCTCACTCCCCTCTCTCCACTTACCATTTCCCCTCTCTCGCCGGAGCCGCTCGAGCGGCACATTGCCAGAATTGCGCCGGAGGTAGCCACTTCAGAGGAGGAGATGTGGTCGTCGATTTCGTCCACCTCAGCCCCTGCCGCGACCTCGCCTGAGCCCTCCGTCGCTGTCCAGTTCATTTGCCCACTTCGCCGCACTAGCTGGAGCCCTGGTACGTCCCCAGCAGAACCCCACCGACCGCGTAGGGTTCCGTCACGCCGGCGACGAGTCCATCGTCGTCGATGACGACCATGGACCGTTGATCTATATTCTAATCGTAGCGCCTAGATCGCCCCGTACCGCTTCAGGTTTTAAGTGCCGCTGACATGCGAGACAAGCCTGTCAGTAGCCCTCTGCGCCACTGAGCATCACTGGGCCGGCCCAATTAGTTTCCCGCGCTGGCCCTAGAATTCAAATTAGGATTTTCTATTTAGACTTCAAATCAATTATGTCCCTTAGTTCAAAAATCACTTCAGAGAGTTTTACAAATCCAAATGGAGTAATTTCAATTTTGTTGGAAAGCTACTGAAAATATCTATCCATGTCCATTGGAATTAAAATCACAAGACATAAGCTTTTGCACATTCAAATATTTTTATAAAATCAACCATAATAGCTTTTGAGTTGATTCCAACTCTCAAAAATCACGTTTGACCATACCTATCTGAATATGTAATAATATTAAGGATTACATGCAGTGACTTTGTACTAGTACCAAAAAATGCTATAGAGGCATTTCTAGTCACTTTAAATCATTAAATATTAAACTTAAACTTATTAAATTGTGATCCAACCTTTAAATCACATTCCCATATGTTATAATATGTGGTGATGACATGTGTCCACATGATCCCATATTTTAATTGGAGAATATTAAATCTTAGTTATTTTCAATGAGTAGAAATTACTTTTCTCAAATAAAAAGAATGAAGCTAGTTAATTAAACCTTGTGGTGCTTATGATGATAATAGATCATCAAATGTGTGCCTTAGTGTGCTAAGTGGACTAGTTAAGTATTATTTGGTGATTGTGTATCCCGTATGTATTTATAGAAGATAGTACTAACCAAGCTTTCGAGGAGGAGGAGTTCTACCAAGAGGAGGAGGAAGAAAACTTCAACCACTTCACCAACCAAGTCAAGATATTGCTAGCAAGCTATAATTAAGCTAGATAACCTAAGCAAGATGCATTGGGCATGCTTTGGTTATACCACTTTGACTATTACTTACCCCAAGTTTTATTTCCAAGCCTTACTCTCTTTACTTTATTAAATTCCTTTACTTGTTTAAAGGTAGCATAAAAAGTATAAAACTTGATCTATCTAGTTAGATTTATATGTCATTCTATGGCATGAGATTGAGATTAGCACCCCATATTAGTGAACACTCTTAACTTAGTAGTTTAGAGCTAAACCAAAACTTGATTCACTTTAGAAGGGAATACTTGGTGAAAATGAATTGCCAAAACCTTGGAATGATGAGTCATTCTATTGAGATGTTTTGACATGTGTGAGAAACACAAATGGTTTATGATGATGAAAATGTTGAGTCATGAGCCTTAGCCCTTTTACAAAACTGATGGTTGGGTTCGGATGCGATACCATTCCAATTTTACCGTACAACCACAATACCTGAATTGGGTAAGGCTTAGCTGGAAGTTTATATGCATTAGTATTAGTTCCCCGCGGGAGAGGTTTGAGCTGAGGCTACCTCTCAATGTTGTCCACCTATGCAGTGCCCAAGATGACAGATGGTCATGGTTGGGAGGCAATACTCATTGGAGAGGTGCTTATACTAGGGTGTGTAAAGGAAAGGTTATGTTTGATTATATGCATGCTAAGTATGATGATTCAGGGTTATCCCTGATATATGTATCAAATCTTGTGATGAAAGTGTACCACCTCTGCAGAGTGTCAAACTATTTGAATAGCCGCGTCCGCGGTCATGGATAGTTGGAGTGGCCATACTGTTCCGTTTTCAGATGTTTTCACGACAACTTATGAAATGAATTGTGACATGACTAGACCACAACAGAGTTGTGACTATGACAATTAAGTTCCCACTTAGGTGATTTTAAACTTTATTTTATCTTTCTTTGTTTCTGAACTGAGCTTAGGTTTCAAACTTAACTTTACAAATGAACTTAGTGTTAGCATTCCTACTAGAACTACCTTGCTTGTTAGTGATAGTTTGCGAGTACTTAAGGAGTACTCATGGCTTTTGTCCCTGGCTATTCCCGTGGCCAGACTATGAAGGAGACTACCAAGATGAAGGACAGTAGGACGGCTATGATAACTAGGACTATCTTCCATCGTCAGCATTGCCTGTGCCCTGAAGATGGACCCCACCGCTACGCTTATTATTTATTCTGTTGCTGGTTGTATTAAGACTAGATCATGAGATCCTTTATTCGTGTAAGACCTTATTATGGTTTGTAATGGATGATGTACTATGATATCCAATCTATTAAGTCTCGCAAAAATGGTAATCATGGGATTGCGATGTATGGCATAATAGGCATTTGGGATTAAAAATTCGGGTGTTGACAGTTACATGTTTGTTTGCTTCCATCTTTATTTCAGTTTGCCTTTAGTCTCTTCCACACCATCAAGCTCTTTTCTGGCACCGTTACCACTCATAATTATCTATACTACTTGTATTTCACTATCTCTTCGCTGAACTAGTGCACCTATACACCTGACAAGTGTATTGGGTGTGTTGGGGACACAAGAGACTTCTTCTATCTTGATTGCATGGTTGCTTGAGAGGGGATACCTTTGACCACTTCCTCCCTGAGTTCGATAAACCTTGGGTAATCCACTTAAGGGAAACTTGTTGTTGTTCTACAAACCTCTGCACTTGGAGGCCCAACACCTGTATACAAGAATAGAAGTGCGTAGACATCACACACATGCAATGACTCTAGTGGTGGTTTTGGAAAAGAAGACACATGCAATGAATCTGGTGGATCCATGTGGTTTAGGAAAGTAACACACATGCAATGACTCTAGTGGTGGTTTAGGAAAAGAAGACACATGCAATGACTCTAGTGGTGTTTTAGGAAAAGAACACACATGAATTGACTCTAGTGGATCCATGTGGTTTAGGAAAAGAACACACATGCAATGACTCTTGTGGTGGTTTAGGAAATGAAAACACATGCAATAAATCTAGTGGTGGTTTAGGAAAAGAACAAAATTGCAACACATGCTATGAATCTAGTGGTGGTTCAGGAAAGGAAAACACATGCAATGACTCTCGTGGTGGTTTAGGAAAAGAACACATATGCAATGACACTGGCGGATCCATGTGGCTTAGGATAATAAACCACATGAAATGACTCTAGCGGTGGTTTAGGAAATGAACACACATGCAATGACACTGGTGGATCCAGGTGGTTTAGGAAAAGAACACACATGCAATGACTCTAGTGGTGGTTTAGGAAGGAACACACATGCAATGACTGGTGGATCCATGTGGTTTATGAAAGGAACACACAGGCAATGATACGGGTTGATCCATGTGGTTTAGAAAAAGAACACACATGCAATGACTCTGGTGGTGGTTTAGGAAAGGAACACACATGCAATAACTCTGGTGGATCCATGTGGTTTAGAAAAGGAACACACATGCAATACACTGGTGGATCCATGTGGTTAGGAAAGGAACACACATGCAATGACTCTAGTGGTGGTTTAGGAAAGGAAGACACATGTAATGACTCTGTGGTGGTTTAGGAAAAGAACACACATGAAATGACTCTGTTGGATCCATGTCGTTTAAGAAAAGAACACACATGCAATGACTCTAGTGGCTGTTTAGGAAAAGAACACACATCCAATGATTCTGGTGGTGGTTAAGGAAAAGAACACACATGCAATGACTTTGGTGGATCCATTTGGTTTAGCAAAATAAGACACATGCAATGACTCTAGATATGGTTTACAAAAGGAACACCCATGCAATGACACCGGTGGATCCATCTGGCTTAGGAAAAGAATACACATGTAATGACTATGGTGGATCCGTATGGTTTATGAATGGAAAACACATGTAATGACACTGGTGGATCCATGTGGTTTAGAAAAATAACACACACGCAATAACTCTGGTGGTGGTTTAGGAAAGGAACACACATGCAATGACTCTGGTGGATCCATGTGGTTTAGGAAAGGAACACACATGCAATGACACTGGTGGATCCTTGTGGTTTAGGAAAAGAACACACATGCAATGACTATAGTGGTGGTTTAGGAAAAGAAGACACATGCAATGACTCTTGTGGTAGTTTAGGAAAAGAACACACATGCAATGACTCTAGTGGATCCATGTGGTTTAGGAAAGGAACACACATGCAATGACACTGGTGGATCTATGTAGTTTAGGAAAGAAACACACATGCAATGACTCTAGCGGTGGTTTAGGAAAATAAGACACATGAAATGACTCTGGTGGTGCTTTAGGAAAAGAACACACATGAAATGACTCTGGTGGATCCATGTGATTTAGAAAACGAACACACATTTAATGACTCTAGTGGTGGTTTACGAAAACAACACACATGCAATGACACTGGTGTATCCATGTGGTTTAGGAAAAGAACCCACATGAAATAACACTGGTAATGGTTTAGGAAAGTAAGACACATACAATGACTCTGGTGGCGGGTTAGGAAAGGAAGACACATGCAATGACTCTAGATGTGGATTACGAAAGGAGCACACATGCAATGCCATCGGTGGATCCATGTGATTTAGGAAAAGACCACACATGCAATGACTCTAGTGGTGGTTTAGGAAAACAAGACACATGCAATGACTCTGGTGGTGGTTTAGGGAAATAACACACATGCAATGACTATAGTGGATCCATGTGGTTTAGGAAAATAACACACATGCATTGACTCTGGTGGTGGTTTAGGAAAAGAACCCACATGCAATGACTTTGGTGGATCCATGTGGTTTAGGAAAAGAAGACACATGCAATGACTCTGGTGGTGGTTTAGGAAAGTAACACACATGCAATGACACCGGTGGATCCATGTGGTTTAGAAAAAGAATACACATGCAATGACTCTAGTGGATCCATGTGGTTTAGGAAAGGAACACACATGCAATGATTCTAGTGGATCCATATGGTTTATGAATGGATCACACATGTAATGACACTGGTGGATGCATGTTGTTTAGGAAAACAACACACGCGCAATAACTTTGGTTGTGGTTTAGGAAAGGAACACACATGCAATGACTCTCGTAGATCCATGTGGTTTAGGAAAGGAAGACACATGCAGTGACTCTAGTGATGCTATAGGAAAAGAAGACACGTGCAATTACTCTGTTGGTGGTTTAGGAAAAGAACACACATGCAATGACTCTTGTGGATCCATGTGGTTTAGGAAAGGAACTCACATGCAATGACATAGGCG
Organism: Avena eriantha; assembly: GCA_910589775.1. Taxonomy (NCBI): domain Eukaryota; kingdom Viridiplantae; phylum Streptophyta; class Magnoliopsida; order Poales; family Poaceae; genus Avena; species Avena eriantha. Next base: position 404,805,337 of record OU342742.1, read on the forward strand.
GATCCATGTGGTTTCGGAAAGAAACACACATGCAATGACTCTAGTGGTGGTTTAGGAAAAGAAGACACATGCAATGACTCTGGTGGTGGTTTAGGAAAAGAACACACATGAAATTACTCTGGTGGATCCATGTGGTTTAGGAAAAGAACACACATTAAAGACTCTGGTGGTGGTTTAGGAAAAGAACACACATGCAATGACACTGGTGTATCCATGTGGTTTAGGAAAAGAACACACATACAATGACTCTGGTGGTGTTTTAGGAAAGGAAGACAAATGCAATGACTCCGGCAGTGGTTTACGAAAGGAACACACATGCAGTGACACTGGTGGATCCATGTGGTTTAGGAAAAGAACACACACACAATGACTCTTGTGGTGGTTTGGGAAAAGAAGACAAATGCAATGACTCTTATGGTGGTTTGGGAAAATAACACACATGCAATGACTCTGGTGGATCCATATGGTTTAGGAAAAGAAGACACGTCCAATGACTCTGGTGGTTCTTTAGGAAAGGAACACACATGCAATGACACTGGTGGATCCATGTGGTTTAGGAAAACAACACACATGCAATGATTCTAGTGGATCCACGTGGTTTAGGAAAAGAAGACACATGCAATGACTCTGGTAGTGGTTTAGGAAAGGAACGCACATGCAATGACACTACTGGATCCATGTGGTTTAGGAAAGTAACACACATACAATAAGTCTGGTGGTGGTTTAGGAAATGAAGACACATGCAATGACTCTGGCAGTGGTTTAGGAAAGGAACACACATGCAACGACACTAGTGGATCCATGTGGTTTATCAAAGGAACACACATGCAATGACTCTGGTGGATCCATGTGGTTTAGGGATAGCACACACATGCAATCACGCTAGTGGTGGTTTAGGAAAAGAACACACATGCATTGACTCTAGTGGCGGTTTAGGAAAATGGCACATATGCAATGACATTGGTAGATCCATATGGTTTAGGAAAGTAACACACATCCAATGACTCTGGTGGTGGTTTAGGAAAGGAATACAAATGCAATGACTCTGGTGGATCCATGTGGTTTAGGAAAATAACACACATGCAATGACTCTAGTGGTGCTTTAGGAAATGAAGATACATGTAATTACTCTGGTGGATCCATGTTGTTTAGGATAAGAACACACATGCAATGACACTTGTGGATCCATATGATTTAGGAAAGGAACACACATGCAAGGATTCTAGTGGTGATTTAGGAAAAGAAGACACATGCATTGACTCTGGTGGTGGTTTAGGAAAAGAACACACATGCAATTACTCTGGTAGATCCATGTGTTTTTGGAAAATAACACACACGCAATGACTCTGGTGGTGGTTTAGGAAAGGAACACACATGCAATGACTCTGGTGGTGGGTTAGGAACAAAACACACATGCAATGAATCTTGTGGTGTTTTAGGAAAAAACACATGAAATGACTATAGTGGTGGTTTAGGAAAGGAACACACATGCAATGACACTAGTGGATCCATGTGGTTTAGGAAAAGAACACACATGAAATGACTCTAGTGTTCGTTTAGGAAAGGAACACACATGCAATGACTCTCGTGGATCCATGTGGTTTAGGAAAGGAACACACATGCAATGACACTGGTGAATCCATGTGGTTTAGGAAAGAAATACACATGCAATGATTCTTGTGGTGGTTTATGTAGCACCCCGCTAAAACCACTACTAGAAAATCGCTGTGTTTTGTCTTTATGCATCACCATGATTGCTTGCTCATGTCATCATGCCACATTGCATTTGAGCATCTTCATGTCTGCATGCATATGTTTGTATAAAATTATTTTCTAAAAGCCTATCTTTGTTTTCTAAATATCCCCTGTCTTTATTCCAAACAAAACCCCGGACCATTCCAGATATTTTTGTTTTGTTTAAAAATAATTTACAAAAGGTCTTTTAAATAAAACAAAACAAATATATAAATAAAACTATTTTTCTGGGGGAGGTAGCCCGCCATACCAAAAAGCCCAGCCGTAGCCACCTACCATCCCTCTATTCCTAATCCTACCCAAAACCCTAACCAAACCGAACAGAACCCTAACCCTAACCCTAGACCCTAACCGGACACACCACATCCCGCTGCTACCTAGACCCGCACCTGCCCGCCTCGACACGCCTCTCGCTCACTCTCGCACAGCAGCGACACAGCCGCACGTCACGGTGCACCTCCGGCCGACCCAGACCACCCCGCACGAAAATTACCTCACCCCGGTTTTGCGTTGCCTGTAGCAACACGCGAGCAGCGCAACACCTAGATGCTCCTGGCCGCCAACACGCTCGTGCACTGACCGATCCTCCTGCTCACACTCCCACCCACCCCACATCGAACCACCCACCCCGCGTGAGCCAGCCCTGACCCGCCTGCGCTCCCGGCCCTACCAAAGCGTGTCGCTCCTCTCTCTCTCCCCTCGACCTCACATCGGGACCATGTTTCCCCACCAACCTCGTGCCCTCACCTCCATCCCCTTCACAGCGCCGCCTCTCCCGCTAAAGCGCCACCGCGGTCCCTTCTCGCCCCTGTGGCCTTCTTCCGCCACTTCACGAGCAAGCTCCAGCACTCGGACCGGCCCCCTTTTTCCTCTCCCCTTCTCGCACCGAGCCCCATGGGCTCCGCCCGACCTCGTCCTCCTCCAGGCTCGCGCCCTCTCTCCCAAGCCGGCGTGGCATGCCCGCCGCTGCCGTGCTTCTCCGCGGCCGCCGCCACCTGCAACCATCACCGCGCGCCGCAGTTCGCTGGCCTCGACCTCCTCTTTTCGTGCCACCGTCCTCTACAGGAGCCGTCGGCCCCGCATCACAGCGTCACTGCCCATCAGTGAGTCCCGACCGTGGCCGCCACCTCTCCTACCGGGGCCCCTCTTCAGCACCACCAACGCTGCACCGTGAGCACCACCATCCCGGTCCTCTGTCTCGCCGGCCCTCCTGTTCTTCCGTGCGTGACGCCACCCTCTCTGCTGTGAGCCGCCGCTCATTTTCCCCGCGACCGCCTCAGGTCCAGGCCACCATCCGTTGCTCTGCAGGTGTATGTTGTGCCTGTGTTCATGCTCTGCTTTGACCCCGTGTTTTATATGGTCTATCTCCAGCCAGTTGTTTGATGCCCTGTCCCGGTGGTCTACTATTGTTGGGAGGTGAAGATGCGATAGTGGTGACATATGTGTGGGAATGACGGTATGGTACTACGACAGGTAATTCCTCCTTTTCGATGTGACAAGAAGATAGTGATGCCACCCAAAGAACATGGCGCAACCGAGCCAAGATCGACCACACTGAACCCTAAGACCCCCGTACCCGAAGGCCTTTGACATAGAATGCCCAGCCAACGTCTCCTTCCCGGAAGGCCGAGACCGAACCCGAACCTCTCCGAACCCCCAAGATCTTCGACCCTAAATATGTGATCCCCTATCCGAGACCCCTATTTTTATAATATGATATTATCACCTGTTGCATATTAAATTGCTCATGCTCGCATACATATTCATTTGTTTGGGGGTATTTAGTCACCTCATAATTAAATATGGAGCGTATATGCGGGCTATACTTGTATTATATTGCCTCCATTTAAATTTGCATAGCGAATCGATGCCATGTTTTGCCGTGTTAATACAGCATTTAAATTGCAGGGTAGCTAAACAACTTGAACCATATAATTATTTTTCGGGACCCCGGTTCTGCTTAATATTGCCTAGTTGCGTCGCATCCTTGCCATGCCATACATCATACATGCATCATGCCTGATCTTCTGCTGTAGTATTAAATAGTGTATCCTGTGTTTCTTTTAGTACTTTGCTTCTTTGCGGATTAGGTCGTTGAGTGGATGCGAGTATCAACAAGTTCTTCGGATAATGAATCTTCGGCTATGTTTCCCAGGCGAGCATTCTCCCCCTTTCTACCTATTTTGCTTTTATAGTCTTTATTTCCTCCTGTTGATCTATTGCTATCCGTTTTGCGATGATTTAGTTTCCGTGCACTATTTATACTCCTTGCAGCCACTATATTGCCATGGATACATCCTATTGCCTATTGTTTATTAGATAGGCAGCCTTGCGAGTCGTAGTGGCTTGCTGATGTGTTGCTTTGCGTCGTTATTGTTCCACCATTGACGGCTAGTTGGCACATGATAAATGGTGGAGATGCTTAATGGTGGATATGATCCTGACTTTAAAAACAACTTGATTAATTGTTGGCAATAAATATAACTAATGCAGAGGCATCGGTGGGCAATAGCAAATATTTGGTTTTTAACCGCTCACTTGTGTCCCGTAGGACCCTGAGTACTTGATACTTGTTCCTTGACTATCGCACTATCCGCATGTGGGACCATGAATCCCCTTAGCCAGAGCTTGATTCATTTCTTATTTCTTGGGGCCACAAACTAGTTTGGGGCTTTATTAATATCCTATGCTTTATCCATGCTTTACCGCTTTATTTACGATTGTGCGTGGAGCACCTGTACTGTTTAGGAATTGCGGAGTGTTTTCGCGGTATCGATAAGCCTAGTCACACTTTCAGGTTCCCAGTCGTTTACATCCATTGGCACAAACCTTGGGTCCATCTCAGAGCCGGCCCACTTTGTTGCGGGTAGCTTAATGGGGTGCCCCCCTGAAATAATTTGTGAATCCTGTGATTGCTTTGTCGTGAAAGTATCGTTGGGTTTTGATTTGGTTTTTCCGAGGTTGATCGTGTGTGTGTTGCTATTTGTGCACCCCTGCAGGGTAAATCTTTCTGAAAGCCGTGTCCATGGTTATGGACGACTTGGAGCACAGTATCTCGATCATAGACAAGCATAACTAAAGTAGTGATATTAATTTGACTTAATATGTGATTAGTAATCAGCTTCACTATAATGGAATGGATAATAAAAGTGCCAGTAACTGATGGAACTGGGGTATATCGTGTCAGGTTATACCTTCCTAGTAAATATCGCTACTCCAATGTAATGAAATAAAAGTGCTAACAACTGCTGGGTTTGGGAGGTCACATGCTAATTCTATCTGACTAGTAAGTACTGCAACTACAACTGAATGGTTAACTAAAACTACCACTACTTATGCTATCAGGATGACACATGCTATCTATATCTGACTACTAAGTGTTGCAACTATAATGGAATGAATAAAACTACCAACTGTGTGAGTTCCTCGGTTTGACTTCCTCGTGTGTTCTCGAGGGGGAAATACCAGGATGGGTATGTTTGGTGTTAGTATCAGGTTGGTTCCGAATAGGTCTTTCTTATCCCTCTCTAATAGCCAACAGTGGTTTCGAGTCTCTATAGGTTGTTCAGTGCATGCTTCGCTGCCGCTTCAGTCCACCATACCTATGTAGGCGAGAGACGCCGAATTCTAGCCTCGCCGTGTACTGGCCTCAGTACTGACGCTCCTCTTTTTCCTTTGCCCTTTGTCGGCACCGCTTTTGTTTTAGCAGGTTTGAGATCGACGTCGTTAGCAGGGTAACCCTTCCGGCTTGGCCTGGGCAGGGTTATGGACGCCATTGGTTATTCTTCAGGGCTCTTAGCCCCATTTGCATCTTATCTGTACTCGGATGTGGTATCGTTTCAAGGTGATTTGGATCTTTGTATTGTATACCTATATTTTTGACTCATGGAGTCGTTGTTGTATATATATGTTTCTATGGGTTCCATCATGGACTATTGTGTAATGTTATTACTTCGTTTTCCGCCCGCACGCAAGTGCCTGGTGGGCGTCCTTCAATCGTTTCTATGCGGGTTTGGCAGGAAGCGCTAAAATCTGCATAGGGCCGATTAGAGGGTGTTACAAAGTGGTATTAGAGCTCAGCAGTTGTGATACCCCACTGGTGTAGCCTGTAGGATAACCTAGCTAACGGACATTGTAGAGTGTCGAACTATTTTTGAAAATCGGTTGGATAGATCTGATTGGGTCTGCTTTTACTTCTTACCCCTATGCTATTCTCCTCTTACTTCTGTGTGTTTTGAATCTTCTCTCTTATCTTTCTTCGAGTCTAGGAAATCTTGTGGTTGGGTTTCCGTCGTACCTTCACGGTTTTGCTTTCTTCCTCTTGTAACGGTGCTCCGATATCCGATCTTCATGTTATCTGAGGAATTTTCCTCTATTGTATCTTTCAGTGGATCTAAAATTCACTAAGAATTATCTCTGTATCCTCCGGTGTTTCATATCATCTGCGTTAGATCTGATGAAGAGCCTCCATCAATCCTTTGTTTCCCAAATGTTGTTTGTCAAGATCTTCAGTCTGATTCCGAGAGTTGATTGCATAATTCTTCTAATCATGTACATAGTAATGCTTTGAGTGCGGGATGGAGTCATGACCATACCACTACTCTTACCATTCTCTTTTGTACGTTGAATGGTGGATCAATGCGATTTTACTCCTTTCATGGAAGTTAGAGGTGACCTTACCTTTTGGGACCTTTAACTCCGTTCTTTGTTTATCCGGAGTATTCTCTCGACGGACATGAACAACGACCCCTTGGTGGTGTCGCCAGTTTCAAGATGGAGAAGAATCATTGTTAGTGGTGTCGCGAGGATCTACACGAAGCGATAAGAGTCCGACCATCAGCCTTCTTCCCCGTACCATGAGGCGGATCTCGAGGGCGAGATCCATTGTTAGTGGTGTCGAATTGTAGCACCCCGCTAAAACCACTACTAGAAAATCGCTGTGTTTTGTCCTTATGCATCACCATGATCGCTTGCTCATGTCATCATGCCACATTGCATTTGAGCATCTTCATGTCTGCATGCATATGTTTGTCTAAAATTATTTTCTAAAAGCCTATCTTTGTTTTCTAAATATCCCCTGTCTTTATTCCAAACAAAACCCCGGACCCTTCCAGATATTTTTGTTTTGTTTAAAAATAATTTACAAAAGGTCTTTTAAATAAAACAAAACAAATATATAAATAAAACTATTTTTCTGGGGGAGGCAGCCCGCCAGACCAAAAAGCCCAGCCGTAGCCACCTACCATCCCTCTATTCCTAATCCTACCCAAAACCCTAACAAAACCGGACAGAACCCTAACCCTAACCATAGACCCTAACCGGACACACCACATCCCGCTGCTACCTAGACCCGCACCTGCCCGCCTCGGCACGCCTCTCGCTCACTCTCGCACAGCAGCGACACAACGGCACGTCACGGTGCACCCCCGGCCGACCCAGACCACCCCGCACAAAAACTACCTCACCCCGGTTTTGCGTCGCCTGCAGCAATACGCGCGCATTGCAACACCTACATGCTCCTGGCCGCCAACACGCTCCTGCACCGACCGATCCTCCTGTTCACACTCCGTAACACCCTCGAATCGGCCCTATGCAAGTTTTAGCCCTTTCCACCAAACCCGCATAGAAACGATTCAAGGAGGCCCACCAGGCACTTTCGTGCGGGTGGAAAACGAAGTAATACCATTACACAACAGTCCTCGATGGGACCCACAGTATACAACAACGACTCAACGAGTCAAGAATACAGATATATAATACAAAGATCCAAATCACCTTGAAAACGATAGAGCGTCCGACTACGGACAAGATGAAAATGGGGCTAAGAGCCCTAAAGAATAACCAATGGCGTCCATAACCCTGCCCAGGCCAAGCTGGAAGGTTAACCCTACTAACGACGGTGATCTCAAACCTGCTAAAACAAAAGGGGTGCTGATAAAGGGCAAAGGAAAAAGAGGAGCGTCAGTACTGAGGCCAGTACATGGCGAGGCTATAATTCGGCGGCTCTCGCCTACATAGGTATGGTGGACTGAAGCGGCAGCGCAACAACAAGAAACAATCTGTAGAGACTCTGTAATACTGGCGGCTATTAGAGAGGGGTAAGAAAGACCTATTCGGCTCCAACCTGATACTAACACCACACATACCAATCCTAGTATTCCCCCTCGAGACCAAACGAGGAAGTCAAGCCAAGGAAAAACTCACACGGTTGGCAGTTTTATTTAATCTTTTCATGGCAGTTACCCAACTTATTCATCTCAGATACAAGTCAAATTATAGCAGTAAACTTTAGTTATAGTTATCTATGATCGAGAAACTGTGCTCCAAGTCATCCATAACCGCGGACACGGCTTTTCGAAAAGATTTAACCCTGCAGGGGTGCACCAAAGTATCCACACGCACTTCGACCCTTTTTGCTAGATCAATTAACATACACCCATCGGTATGTCGGCGGGGCCTAAGTCATGACGTTTCCCAGACCCAAAGCAAGTACATGGGGGCCACCCCACTAAGCTACCCGCAACGAAGTCGGCCGGCTCTGGAACGGACACAGGGTTTGTCCCAATGGCTGTAAACGAGTAGGAACCCGAAAAGTGTGACTGGGCTTGTCGATACCGCGAAAACTTTACACATCCTAAACAGTACAGGTGCTCCATGCACAATCTTAAATAAAGCAGTAAAGCATGGCATAAGTACAGAATAGTAATAAAGCCCCAAACTACTTGTGGCCCCCGGTACAATACTTGCAATCAGGTAGTAAGCCGATGGGGGTGCCCACACACCCCACCTGTGGTTAGCGCGCTCAATCTCGGAACAGGTGTCAAGAACTCGGGTCCTAGGGGACACTAGTGAGCGGTTAAGAACCAAATATTGTCTATTACCCACCGATGCCTCTGCATTAATCTACTATCAACATTAATTAATAAACTATAATTAGAATCATGCCCAACACCACCATTAAACATTTGCCAACCGCCCAACAATTGTGGAACATCGACGACGCGAGGCAACACCTGAACAAGCAACTACGACTCGCAGGGCCAGCTGTCTATCAAGCAACGGGTAATAGGAGGTGTCCAAGGCAATATAACGGCTGCAAGGAATATATCTGGTACGGAACACTAAAGCATCGCGACGCGGATAGCAATAGATCAATAGGAGGAAGTAAAGACTATAAATGCAAAATAGGTAGAAGGGGAAGAGATGCTCGCCTGGGAAATCACTGTCGAAGAATCATAACCGGAGAACTTGTCGATACTCGCATCCACTCAGCGGTCTAATCCGCGAAGAAGCAAACACTAGAAGAAAACACCGGATGCAATATTTAATACTACGGCAGAAGATCCGGCATGATTTTGATATGATGCAGATGCGGTACAATTAGGCAGTTTTAAGCGGAACTGGGGTCCCGACAATTAATTAGACGGTTCAAGTTATTTAGAAACCCCGCAATTTAAATGTTGTGTTAACAAGACAAAACATGGCATCGGTCCGCTACACAAATTTAAATGGGGGCCATATGAGACAAAAATAGCCCGCATATGGTCTCCATATTTAATTTAGGTGATTCGACTAATTACCCCAAACCTCATGATCCGATGTATGCGAGTATGATCAATTTATATGCAGCGGATAGATATTATATATTATAAAAATAAGGGGTCTCGGAGAAAGGGTCACACATTAGGGTCGAAGATCTTGGGGTTTCAAGGTTCGACGGGGATCGGTCTTCAGGGTGTCGGTCATCGGATTTGTGAAGGAGATCTTGGTGTTCGGCGGCCTTGGGCATCGGGTCCGGGAAGAAGTACTTGTCACATCCGCGGTCTTCGGGTTCAGGTAGAAGAGCTCGTCGTCCGGGAAGCGGTCTCGGTGCTCGGTACCCACGAAGTAGATCATGGAATGTGTCGCCATCGCATTCGGGTTTTGGCGTAGAGGTCGATGTTGGCGAAGCTTCGGGTACCGATTCCATTGACGAAGGCGAACTTGAATAGACGACACCGGGTACAAGATGGCCCCTCGGGTACAATTGTTGGCATCTAACAGACAGCAACACAAACACACAGGCTCACCCGAAGACGTATGCACATAGGAGCACCACCACTTATCACGAAAACGTCTGCAGACCACAACCTCTCCTGGACGCATCACTTCTGCCCCACCTACGGATAGGATGCAGGGAGTGGCGTCACGGCGACTGCTAGAGATGAATAAGAGTGGGACGATGGGGCGTTCGGACCGGCGAGCGCGGGACGGCGGAAGGCGCTCGACGACGGGGATGCAGCGGCCAAACGGTGGAGGCAACCGGGCTGGCGGGACCCGCGGAACTGGCAGCGGAGGGGCTCGGGAACTCCAGCTTCATGGGGAGGGAGGCGAGGCCGACGGGCTCGGGAGGCGCTTGCGTGGCCGGCGGCGGCACGACGGAGGATGGCGGCCGTCCTAGGAAGGAGGCGACCGAAGAGGCGGCGGTCGGTTGACGGGGAACAGAGAGGCGCGGGGAGAGCCGTCGAGGGGGACGGCGAAGAGGCGGCAGCCGGACTTGGAGGGAAGCTGAGCAGCGGCGGGATCTGGCGGCGGGGAGGAAGACGCGGGGGAAGAGGGCGGAGGCGGCGGCGACGAGGCGCCGGGCGGCCGGAGAATCGCCGGAGGGAGGAGGCGGGGTCCATGCCGCGGAAGAGGAGGAGCACGGCGGCGGGGTAGACGACGGCGGCCGGCGCGTGGACTAGCGCAGGGGCGGAGGTCGACCGGGCCGCGAGGCGGGGCGGCGGCCGTCGTCGCTGGGTGAGGCCGGAGCAGAGAAGGAGGGGCCGTGGCAGTCGGGTCGCTGGCGGCGGCGACCGAGGTTTCGCGCGAGGAGAGAGGCGAGAGGTGGGACACGGGGCGGCTGTCGGTGGGAGATGGCATGGGGCGCGGGGTTGGTTGGGAGGTGGCGTGCAGGCGGCAGGTGGAGGGCCTGGGGGTGGGTCCTGGCCGACCAGGTGGGGGTGGGACGCGTACAGGTGGAGGGCCTGGGGGTGGATCCTGGCCGACCAGGTGGGGGTGGGACGCGTACAGGTGGAGGGTGGGCCTGGCCAGGGGAGCGGGGCGGAGGGCCTGAGGTGGTCGGTGTGGGGGGCGTGCGCTGCGCTAGGGGGTGGCGGCTGTGTGGCAGGAAAAAGAAGAGGAGGTGGGGCCCAGCGCGTGGAGGTGGAATGGGTGGCTGGGGAGGCTAAGGTGGCGGGCTGGGATTGGTGAGTGCGGTGAGGTGGCGCGATGTGAGTGGATGGAGTGAGGTGGAGGGGGGCTGGGTAGACTAGGATTGGGTAGATTTAGGAATAGACTAGGTTTTAGTTTAGGCTTGGAGGTGGCCGGCCGGGTTTTCGGGCCTGGCTGGCTGCCTCCCAAAAATAATTTAAATATTTTATTTATCAAAACGAGGCTTTTGCAAACCGTTGGTAGACAAAACAAAATATTCCAGAGACCCGGGTTTTGATTTGAAATAATAACGGGGCGTTTAGAAAACAAAAACAGACTTTTCGAAAATAGTTTTATGCAAACAAATGCCAGATGACATGACGATGCTCAAATGCAAGGTGGCATGATGACATGAGCATGCGGTCATGACGATGCAATGCACAAAAACAACGCGATTTTCTAGTAGTGGTTTTTGCGGGGTGCCACAATTCGACACCACTAACAATGGATCTCACCCTCGAGATCCGCCTCATGGTACTGGGGAGAAGGCTGACGATTTGAATCTTCTCGCTTCTTGTAGATCCTCGCGACACCACTAATAAGAGGTCATTGTCCGTAATCGTCGAGAGAACACTCCGGAGAAACAAGGACGAAGGTAGAGGTATCAGCAAATAAAGCCACCTCTAGCTTCCGTGGACGGAGTAAAACTGCTGGATCCACCGATTCAATGTACAAAGCGAATGATAAGAGTAGTCGGATGGTGATCAGTCCATCGCGCACCCAAACCATTACTCTGCACACGAATAGGAGAATTATGCAACCAACTCTCGGAATCAGACTGAAGATCTCGACAAGCGAGGGTCAAAACAAAGGAGGGATGCAGACTCTGCATCGGATCTGGCATAGATGATGTCGTCATGTCGAAAAGCACCGGAAGGCACAAACAAGGAACAAACAATGGTACCACATATAAAGGATCACTCAGATAGCACGAAGACCGGACGTAGAGGCACCGTTATCAAAGGAGAAAGTGAAACCCTGAAGGTACGACAGAAAACCCAACCACGAGAAATCCTAGACTCGAAGAAAAGATAAGAGAGCAGATTCAAAACACGCAGAGGTAAAAGGAGAACAGCAGAGGGGTAAGGAGTAAAAATCAAACCTAATCAGATCTTTCCAACCGATTTTGCAAAATAGTTTTTGACACTCTACTTCGGCCGTTAGCTGGTTATCCTACAGGCTGGACTTGTGGGGTATTGCAACTGCTGGGCTCTGATACCACTCTGTAACACCCTCGAATCGGCCCTATGCAAGTTTTAGCCCTTTCCACCAAACCCGCATAGAAATGATTCAAGGACGCCTACCAGGCACTTTCGTGCGGGTGGAAAACGAAGTAATACCATTACACAACAGTCCTCGATGGGACCCACAGAACAGATATATACAACAACGACTCAACGAGTCAAGAATACAGATATACAATACAAAGTTCCAAATCACCTTGAAAACGATAGAGCGTCCGACTACGGACAAGATGCAAATGGGGCTAAGAGCCCTGAAGAATACCCAATGGCGTCCATTACCCTGCCCAGGCCAAGCCGGAAGGGTAACCCTGCTAACAACGGCGATCTCAAACTTGCTAAAACAAAAGGGGTGCCGGCAAAGGGCAAAGGAAAAAGAGGAGCGTCAGTACTGAGGCCAGTACACGGCGAGGCTAGAATTTTGGCGGCTCTCGCCTACATAGGTATGGTGGACTGAAGCGGCAGCGCAGCGACAAGAAACAATCTATAGAGACTCTGTAATACTGGCGGCTATTAGAGAGGGGTAAGAAAGACCTATTCGGATCCAACCTGATACTAAGACCACACATACCCATCCTGGTATTCCCCCTCGAGACCAAACGAGGAAGTCAAGCCGAGGAAAAACTCACACGGTTGGCAGTTTTATTTAATCTTTTCATGGCAGTTACCCAACTTATTCATCTCAGATACAAGTCAAATTATAGCAGTAAACTTTAGTTATAATTATCTATGATCGAGAAACTGTGCTCCAAGTCGTCCATAACCGCGGACACGGTTTTCGAAAAGATTTAACCCTGCAGGGGTGCACCAAAGTATCCACACGCACTTCGACCCTTTTTGCCAGATCAATTAACATACACCCATCGGTATGTCGGCGGGGCCTAAGTCATGACGTTTCCCAGACCCAAAGCAAGTACATGGGGGCCACCCCACTAAGCTACCCGCAACGAAGTCGGCCGGCTCCGGAACGGACCCAGGGTTTGTGCCAATGGCTGTAAACGACTGGGAACCCAAAAAGTGTGACTGGGCTTGTCGATACCGCGAAAACATTCCACATCCTAAACAGTACAGGTGCTCCACGCACAATCTTAAATAAAGCAGTAAAGCATGGCATAAGTACAGAATAGTAATAAAGCCCCAAACTACTTGTGGCCCCCGGTACAATACTTGAAATCAGGTAGTAAGCCGATGGGGGTGCCCACACACCCCACCTGTGGTTAGCGTGCTCAATCTCGGAACAGGTGTCAAGAACTCGGCTCCTAGGGGACACTAGTGAGCGGTTAAGAACCAAATATTGTCTATTACCCACCGGTGCCTCTGCATTAATCTACTATCAACATTAATTAATAAACTGTAATTAGAATCATGCCCAACACCACCATTAAACATTTGCCAACCGCCCAACAACTGTGGAACATCGACGACGCGAGGCAACACCTGAACAAGCAACTATGACTCGCAGGGCCAGCTGTCTATCAAGCAACGGGTAATAGGAGGTGTCCAAGGCAATATAATGGCTGCAAGGAATATATCTAGTACGGAACACTAAAGCATCGCAACACGGATAGCAATAGATCAATAGGAGGAAGTAAAGACTATAAATGCAAAATAGGTAGAAGGGGAAGAGATGCTCGCCTGGGAAATCACTGCCGAAGGATCATAACCGGAGAACTTGTCGATACTCGCATCCACTCAGCGGTCTAATCCGTGAAGAAGCAAACACTAAAAGAAAACACCGGATGCAATATTTAATACTACGGCAGAAGATCTGGCATGATTTTGATATGATGCAGATGCGGTGCAATTAGGCAGTTTTAAGTAGAACCGGGGTCCCGACAATTAATTAGACGGTTCAAGTTATTTAGAAACCCCGCAATTTAAATGTTGTGTTAACAAGACAAAACATGGCATCGGTCCGCTACACAAATTTAAATGGGGGCCATATGAGACAAAAATAGCCCGCATATGGTCACCATATTTAATTTAGGTGATTTGACTAATTACCCCAAACCTCATGATCCGATGTATGCGAGTATGATCAATTTATATGCAGCGGATAGATATTATATATTGTAAAAATGAGGGGTCTCGGAGAAAGGGTCACACATTAGGGTCGAAGATCTTGGGGTTTCAAGGTTCGACGGGGATCGGTCTTCACGGTCTCGGTCATCGGATCTGTGAACGAGATCTTGGTGTTTGGCGGCCTCGTGCATCGGGTCCAGGAAGAAGTACTTGTCGCATCCGTGGTCTTCGGGTTCAGGTACTCGTTGTCTGGGAAGCGGTCTCGGTGCTCGGTACTCGCGAAGTAGATCTTGGAATGCGTCACCATCGCATTCGGGTTTTGGCGTAGAGGTCGATGTTGGCGAAGCTTCGGGTACCGATTCCATTGACGAAGGCGAACTTGAATAGACGACACCGGGTACAAGATGGCCCCTCGGGTACAATTGTTGGCATCTAACAGACAGCAACACAAACACACAGGCTCACCCGGAGACGTATGCACACAGGAGCACCACCACTTATCACGAAAACGTCTGTAGACCACAACCTCTCCTGGACGCATCACTTCTACCCCACCTGCGGATAGGATGCAGGGAGTGGCGTCACGGCGACTGCTAGAGATGAAGAAGAGTGGGACGATGGGGCGTTCGCACCGGCGAGTGCGGGCCGGCGGAAGGCGCTTGACGGCAGGGATGCAGCGGCCAAACGGTGGAGGCAACCGGGCTGGCGGGACCCGTGGAACTGGCAGCGGAGGGGCTCGGGAACTCCAGCTTCATGGGGAGGGAGGCGAGGCCGACGGGCTCGGGAGGCGCTTGTGGGGCCGGCAGTGGCACGATGGAGTATGGCGGCGGTCCGGGGAAGGAGGCGACTGGAGAGGCGGCGGCCGGTCGACGGGGAACAGAGAGGCGCGGGGAGAGCCGGTGAGGGGGGCAGCGAAGAGGCGGCGGCCGGACTTGGAGGGAAGCCGAGTGGCGGCGGGATCTGGCGGCGGGGAGGAAGACGCGGGGGAAGAGGGCGGAGGCGGCGGCGACGAGGTGCCGGGCGGCCGGAGAATCGCCGGAGGGAGGAGGCGGGGTCCGTGCCGCGGAAGAGGAGGAGCACGACGGCGGGGTAGACGATGGCGGCCGGCGCGTGGACTGGCGCAGGGGCGGAGGTCGACTGGCCCGCGAGGCGGGGCGGCGGCCGACGTCGCTGGGTGAGGCCGGAGCAGAGAAGGAGGGGCCGTGGCGGTCGGGTCGCTGGCGGCGGTGGCCGAGGTTCCGCGCGAGGAGAGAGGCGAGAGGTGGGACACGGGGCAGCTGTCGGTGGGAGATGGCATGGGGCGCGGGGTTGGTTGGGAGGTGGCGTGCGGGCGGTAGGTGGAGGGCCTGGGGGTGGGTCCTGGCCGACCAGGTGGGGGTGGGACGCGTTCAGGTGGAGGGTGGGCCTGGCCAGGGGAGCGGGGCGGAGGGCCTGAGGTGGTCGGGGTGGGGGGCGTGCGCTGCGCCAGGGGGTGGCGGCTGTGTGGCGGGAAAAAGAAGGGGAGGTGGGGCCCAGCGTGTGGAGGTGGACTGGGTGGCTGGGGAGGCTAAGGTGGCGGGCTGGGATTGGTGAGTGGGGTGAGGTGGCGCGATGTGAGTGGATGGAGTGAGGTGGAGGGGGGCTGGGTAGACTAGGATTGGGTAGATTTAGGAATAGACTAGGTTTTAGTTTAGGCTTGGAGGTGGCCGGCCAGGCTTTCGGGCCTGGCTGGCTGCCTCCCAAAAATAATTTAAATTTTTTATTTATCAAAACGAGGCTTTTGCAAACCATTGGTAGACAAAACAAAATATTCCGGAGACCCGAGTTTTGATTTGAAATAATAACGGGGCGGTTAGAAAACAAAAACAGACTTTTCGAAAATAGTTTTATGCAAACAAATGCCAGATGACATGACGATGCTCAAATGCAAGGTGGCATGATGACATGAGCATGCGGTCATGACGATGCAATGCACAAAAACAACGCGATTTTCTAGTAGTGGTTTATGCGGGGGCCACACACTCCCACCTACCCCACATCGAACCACCCACCCCGCGCGAGCCAGCCCCGACCCGCCTGCGCTCCCGGCCCCACCAAAGCATGTCGCTCCTCTCTCTCTCTCCCCTCGACCTCACATCGCGACCACGTTTCCCCACCAACCTCGCGCCCTTGCCTCCATCCCCTTCGCAGCGCCGCCTCTCCCGCTAAACCGCCGCCGCGGCCCCTTCTCGCCCCGGTGGCCTTCTTCCGCCACTTCTTGAGCAAGCTCCAGCGCTCGGACCGGCCCCCTTTTTCCTCTCCCCTTCCCGCAGCGAGCCCCGCGGGCTCCGCCCGACCTCGTCCTCCTCCCGACTCGCGCCCTCTCTCGCGAGCCGGCGTGGCACGCCCGCCTCTGCCGTGCTGCTCTGCGGCCGCCGCCACCTGCCCATCGTCGCGCGCCGCAGTTTGTTGGCCTTGACCTCCTCTTTTCGTGCCACCGTCCTCTGCAGGAGTCGTCGGCCCCGCATCGCAGCGCCACTGCCCATCAGCGAGTCCCGTCCGTGGCTGCCGCCTCTCCTACCGGGGCCCCTCTTCAGCACCACCGATGCTGCTCTACGAGCACCGCCGTCCCGGTCCTCTGTCTCACTGGCCCCCCTGTTCTTTCACGCGCGACGACGCCCTCTCTGCTACGAGCCGCCGCTCGTTTTCCCCGCGACCGCCTCAGGTCCAGGCCACCATCGGTTGCTCTGCAGGTGTATGTTGTGCCTGTGTTCATGCTCCGCTTTGACCCCGTGTTTCAGATGGTCTATCTCCAGCCAGTTGTTTGATGCTCTGTCCCGGTGGTCTACTACTGTTGGGAGGTGAAGATGCGATAGTGGTGACATATGTGTGGGAATGCCGGTATGGTACTACGACAGGGACTTCCTCCGTTTCGGTATGATAAGAAGATGGTGATGCCACCCGAAGAACATGGCGCCACCGAGCCAAGATCGACCACACTGAACCCTGAGACCCCCGTACCCGAAGGCCTTCGACGCGGAACGCCGAGCCAAGGTCTCCTACTCGGAAGGCCGAGACCTAACCCAAACCTCTCCGAGCCCCCAAGATCTTCGACCCTAAATATGTGATCCCCTATCCGAGACCCCTAATTTTATAATATGACATTATCACCTGTTGCATATTAAATTTCTCATGCTCGCATACATATTCATTTGTTTGGGGGTATTTAGTCGATTCACCTCATAATTAAATATGGAGCATATATGCGGGTTATACTTGTATTATATCGCTTCCATTTAAATTTGTGTAGCGAATCGATGCCATGTTTTGCTGTGTTAATACAGCATTTAAATTGCGGGGTAGCTAAACAACTTGAACCATATAATTAATTGTTGGGACCCCGGTTCCGCTTAATATTGCCTAGTTGCGTCGCATCCTTGCCATGCCATAAATCATACATGCATCATGCCTGGTCTTCTGCCGTAGTATTAAATAGTGTATCCAGTGTTTCTTTTAGTGCTTTGCTTCTTTGCGGATTAGGCTGTTGAGTGGATGTGAGTATCGACAAGTTCTTCGGATAATGAATCTTCGGCTATGTTTCCCAGGCGAGCATTCTCCCCTTTCTACCTATTTTGCTTTTATAGTCTTTATTTCCTCCTGTTGATCTATTGCTATCCGTGTTGCGATGCTTTAGTTTTCGTGCACCATTTATACTCCTTGCAGCCTCTATATTGCCATGGACACATTCTATTGCACGTTGTTTGTTAGATAGTCGGCCTTGCGAGTCGTAGGGGGCTTGCTGATGTGTTGCTTCGCGTCGTTGTTGTTCCACCGTTGACGGCTAGTTGGCTCATGATAAATGGTGGAGATGCTTAATGGTGGAGATGATCCTGACTTTAAAAATAACTTGATTAATTGTTGGGAATAGATATAACTAATGCAGAGGCATCGGTGGGCAATAGCAAATATTTGGTTTTTAACCGCTCACTTGTGTCTCGTAGGACCCCGAGTACTTGATACCTGTTCCTTGACTATCGCACTATCCGCATGTGGGACCATGAATCCCCTTAGCTAGAGCTTGATTCATTTCTTATTTCTGGGGGCCACAAACTAGTTTGGGGCTTTATTAATATCTTGTACTTTATCCATGCTTTACCGCTTTATTTATGATTGTGCGTGGAGCACCTGTACTTTTTAGGAATTGCGGAGTGTTTTCGCTGTATCGACAAGCCCAGTCACACTTTCGAGTTCCTAGTCGTTTATAGCCATTGGCGCAAACCTTGGGTCCGTCTCGGAGCCGGCCAACTTCGTTGCGGGTAGGTTAATGGGGTGGCCCCCTGAAATAATTTATGAATCATGTAATTGCTTTGTCATGAAAGCCTCGTTGGGTTTTGATTTGGTTTTTCCGAGGTTGATCGTGTGTGTGTTGTTATTTGTGCACCCCTGCAGGGTAAATCTTTCTGAAAGCTGTGTCCACGGTTATGGACGACTTGGAGCACAGTATCTTGATCATAGACAAGCATAACTAAAGTAGTGCTATTAATTTGACTTAATATGTGACTAGTAATCAGCTTCACTATAATGGAATGGATAATAAAAGTGCCAGCAACTGATGGAACTAGGGTGTATCGGGTCAGATTATACCTGCCTAGTAAATATCGCAACTCCAATGGAATTAAATAAAAGTGCCAACAATTGCTGGGTTTGGGAGGTCACATGCTAATTGTATCTGACTAGTAAGTACTGCAACTACAACTGAATTGTTAACTAAAACTGCCCACTACTTATGCTATCAGGATGACACATGATATCTACATCTGACTAGTAAGTGCTGTAACTATAATGGAATGAATAAAACTACCAACTGTGTGAGTTCCTCGGTTTGACTTCCTCGTGTGGTCTCGAGGGGGAAATACTAGGATGGGTATGTTTGGTGTTATTATCAGGTTGGTTCCGAATAGGTCTTTCTTATCCCTCTCTAATAGCCGACAGTGGTTTCGAGTCTCTATAGGTTGTTCAGTGCATGCTTCGCTGCCACCGAATTCTAGCCTCGCCGTGTACTGGCCTCAGTACTAACACTCCTCTTTTTTCCTTTGCCCTTTGTCGGCACCCCTTTTGTTTTAGCAGGTTTGAGATCGACATCGTTAGCAGGGTTACCCTTCTGGCTTGGCCTGGGCAGGGTTATGGACGCCATTGGTTATTCTTCAGGGCTCTTAGCCCCATTTGCATCTTATCCGTACTCGGATGTTGTATCGTTTCAAGGTGATTTGGATCTTTGTATTGTGTATCTGTATTTTTGACTCATAAAGTCGTTATTGTATATATATGTTTCTGTGGGTTCCATCGTGGACTATTGTGTAATGTTATTACTTCATTTTCCACCCGCACGCAAGTGACTGGTGGGCGTCCTTGAATCGTTTCTATGCGGGTTTGTCAGAAAGCGCTAAAATCTGCATAGGTCCGATTAAGAGGGTGTTACAATTTAGGAAAAGAAGACACATGCAATGACTCTGATGGTGGTTTAGGAAAAGAACACACATGAAATGACTCTAGTGGAACCATGTGGTTTAGGAAAAGAACACACATTTAATGACTCTTGTGGTGGTTTACGAAAAGAACACAAGTGCAATAACACTGGTGTATCCATGTGGTTTAGGAAAAGAACACACATGCAATGACTCTTGTGGTTTGTTTAGGAAAGGAAGACACATGCAATGACTTTGGATGTGGTTTATGAAAGGAACACACATGAAATGGCACTGTTGGATCCATGTGGTTTAGGAAAAGAACACACATGCAATGACTCTAGTGGTGGTTTAGGAAAATAACACACATGCAATGACTCTAGTGATGGTTTAGGAAAAGAGCACACATGCAATGACACTGGTGGATCCGTGTGGTTTAGGAAAAGAACCCACATGCAATGACTCTAGTGGTGGTTTAGGAAAGGAAGACATATGCAATGACACTAGTGAATCCATGTGGTTTAGGAAAAGAACACACATGCAATGACAGTGGTGGGTCCATGTGGTTAAGGAAGGAACACACATGCAATGACTCTAGTGGTGCTTTAGGAAATGAAAATACTTGCAATGACTCTGGTGGATCCATGTTGTTTAGGATAAGAACACACATGCAATGAGACTTGTGGATCCATGTGGTTTAGGAAAGGAAGACACATGCAATGACTCTAGATGTGGTTTAGGAAAGGAACACACATGTAATGACACTACTGGATCCATGTGGTTTAGGAAAAGAACACACATGCAATGGCTCTAGTGGATCCATCTGGTTTAGGAAAGGAACACACATGCAATGACACTACTGGGTCCATGTGGTTTAGTAAAAGAACACACATGCAATGGCTCTAGTGGATCCATGTGGTTTAGGAAAGGAACACACATGCAATGACTCTAATGGATCCATGTGGTTTAGGAAAAGAACACACATGCAATGACTCTGGTGGATCCATGTGGTTTAGGAAAAGAACACACATGCAATGACTTTGGTGGTGGGTTGGGAAAATAACACACATGCAATGACTCTGGTGGATCCATGTGGTATAGGAAAAGAAGACAAATGCAATGACTCTTATGGTTATTTAGGAAAGGAACACACATGCAATGACATTGGTGGATCCATGTGGTTTAGGAAAAGAACATACATGCAATGACTCTGGCGGATCCATGTGGTTTAGGAAAAGAAGACACATGGAATGACTCTGGTGGTGGTTTAGGAAAGGAACACACATGCAATGACATTGGTGGATCCATGTGGTTTAGGAAAAGAACACACATACAATGACACTGTGGTGGTTTAGGAAAGGAAGACACATCCAATGACTCTAGATGTGGTTTAGGAAAGGAACACACATGCAATGACACTACTGGATCCATGTGGTTTAGGAAAAGAACACACATGCAATGGCTCTAGTGGATCCATCTGGTTTAGGAAAGGAACACACATGCAATGACACTACTGGGTCCATGTGGTTTTGGAAAAGAACACACATGCAATGGCTCTAGTGGATCCATGTGGTTTAGGAAAGGAACACACATGCAATGGCTCTAATGGATCCATGTGGTTTAGGAAAACAACACACATGCAATGACTCTAGTGGTGGTTTAGGAAAAGAACACACATGCAATGACTCTGGTGGTGGTTTAGGAAAGGAAGACACATGCAGTGACTTTGGATGTGGTTTACGAAAGGAACACACATGAAATGGCATTGTTGGATCCATGTGGTTTAGGAAAAGAACACACATGCAATGACTCTAGTGGTGGTTTGGGAAAATAACACACATGCAATGACTCTAGTGGATCCATGTGGTATAGGAGAAGAAGACACATGCATTGACTCTTATGGTTGATTAGGAAAGGAACACACATGCAATGACACTGGTAGATCCATGTGGTTTAGGAAAAGAACACACATGCAATGACTCTAGTGGATCCATGTGGTTTAGGAAAAGAAGACACATGGAATGACTATGGTGGTGGTTTAGGAAAGGAACACAAATGCAATGACATTGGTGGATCCATGTGGTTTAGAAAAATAACACACATACAATGACACTGGTGGTGGTTTAGGAAAGGAAGACACATGCAATGACTCTAGATGTGGTTTAGGAAAGGAACACACATGCAATGACACTACTGGATCCATGTGGTTTTGGAAAAGAACACACATCCACTAGCTCTAGTGGATCCATGTGGTTTAGGAAAGGAACACACATGCAATGACACTACTAGATCCATATGGTTTAGGAAAAGAACACACATGCAATGGCTCTAGTGGATCCATGTGGTTCAGGAAAGGAACACACATGCAATGACTCTGGTGGATCCATGTGGTTTAGGAAAAGAACACACATGCATTGATTCTAGTGGATCCACGTGGTTTAGGAAAAGAAGACACATGCAATGACTCTGGTTGTGGTTTAGGAAAGGAACGCACATGCAATGACACTGGTGGATCCATGTGTTTTAGGAAAATAACACACATACAATGACTCTGGTGGTGGTTTAGGAAATGAAGACACATGCAATGACTCTAGCTATGGTTTAGGAAAGGAACACACATGCAATGACACTAGTGGATCCATGTGGTTAGGAAAGGAACACACATGCAATGGCTCTGGTGAATCCATGTGGTTTATGAAAGGAACACACATGAAGTGACTCTGGTGGATCCATGTAGTTTAGGAAAAGAACACACATGCAATGACTCTAGTGGTGGTTTAGGAAAAGAACACACATGCAATGACTCTAGTGGCGGTTTAGGAAAATGGCACACATGCAATGACACTGGTAGATCCATATGGTTTAGGAAAGGAACACACATGCAATGACTCTGGTGGTGGTTTAGGAAATGAATACAAATGCAATGACTCTGGTGGATCCATGTGGTTTAGGAAAATAACACACATGCAATGATAGTGGTGGGTCCATGTGGTTTAGGAAAGGAACACACATGCAATGACTCTAGTGGTGCTTTAGGAAATGAAGATACATGTAATTACTCTGGTGGATCCATGTTGTTTATGATAAGAACACACATGCAATGACAATTGTGGATCCATGTGATTTAGGAAAGGAACACACATGCAAGGACTCTAGTGGTGGTTTAGGAAAACAAGACACATGCATTGACTTTGGTGGTGGTTTAGGAAAAGAATACACATGCAATTACTCTGGTAGATCCATGTGTTTTAGGAAAAGAACACACATGAAATGACTCTGGTGGTCGTTTTGGAAAGGAACACACATGCAATGACTCTGGTGGTGGGTTAGGAAAACAACACACATGCAATAACTCTTGTGGTGTTTTAGGAAAATAACACACATGAAATGACTATAGTGGTGGTTTAGGAAAGGAACACACATGCAATGACACTAGTGGATCCATGTGGTTTAGGAAAAGAACTCACATGAAATGACTCTAGTGGTGGTTTAGGAAAGGAACACACATGCAATGACTCTCGTGGATCCATGTGGTTTAGGAAAGGAACACACATGCAATGACTCTGGTCTCTCGATGTGGTTTAGGAAAGGAACACACATGTAATGACTTTTGTGGATCCATGTGGTTTCTGCAAGGAACACACATGGAATGACACTTGTGGATCCATGTGGTTTAGGAAAAGAACACACATGCAATGACTACGGTGGTGGTTTAGGAAAGGAAAACACATGCAATGACTCTGGTGGATCCATGTGGTTTAGGAAAGGAACACACATGCAATGACACTGGTGGATCCATGTGGTTTAGGAAAGGAACACACATGCAATGACTCTAGTGGCGGTTTAGGAAAATAAGACACATGTAATGACTCTGGTGGTGGTTTGGGAAAAGAACACACATGAAATGAATCTGGTGGGTCCATGTGGTGTAGACAAAGAACACACATGCAATGACTCTAGTGGTGGTTTAGGAAAAGAACACGGATGCAATGACACTGGTCGATCCATGTGGTTTAGGAAAAGGATACACATGCAATGAGTCTGGTGGTGGTTTAGGAAAGAAGACACATGCAATGACACTGGTGGTGGTGTAGGAAAAGAATACACATGCAATGACTCAGGTGGATCCATGTGGTTTAGGAAAAGAAGACACATGCAATGACTCTGGTAGGGGTTTAGGAAAGGAACACACATGCAATGACACTGGTGGATCTATGCGCTTTAGGAAAAGAACACATATGCAATGACTCTGGTGGATCCATGTGGTTTAGGAAAGGAACACACATGCAATGACACTACTAGATCCATATGGTTTAGGAAAAGAACACACATGCAATGGCTCTAGTGGATCCATGTGGTTCAGGAAAGGAACACACATGCAATGACCCTGGTGGATCCATGTGGTTTAGGAAAAGAACACACATGCATTGATTCTAGTGGATCCACGTGGTTTAGGAAAAGAAGACACATGCAATGACTTTGGTTGTGGTTTAGGAAAGGAACGCACATGCAATGACACTGGTGGATCCATGTGTTTTAGGAAAATAACACACATACAATGACTCTGGTGGTGGTTTAGGAAATGAAGACACATGCAATGACTCTAGCTATGGTTTAGGAAAGGAACACACATGCAATGACACTAGTGGATCCATGTGGTTAGGAAAGGAACACACATGCAATGGCTCTGGTGAATCCATGTGGTTTATGAAAGGAACACACATGCAGTGACTCTGGTGGATCCATGTAGTTTAGGAAAAGAACACACATGCAATGACTCTAGTGGTGGTTTAGGAAAAGAACACACATGCAATGACTCTAGTGGCGGTTTAGGAAAATGGCACACATGCAATGACACTGGTAGATCCATATGGTTTAGGAAAGGAACACACATGCAATGACTCTGGTGGTGGTTTAGGAAATGAATACAAATGCAATGACTCTGGTGGATCCATGTGGTTTAGGAAAATAACACACATGCAATGATAGTGGTGGGTCCATGTGGTTTAGGAAAGGAACACACATGCAATGACTCTAGTGGTGCTTTAGGAAATGAAGATACATGTAATTACTCTGGTGGATCCATGTTGTTTATGATAAGAACACACATGCAATGACAATTGTGGATCCATGTGATTTAGGAAAGGAACACACATGCAAGGACTCTAGTGGTGGTTTAGGAAAACAAGACACATGCAATGACTTTTGTGGTGGTTTAGGAAAAGAATACACATGCAATTACTCTGGTAGATCCATGTGTTTTAGGAAAAGAACACACATGAAATGACTCTGGTGGTCGTTTTGGAAAGGAACACACATGCAATGACTCTGGTGGTGGGTTAGGAAAACAACACACATGCAATAACTCTTGTGGTGTTTTAGGAAAATAACACACATGAAATGACTATAGTGGTGGTTTAGGAAAGGAACACACATGCAATGACACTAGTGGATCCATGTGGTTTAGGAAAAGAACTCACATGAAATGACTCTAGTGGTGGTTTAGGAAAGGAACACACATGCAATGACTCTCATGGATCCATGTGGTTTAGGAAAGGAACACACATGCAATGACTCTGGTCTCTCGATGTGGTTTAGGAAAGGAACACACATGCAATGACTCTGGTCTCTCGATGTGGTTTAGGAAAGGAACACACATGTAATGACTTTTGTGGATCCATGTGGTTTTTGCAAGGAACACACATGGAATGACACTTGTGGATCCATGTGGTTTAGGAAAAGAACACACATGCAATAACTACGGTGGTGGTTTTAGGAAAGGAAAACACATGCAATGACTCTGGTGGATCCATGTGGTTTAGGAAAGGAACACACATGCAATGACACTGGTGGATCCATGTGGTTTAGGAAAGGAACACACATGCAATGACTCTAGTGGCGGTTTAGGAAAATAAGACACATGTAATGACTCTGGTGGTGGTTTGGGAAAAGAACACACATGAAATGAATCTGGTGGGTCCATGTGGTGTAGACAAAGAACACACATGCAATGACTCTAGTGGTGGTTTAGGAAAAGAACACGGATGCAATGACACTGGTCGATCCATGTGGTTTAGGAAAAGGACACACATGCAATGAGTCTGGTGGTGGTTTAGGAAAGAAGACACATGCAATGACACTGGTGGTGGTGTAGGAAAAGAATACACATGCAATGACTCAGGTGGATCCATGTGGTTTAGGAAAAGAAGACACATGCAATGACTCTGGTAGGGGTTTAGGAAAGGAACACACATGCAATGACACTGGTGGATCTATACGCTTTAGGAAAAGAACACATATGCAATGACTCTCGTGGATCCATGTGGTTTAGGTAAGGAACACACATGCAACGATTCTGGTGGATCCATGTGGTTTATGAAAGCAACACACATGCAATGGCACTTGTGGAAACATGTGGTTTAGGAAAAAAAAACACATGCAATGACGCTAGTGGTGGTTTAGGAAAGGAACACACATGCAATGACTCTGTCAGATACATGTGGTTTAGAAAAGGAACACATGTGCAATGACACTGGTGGATCTAGGAGGTTTAGGAAAAGAACACACATGCAATGACTCTGGTGGATCCATGTGGTTTAGGAAAGGAACACACATGTAATGTCTCTAGTGGTGGTTTAGGAAAAGAAGACACATGAAATGACTCTAGTGGTGGTTTAGGAAAACAAAACACATGCAATGACACTGGTGTATGCATGTGGTTTAGGAAAATAACATACATGCAATATCTCTGGTGGTGGTTTTGGAAAGGAAGATACATGCAATGACTCCGGATGCAATGAAGGTGGTGGGACCATGTGATTTAGGAAAGTAACACACATGCAATGACTCTAGTGGTGCTTTAGGAAATGAAGATACATGCAATGACTCTGGTGGATCCATGTTGTTTAGGATAAGAACACACATGCAATGACACTTGTGGATCCATGTGGTTTAGGAAAGGAAGACACATGCAATGACTCTAGATGTGGTGTAGGAAAGGAACACACATGTAATGACACTACTGGATCCATGTGGTTTAGGAAAAGAACACACATGCAATGGCTCTAGTGGATCCATCTGGTTTAGGAAAGGAACACACATGCAATGACACTACTGGGTCCATGTGGTTTAGGAAAAGAACACACATGCAATGGCTCCAGTGGATCCATGTGGTTTAGGAAAGGAACACACATGCCATGACTCTAATGGATCCATGTGGTTTAGGAAAAGAACACACATGCAATGACTCATGTGGATCCATGTGGTTTAGGAAAAGAACACACATGCAATGACTTTGGTGGTGGGTTGGCAAAATAACACACATGCAATGACTCTGGTGGATCCATGTGGTATAGGAAAAGAAGAGAAATGCAATGACTCTTATGGTTATTTAGGAAAGGAACACACATGCAATGACATTGGTGGATCCATGTGGTTTAGGAAAAGAACATACATGCAATGACTCTGGCGGATCCATGTGGTTTAGGAAAAGAAGACACATGGAATGACTCTGGTGGTGGTTTAGGAAAGGAACACACATGCAATGACATTTGTGGATCCATGTGGTTTAGGAAATGAACACACATACAATGACACTGTGGTGGTTTAGGAAAGGAAGACACATGCAATGACTCTAGATGTGGTTTAGGAAAGGAACACACATGCAATGACACTACTGGATCCATGTGGTTTAGGAAAAGAACACACATGCAATGGCTCTAGTGGATCCATC